>VZRI01002791.1:94605-157061 GCA_013397515.1 Upupa epops
CTCCAGCCAGTCACTGCCCAGCCTGTATCTGTGCTTGGTATTGCCTCGACCCAGATGCAGGACCTTACACTTGGTCTTCTTCAACTCCACGAGGTTGGCTTATGCCCACTTCTCCAGCCCGTCTAGGTCCCTCTGGATGGCATCTCTACCCTCCGTGTGTCTGCTGCACCACACAGCTTGGTGTTGTGAGCAAACCTGCTGAGGATGCACTCAATGCCTCTGTCCATGTCAACACAAAGGTGTTGAACAAGACTGGTCCCAGGACTGATCCCTGAGGGACTCCACTTGTCACTGGCCTCCACTTGGACACGGACCCATTGACAACCACACTTTGGGTGCGGCCATCAAGCCAGGTCTTTACCCATCTAGTGGTCCCCCCATCAAACCCATGATCCACCAGCTTGGAGACAAGAGGCAATCTCTTTTCTCTTGCACCCTGTGATAGGACAAGGGGCATTGGGTGTAAGTTGGGGCACAAGAAGTTCCTTCTCAATATGAAAAGAATTTCTTTACTGTAAGGATTACAGAGCACTGGTACAGGCTGCCCAGGGAGGTTGTAGTATCTGCTTCTCTGGAGAAATTCAAGACCCATTTGGATTCATTTCTGTGTGACTTGTCTTAGGTTTTATAAGCAGAAGGGTTGAACTTGATGACCCCTGGAGGTCCCTTCCAACCCCTAATGATCTGTGTGTCAGTGTGCATCTGTGTATTTGTAAATTCCAGCCACAGAGCGAAGGAACACAGTTCTTTCCACAGCCAAGCTGGCAAAGGCAGCTGAAGGGTGGGCAGGCTTGCAAGATGGATTACCCATACCACTGAAAACTTGGGAAGGTTGTTTAAAAGTTGTTACTGAAGCAAGACAAATATTTGTGAGGCACTGTCCCACTGTGCAATGCCAAGTAAGCTGTATGGAATGTGTTAATAAAATACAAATGTTCTGAAAAGGAAACAAACTTGGTGGATGAGAAAACAAGGACTACATGGATTCGTGACACCTTCAAAGGCAACAACTGAACACATACTCACATGGACTGGGCTGAGTCTCTTCTGTCTTCTGAGGAACACAATTTGCACTATGAGCAGGTTCTCCAGTATGGGACTGCTATTTGAGGGTGCTGTAAAAAAACTAATACTGCTTCCCAGATGAGGTTTGTCCATCTTTTACTAACACAGAGATGTTGGGATGGCTACAGGAGGAAGGTGAAGTCACCCCACTCCCTCATGTGAGGCCTGTGCCAGCACCCATGGCTTTGGTGCTGCCTAGCATGGGTACCTGAGGTCACACTATGCCCTGTAATCTATAGACAAACTCCTTCTCCTACCCAGCCACAAACTGGGCTGTTGCAGTGGATGCGCATGGACTCCACAGAAGCATTCGACACAGAAAGCCAAGTGGTGGAGCATCCTAGTGGTGATGCCCCAGAGGTGGTGATGCCTTGGCAGGCAGCTCCAAGGTGGTGCTCAGAGTACAAGACTCCACTCGTGGCCTTGAAGTGTTTGCAGGTCCCAGGGCAGCTACACAAGGACCAGAAAACACTTGGCTGGGAAAGGCTCAGGCACAAGTCATAGAAATATAAAATATACTGGGTTGGAAGAGACCTCCAAAGGGCATCTAGTCCACACACCCCTCTAAAATAAGGGCATCACTCACCAGACCAGGTTGCCCATATCCCCATCCAGCCTGACCTTGAATGGCTCCAGAGATGGGGCTTCCACCCCCTCTCTGGGCAGCCTGGTCCAGGGATCCCCCACCCTCAGGTTCAAGAACTATTTCCTCCTGTTCAGAACCAATCTGCCCTTTTCCAGCTTCAAACCGTGACCCCTCGCCCTATCGTTCCCTGCCCTTGGGAACAGCCTTCCCCAGCCTTCTGACAGCCCCTGGAAAGTCACTGTAAGGTCCCTCCAGAGCCTTCTCCTCTTCAGGTTGAACAACCCCAACTCTCTCAGCCCCTCCCCATAGCAGAGCGCCTCCAGCCCGCAGCACTGAGCTCAGTGAAGAGTCAGGGCGCAGCGCTACAGCCAGGGCGCCGAGCGCGGTCCATGCGCGGCTGCGCGGACCTTGGCGAGCTCGTGCTTCTGGCCGGACCGGAGAGATCCGAAGGGAGCCGAAGGTTGTCGAGCATAGCCGAAGCGGCGAGCGATGCGCATGCGTAGTGTGGCGGCTGCTCGCTGTGATGGCGGCAGCCGAGGCTGAGGCGGTCGGAGCCCAGTGTGGAATGGCCGGGTTGGACCGGACGCGGACCGCAGGCTGCGCGGGGGGCCAGGAGGGCGCTGCGAGCCCTGCGAGGGACGAAACCGAAGCCAAGGCGGACGCTGCGGGCCCTGTGAGGGACGAAGCTGGAGCTGTGGGCCTTGCGGTGGCCGATGCCGAGGTGCGGCCGCCCCCGCTGCCGGAGCTGCGGCTGGTGCAGCTTGGCGCTGAGGCTCACGTCTACCGGGGGCTGTTCCTGGGGCGGCCGGTGGTGGCGAAGATCCGCGTCCCGAAGCGGTACCGACACCCGGCGCTGGAGGAGCGCCTGAGCCGGCGGCGCATGGCGCAGGAGGCGCGGTCGTTGCTGCGGTGCCGGCGGGCAGGTGGGCCCAGGGATGACGGGGCCCGGGCGGTGGTGGGCGAGGCCGCAGCTGCCCTGAAAGCGCAGACAGCCCCAGATACCGGTGTCGAGGGTTTGGCGGAGGCATTCCTAGCTGTGGGGTGTCAGTGGCTGGGGTTGATCTCGGCTGGTACTTCTTGAGGCTGGTGTCAGTTGATAAAGTATAGTTGGCCAATCCTGTAAATTAACTGTGAGTGTTGCATTTTTCTCTTCTTAAACAGGGATTCCAGCTCCAGTGGTCTACTTTGTGGATTATGTCACCAATTCCATATACCTGGAAGATATTGCAGACTCGGTTACTGTTCAAGACCATATTTATTCTGTACAACAGAGCAGAAATGATACCAGTAGTCTCCTCCCATTAGCAGAGAAGATGGGTGAGCTGTTAGCAAAAATGCATGATGAGGATCTTATACACGGAGACCTTACAACTTCCAATATCCTTCTGCGGCCACCCTTGGAAAAGCTGGACTTGGTGATTATAGATTTTGGACTCAGTTTTATTTCAGGTCTTCCAGAGGATAAAGGAGTTGATTTGTATGTTCTGGAAAAAGCCTTCCTCAGTATTCATCCCAACACTGAAGGCATGTTCAAAGCTCTGCTGCAGACCTATGCAGCCGCATCAAAAAAGTCTGCTCCAGTGATCAAAAAGCTGGATGAAGTACGACTGAGGGGAAGGAAGAGATCCATGATTGGGTAGAAAAGAATTAACTTAGGGAGAGAGAAATATGCTACTGCTTAGGTTCTGCAAAGAGGGTTATTTATATTTCCCGTTGGGTTTATTTTATTAGATAACTATTTTGGTAATGTTGTCTTTGAATAAATCCATTTGAATGAGCTTGTGTCATAAAATGACCAACGTAATTGTGAAATGGGAGCGCAGAGAGAAACAACTAAAGGTTGCTTCTCTCCTGAAATGTTAAGATATTTTTTTTCCAAAGCAGTCTAATCCCACCTGCCCTCTTCCTTATGTGTTGAATGGAACAAAACTCTAATCCTTCTGAGTTTGTGAACCATGGATTTGTGGGAGGCAAGAGGGTCTTTGGGGATACCAAGCATCCACAAAATGTAATTAAGAAAATCAAGTGTGTTCTTTTCCTCAGAAGAGTTTACAACAAAGTGTTCCAAATCTTTTACTAACAGCTTTCCACATTCTGAAGGACTGAATTCCAGGACATGGGCAGTGCTGAAACACAACATTAAACATAAGACAGGCTTGTTTTCTTCCAGCAGTCATTTTGGGACTTAACTTTAATTTTATGGTCTTTCTGTAACCAGATATGAAAGTTAATACACCAAGTACAGTGTTCCTGCCTTACGCAGATCTGTACTGCTGGAGCTTCATAAAAGGGATGACAGCCTGTACTGTGATTGCTGATCTGGGTAGCAGTAGGCCAAGGTAGGGGGCAGTGCTGATTCTTTTTTAAAAGTTTTTTTTATGTTAGTTGATTTTCTCTCTCCAGATCTTAACTCACCCCAGAGCATCTAGGTGAGATGGTGAGCCCTCGGAGCTGTGAGTTGTGCGAGTGTCCTGGGCCATGGTTTAAAAGCAGTAGCAATCTTCAGCCTCGGAGAACATCTGCTGTTCCCTTTCTGGGTCACTGGTGGTGTGCCTGGAAACGCCTGTGCAGATCAGGGGATGCCGCTTGCCGGGACTCAGGGGTAGAGACAAAGTGGTGGGGAAGGGGCGTGGGGCTGGAGGCAGAGTGTGAGTGCAGCGCGGGTATGCGGGCGGCGACGAGAAGCACAGTGCGCCGCAGCGGCTCGGTGTCCCAACCAGGCGGTGGCGCCGCTGAAGCGCAGCAGCCTTTCTTCTGTAAGGTGGCCGGTTCGCGGCCGTGCAAGTGTCCTAGCGCAGCGGGCTGCCCGTGCCCGGCGCGCATTCACCTCTTGCCAGAGGAGCTGCCTGGGCGAGTGCCCGGTCCCGATGTGGGACCCCGGGTTCCACCGCTCAGCCACAGCTTTAGGCTCGGGGAGCGAAGTTTTCATTGCTCGGGTGTCTCACAGCTGTGCTTTCACCCACACTGGGGCATCCCTGTTCCTGGGATGGGGCGATGGAATGGGCCCAGGATTGCATGTGGGGTGCCAAGAGGGGCTGTAGGAGCTGCTTGGTGAACGTCGAGTACGGACAGGAGAGGGTTACCCTGCTCCTGGGTAAGCTCCTGGAGCAGGACTTCATGGCAGGGTGAGAGCAGGGGGGGACATTGGCTAACGAGTCCCCTAATGAGGTCTGATGTGAACCACGAAGCCTCAGACCTGCTGAGGGGAGGCAGCCTGTCCAACCTCCTGCCCACCATCCCCCATCTGCACAAACACTCCTCTGGCTGGCTCCTGGTGATGCCAGGACTGTTGTGTTTGTAGAGCCCTTTGAAGAAGCATGTTTCTAACCATCATGATGTTTATTGTAAAGGAACTCTCCCTGCGGGACCACGGAGCGCAAACAAAGTTGATCAACTGCCAGTTGCAATGGTTGGTGTGCTGCTCTGACAGGAAGTCCCGCAGTGCAGCAGGGTCAGCAGCCCGCAGCCAGGCCAGTGCTCCTGGAGTGCTGGTACATGGGACTGGCCATCAAGCACGGACTTCTGAATTGGCCTCTGCTGAAACTGGCTCTGTGATGGAGCCTCAGAACAGAGTAGAACAGTACTGATCATGAAAAGCAAAATGTTTTGCTTTTTCTCTGCAGGGTAAGACACCCCCTCGTTATGTAAGTGTTGCATTCTGCACATCTGTGTCACTGCTTGTAGATGTTTTTTCCTGACCAGCCTGATGTGTCTACAGATTGCTGTGGTGAATGCTGGCCTGTTGCTGTTTGAGGGTGGAAAAATCACAGCAGGTGCCAGCACAGCCAGCAAAGGGGGCGTTCTGGAGGGGCGAGACATCCACAGCATGGCTGTACTGCTGGTTATACCCAGGGGAGCAGCTCCTGGGGTGAAAAATCACCCGTTTACCTGGCTGGTTTGCAAGGCAGGTAGAGTTTCTAGTCTTGATGTGGCTGAGGATGACCTGGCTTGCTGCTGTGTTAGGTTCCTGTGCGTCTGCACAGCCATTAGCCACAATGGATTAGTATTTATTATTGTTAGCTATTGCATTATTATTGCTAAGGTTTTGCATCATCCCACCAGCCTCCTGGGGAGCACCGAGGGGCCGGGGAGGATGTGGAGGGTGATGGCTTCTGTGGTACCTGGCCACTGGAGGACTCTGCCACCATCACTAACCCTGGAAAAACCTTTATATTTGGGGAAAGCCTATTCTTTCAGAAGAAAGTGTTGGGTGCTGCGTGCACACTTGCTCACTCTGGGTCTTTCTGTTGCTTGAACTTTCTTGCTGTTAGGAATGAATTGATGTCTCAGTTAGTCCCAGTGCCAGGAACAGGTTCATTTCCAGCGACTTCCTGGCATCTGCTCAGTCTTGCTCCAGATCTTGGCATCACCCACAGGGCCACAAACCCAGGGATTGTGCAAATAAGCTGAGAGGGGAACAAAAGAAGAGAGAGGAAGAGAAAATAAAGGGAAATAGGGTGTTTCCTCAACAGAATATGCTGGGTTAGGATGTCTGAGGGAATCTCTGGTTATTGATTGAGTTGCATTTCTTTAGTTTGGTATCTGGCCATTGTCAGTGATTTCTCTCCTGCGAGTGAGGGGTACCCTGTGAGCTCAGGGTTGCTAGCCTGTAGCTTGGAGTTACCAGCCTGACTGCAGTTTGCAGTTGTAGCTGGTTCTGCTTTTCCTACAGATGTCCTAAGAAAAGAAATAAGGGGAATTCTGGACACAGACCTGTAGGAGCACTGAGAGGAAACACAGATGAAAGAAACACACAGGACTATGGCAAGAAGCAGGAATCCAAGTGGGGTTGCATAATCTGGGTGTGCTGTTAGCATGACTTTTGGACAGCGGCTGCTCTGTGCAGGCAGTTGTGTGTGTATGTACAACCCGTGCACTCAACCTATGGGGTGTAGGGTTTTCTTGAGGGAACTTTTTTGTAGTCTAGTCCTTGATGTCTGCAGGAAATTGATATTTTCCAGTTTTGCAAGATGCATTGATAACCTCCTGCAGCCCTCCTTTCCCATCAGTGCTGATAGGAAACCAAGTTAATGCAATAAAAGCTCGTTTGTAGCGCAGAGTTCACCATGTGAGGGTCACTATAGATAAATACAGCCTCTCCCTGACCCAAGCCATGTCCCATGGCATTGCCTTTGGGCACTGTGCAGCACCTCTTTCCTTTGCAATTAATTGAATTCTCTGTGAGTAACTGGGAGGAACGTTCTGGGTGTGGAGCTGTCTGCTCTCGGTGGGCACAGAAAGGGTAGCTGCTGCTGGCGCTGGGGTGGTAGAGATGAAGTTCACAAGGAAACAAATTAATTAAGCACTAATTCCCACCTAAATTCAGGGAGGCCGAGTGAAGCAGCATGTAGCCCCTTCACAGTGTTCTCGGCTGGGCAGCTCTGAAGATTGAGCCCAGCATCCGTCCTGGCTGAGCCGAGAAGAGCCAGTGGAACTGGAGGAGGGGCTGTTGGGGCAGGGCCGTGACTCATCCCAGAGAGGTACTGTGTTCCCATTGCCCTCACCTTCTGCTCTGGCAGAAATCTGTCTCCTCATAAGAGAAGAAACTGTGGCACTGATGGCTTATTTTTCTTTTGAAGCTTTTCTTAACTTACACAGGTGATTTGGAGAGAAAAAGCTTTGGTGAGCTCCTTTGGCCCATCACCTGGCACACACTAGTGCCTGTATGCCGAGTCTCTGCCTGATGGCTCTATGTTTTAAGCAGTTGTGCTGTTTCAGCAGCCAGGACTTTGCTTCAGGTCTTCAGCTGTCCATCTGTCCATGCTTTCCATCACATACTGCTACCTGAGAAGTAACAGCTTATCCTACCCACAGCAGGGTGGGTATGAACTAGATGATCTTTGAAATCCCTTCCAAGCCAAACCCTTCTGTGGTTCTGACATTCCCAGTTCCCTCAGCCCACCATGGTGCCATTAAGCCTCAGCACAGGAATCTCCTCAGTCTTTAAAAATCGTACATTTTTACTCATGGTGTTGAGCAGTTAAGGAAAGACAAGGTATAAATCACCACAGGTTTCTCTCAGCCAGTTCTGTGCCTTCTTTTGGGCCCCAAAAGAAAGTGCATTTGCCAGTGGGGCTGGGCAGCTGCAGGGCCGGGCACCAGGCAGATGCCAGATCCTTGCTCTGCCAGCTGCCCCTGGCAGTGCCCAACAACAGCTTTTCTTGTCAGTTTTGCTGTTTGAAAAGAGTCATAGTGGTGATGCCATCACCCTCCTCCCCCTACCCAGGGTGGTTGTGAGGGTGAACTGGTTTGTCTCCGTGTGTGTACAGTTCCATGCATGTCTGTATGGGTTAAGGAGAGAGGGGGAGAACAGAATAGGGGGAGCCAGATCCGGAGCAGAGGCTGTTCAGACAGGATATAGTCCTGTTGCTAATGCTGGTTGTGTCACCACACTCTCATCTCTAATGTCTTGTTCCCTCTGTGCCAGGGATTTGAGGGCTTTGAAAGCGTGAGAGAGCTTTCCTCAGTGGCATTGGCAATGCGATTGACGCCAGCTTCTCTGGTGCTCCGGGAGTGACCTGACTGGAGGCAGCAACTCTCCAGAGAGCCCATGAATTGTGAAAAGGGGAAGTTTTCTTGTATGAACATGATTTTTATTCATCTTTCATATACATGGGGCCAACTGACCCAGGTTTTGAAGCCCTCAAAGGAAGCTGGTGAAGTACTAAGCTGGGGGATTATTTTGTTTTCCCTTTTTTTTCCTCCTCACTATTCAGTTGCATTTGAGCCTTGGGTGGTGAGAATCCAGGCGATACAAAAAGCAGAGAGAAAATCCATCTCCTTTTGACTTCGATCTCTTGCCCATCGTGATGATGCACTAGCTGTGCCTCCTGCAATGAGTCTCTTGCTTTGTCTCCGCAGTCACACTGAGACCAGCAACCTCTGCAGCACTTGCTGAGACTTAACCTGAGCCCAGGGAAGGGAAGGGGATCCTGTGCTGCCCAACACACTCTCATTTTCTTTCTTGTTACCCCATTGCAGGGCAGAGCTGGCAGGAAAATCTGCTCCTGGGGTTAGAACGGGGCAGTTTTGTGTTTTCTTTTTGACTCATCCTTAACTGCCTGGCTCTGGCCTGATGGTGAGCAGGGCAGCCAGGGCACAGTCATATGCTACTTGCTCACTGGGGCTCACACTGGTGTCGGCCAAGACTTTGCCTCCTGCCTTCCTGGTACTTCCCGTGGCTCCATCCTGCTTCGCACCACTGGCCTTTTATTTGGTTGGGTTCACTTATTTTTAATGGGGGTAAAAAAGCGAAGAGTTTCACATGCAAACAAAAAAGAGCACAACCAACTTGTCCAACCTCGAGGTCTCTCGTTAAATTGAATTTAGTGTGTCAGAGTGACTGCAGCTTTGTGCTTTCCTCTTGCTTTTGGGTTTTGAACGATGCACCTTTGCGTCCAGGGAAGGGAGACATTGAAGAACTAATCCAGACCCTTAAACTGCTGCATCTGGGGGGTTTTCCTGGCAGTCCCTTGTGTTATTTGTGTTTAGAAGCGTTGAGCCTGAGCTCTTAGTCTGATGCTGTTTAACGTCCTGCAGCACACGGATGCTCAAACCTAGCAAGTCCAGCGCTTCTGGACGCATCAGAAGCGATCTCGGGCTCCAAACTGCGGGACAACGGTGCGGTGGGGCAGGACTCCGGGGGCTGGAATAGGGCCGGGGATGGATGGGCATGGGGGGAGGTAACTGGAGGGCGGTCCTGCGGGGCGGGGCTGCGTTCCCTTCTATATAGCGGCGGCGGGTGCTGGACTGGGAGCTGGACTGGGAACGGGATGGCGGCGCTGGGGACGTTGGTGAAGAAGGTGTGGAGCGTCCGGCGCTTCGTGGTGCTGCTGTCGGCGCCGCTGGCTCTGGTGCCCGTCCTGCTTAGCCTCCCCGCCAAGGTACCGGCTCCAGCGGGGCGGGGGGCGCCCGTGGACAGGCGGAGACCACCGGCCGCTGAGCGGGGGCACTCACTGGGGCTGCCTTGGGGCTGAGGGATGGGGACACGAGTGAGGTGCGATGATCAGAGACAGGGAGGGGGAGCTGCGCCCACAGACTGGGGACACCGACGCGGCCGTGGAGCAGGAGCACAGACTGGGGTCACTGACTCAGAGCACGGACTGAGTGGGAATCAACCAGTATGGCACTAGGAGCGAGAGATGTGGGCTTCAGGCATGAAGATGCAGCCTCTGTGCTCGGTCTGGCTTCGCTGTTCACCTCTGCCTCAGACCCAGCAGTTTCGGGGTCTCCCAGGGGTCACCCTGTTGCCTGCCAGAGCCTGCAGTCTGTCACAGCTCCTCACCCAACTGCAGCCCCCTGACAGTGCAAGTGGAGGGAAGATCCTGGGGCTACTTTAACTTTTTAATAAGGCATGGGTAGAGTGACCTGTATTTATGTTACACAGACACAGAGAAGCGAGAGAAACCTGTGGAGCTCAAACTTGGTGGCACTAACTAGCAAGTCTTGCTGATATCTGCCTGCCTTCTAGGAGTTTTCATCAGTGCTCAAGGGAGTGTTGGGGAAACCAAGGCAATACGAGTCCATGGCCAACATCACCCAGGGAGGGGTTTGCAGGACCCAGGGCTCTGAGGTTGCCTGGCGTTGCTGCTCCATCACCTCTGCTGTGGGAATGGCACCAGGCAGCAAAGTGGGTAGGAGAGAGGGACCCTGCTAAGCAGGAGGTGGCCATGCAGTGGGGTTTGTGCTGCAGGACTGGGAAATTCAGGGGAGCCATGAGAACCACCTGCACCTGTGGATGATGCTGGGGGGACATTGGTGCTGTGTCCAAAAGGCTTTGTGAGTAAGATACTCACGATCTTCTATAGATGTGGGAAAACCTGTCCTTCTGGTAAGGTCTGGGCTTTGGGGAGTGTGTTAGGCTGCATATGAGGCAAGCTGCAGCAGAAGTTTGGAGACTGGAGAAGTTTTGCAGCTCCCCTGTCCAGCTTTGTGTGGAAATCCATGGGGCGCTCAAGTTACTGGGAAATTTTGAGCCATTGACTTAACTATGGGCAGGATTTTACTCTTAAATTCTGATCCAGATCCATTTGAGAATGACTTTGCCTCAGAAAATAAGAGACTTGTACTCAGTGGTGATAGAATGATTCAGGTGCCATAAGGACACAAAGGTGGGATTTACTTCTGTACAGTGAGACCCTGATGTTCAAGAGAGCAAAAAAAAATCCTGAGTCTAAAACAACCCCCAATCACTGCTTTATTTAATGACACCGTGTGTTAAAGGAGAAAATTCTTTGTATCGAATCTCCCTTTTTCCTATTTTGCATTATTGGGTGAGTTCTTAATAGAAATATATGACAGCTCTGCCTGAAAAAGCAGAAAGCATATTGCACTACAGGTTCTTCATTCTTTTGCAGATGGATAAGTAGATAATTGTATTTGTACATTCATTTGTGGTAGCTGACTTCAGTTATATTTAGCAGTTTCTTGTTTGGCACTTGTAAAATCCTGAGAGAAGGTTAGAAGTTGAGGAGATGCCTTGTACGCTGAGTGCAATCTCATGCCTCAACAGCGCAGTGGTTAATGTTGGCAATAAATCACAAAGCAACCTCATGCTGCACATTCCCTCAGCCTCAATGCTCTGTGTGCTGATAGAAGCACATAGCGTCACTCAGGCTCTGTAAAGGTTTGAGTGTTCAGGAAAGGCATTTCTCCACGTGAACAGAAGAAAAATACTCTCTGCTGTACCCACCCGCTGCCCCCTTGCAGTGTTCTGTCAGCTCGCTCGTAGGTGTGACCCATGGAGGACCTCCTGCACAGCACACTGTGATGCACAGCTTTATTAAAGACAAATTAGTGATGGGAGAGTGGATGTGTTTGCAGCGGAGAGGGTGAAGAAGCAGAGGGGGCAGCTGTGGGTGAGGAACAAGAGGTCCTTGCAAAGCTGACGTGGTTTGCCTCCTTGCCTTAGTGATCTGGTCTTGTTCCACTGGTGCTAAGTGCTTCACAGCTGGTAGCAGTGAGACTGGCTGGGGACTGCACTGGTCACCAATGAGTCTATGATACTCATGTGCTGTTAACCAGAGCAATGATTCCAGCAAGAGCAACTGCAGCTTCACCAAGACCTCTTCCAGTCTGGGATGGGGTACTCTTGTAGCTGTGAGCTGTGAGGTCAGAGGGCAGTGATTCACAGTGGCAGTTTCAACACAAAATTCTCTCACTTGTTCAGCAAGAAAGGAAACTTGCTGTTGCATCAACAGGGGATTAAGTTCTGACGTCTGGAGTTTGCTTGAACTACCCTATGCAGCCCAGACTGGGGGGGGCTACACGAGGGGAAAGGAGCAGGTTACACTTCTAACGAGGGTGTAAGGATGGGGGCAGGGAAGCAGGCAAGGGCTCTCAGGGGTGGTAGAGTTCAGAAGTTATTGTGGTGCTGATGGAAAACGTGTGCCCTCAGCTGTACCACTCGCTCGGGTGATTCATCCTAACACTGGACTTGAGGCCACCTCACGCTTGCCCGAGCAGCCAGGTCACAGGAGCTGCCCCAGGTTTTCAGCAAGCTCCATCTCAGAAGGAATTCAACTATCTGGGCTGCTGCTGGCATACTGAGAAGCTGTTCCAGGCAGGGCACCCACAGAAGGCAGACTGGGGCAGGAGGGACTGATAGATGTGGTGCAGTTGTAGCAGCCTTGATGTTACCATGTCCTTGCACATCTGGAGTGTGGGAGCATTGGAGTGCTGGAGAACGAACACCCTGCTCCTGCTGGGATGGTCAGTGTGCTGCTTCACGGGGGGTTTCAGAAGCCAGTAGGAAATAAGAAGCACTGAGACTCAGCCCTTGTGAGTCTCAGGATGAGGTTTTCCTTGTGAGAGGGTGTCTTACAGGTTCCTCTCAGAACCTTCCTGCTCTGGGGATGCTAAAATCTCTTCCCACATCATGTCAGCATTTACCTTCTCCCCACTGGGATGTTCAGCATTTTCAGTCTCCAGAGAGGTCTGAGCCATAAAACTCTGCTTGAACTTTGTCTTCAAGGGCAGCATTTCACTTGACTCTGGAGACCAACCTGTAGTTGACATAACAGAGAACCACAAATAGTCTGTGTGTTCTTGGGTTAGTGTGTTCTGAGTAAAGCTCTGTGGTCTGGGTACTATGGGTTCTCCTGCACCTAGGTGACATCTCCCTGGAGACAACATCCTTTGAGGAAAATCATCTGTCAAGTCTGGTCTTGCTTATTGCTGATAAACTCCAGCATCCACTTTTGCAAGCTGCTGTTAAAGCTCTTGTCAGATGTCACCCTGCAGTGGTGGTTCTTCAGATCACTCAGCAAGTCCCTTCACAGAGGACAGTCAGGGCTGGCGCTGGGGCTGGTGCTTTTATTTGATGCCTTTTGCAGGTTGCAGTTGTGGAGAGGGGTGCTCTCAAAAGTTGGGTTTTTTACTACAATCTGCTTTCTCTTAAAAGTAGAAATGTCTTGTGGAGGGTTTGCTGAGGTTTTGGGGTGAGCTCCCCAAACCGTGGCTGGGACGGTGACTGCGGTCTGTACCATAGAGCAGCTGAAGGAAATGCTGTGTGTAGGAAGGAAATGCTGTGTGTGGAGCCTCTTCCTAGGACCTGTTCTCTGCTGTTTTTGTCACCAGCCACTCTGGTCGCTGCTGAAATGGCTGAATGCTTGTCCCGTGAGTGGAAATGCCTGCGACCCCCCTGCTCAGAGGGCTGTGAATGACTGCAAACGACTCAGGCAGGGCAGGAGGGGCTGGAGCAACTGTTCTGCTGGAAGGGGCACGGGGGGCACTTTTAATGAGCTGTGCAAAGAGCTTGTTCCAACAGCTTCTAATGAACTCAATGTCTACAGCCTCTTGGCTTGGTAACTGCTGAGGCAGCCAAACCTGCTAAAAGGAGCTCTGAGCAGGCAAATAGGGCCCAGCGCCTTCAGAAAACAGACCTGACTTCCTCAGGGGCCATAGAGTGATTTTAAGATTAACTTGGAAGTAATGGGTACCTCTGATCCAAACAGTGAGACTCTATGAACCGCCAGAAGAGAAGTTATATTGCTTGCACTTGGAAGCAGAGAACACAGGTGCAGACACTGGGGAAACGGGGTGATGCCTGTACAGGTGGGTGGTGGGCTGGGAGGTGGAAGGGAGCTGGATCAGGCACTGGAGAGCTCAACGGGATCACTGGCAGCCAAAGGTGGCAGTGAGGAGAGCAGCCTGGCAGGTGAAAGAAGTGAACAGAGCCTGCGTCCAGCCACAGTGCAGCTCTGTGAGGGGTGTGCTTGGGGCCCAGAAAGGCCAGCTTTTCAAAACTGGAAGCACTGGTCAGTTAAAAGTGATGAGAGGAAGAATTAAAGTGAGAAAGGAGGGGCAATAAACACAACTAGGATGACAACATTTTCACCACATTTGAGGTTGAGTCTGGAAAGTGGGCAGGTCTGGTGAAGAGCAGGCTGGCACAGAGAGGTAGTGAACGCAGCAGTACTTGTGGGACAAGGGGATTTGAGAAGGGTCAATATCAATTGGAAGCAAAAAATGGTAGAAAGGGCCCTGGGCAGGGTTTTGAGGGTGAGGAGGAGTGTGTTTTGAATGTGTGACATGAGGAATCTGATCTGTGGGATTTGATTGCCAGATGAACACTGCAGAAAAGCCGTATTCATAGAACCATAGAATGGGACAGGTTGGAAGGGACCCTCCAAGGTCATCTAGTCCAGCCCCCCTGCAGAGAGCAGGGACATTCTCGACTAGATCAGGTTGCCCAGGGCCTTGTCCACCCTCCCCTTGAAGACCTCCAGGGATGAGGCTGCAACCAGCTCCCTGGGCAACCTGCTCCAGTGTTATATTCATAAAAGCATTCTCTTTCTATAGTCAGGAAGGTGCTTGCAGTGCAGTCTCATAACATAGTAAGTTGTCTGATGATAAAATATTGTGATAGCAACCAAAGGGAAAGTATTGGATGCTCAGAGGGCTGGAGCCTCTCTGCTGTGGGGATAGGCTGAGGGAAATGCTGCTGGTTGGCCTGGAGAAGAGCTGGCTCCAAGGGGAACCTTGTAACAGCTTTCAGTACCTGAAAGGGCCTATAGGAAGCCTGGAGAGGTACTTTTTACAAGGGACTCTAGTGATAGAACAAGGGGGAGGGTAGATTTAGATTTAGAATGTCCTTTTAGTGTGGCATCCACAGCTCAGATCTGACTTTGACAAACCAGGAAAATCTTGGACTGAGCAAAGCACTGCAAATCATGCCATGTGCTGAAAGGCTGGGGGTGCTCAACCTGTTTCTTTCAAGGAATAAAAAGACAGGTAGTAACTTAATTGCTACTTGGAAGCCCATCCAGCACTATCAGAGTCTGGAGAAGGTCACCCAAGGTGAGTGATCAAGGAGGAGCAGGTAAGAAGACGCAAAGTGTTGAAGCTGAGCAGTTCGGATTATCACGGCATCATGTTAATGATGAGGTTAATCACTCACAGGAACAGTGTACTAACCCTGTGGCAGGTTCACCATCACTGAAGATGTATTTTTTTTTCCTAATCCAATGTAGTGATCTGTCTTAAAACCAGAAGCAAACCCTGCTGCTGACATGGAGATTCAAAAGGGAGCCCTGTGAAGCTCACACAGAGTGTCAGAGCATCAGACTGTGCTGTTTTAGCCTCCCAGTTTGGGAATGTTTGAGGATGGACGGTCTGTTATTGCTTCCAAGAGAAGGTGAAGTGTGTGATCAGGCCCGAGCCAAGGAAGATTTTCTCTCAGGTGCCCATTTCATTTTGTATGGTTAGTTTCCTACACCATCATGGTCAATTTGCCAGTTTTATCTGGGCTTCAGCCATCTCCTTTGCAAAACAGGGAAAATGATTCTGCTGTTCTATGCAAGAAGTGTCAATAAAAATGCTGCATGAAGCTTTGTGTTTTGTAGTCAAACCCAGAGCAGACCATCTTCCCTGCATCTGCTCAGCCTGTGGCTGTGTGTTACTGGCCCCTTTCTAGTCACTCTGAGGATACCCAGTGTGAGCAAAACAACCCTACTGGCAGAGAGGCTGGCAAAGAGGGCTTGGTTTATGTCCAGATTACATAATGTTTGCAAAAGCTGGGCTGGTAGGAATCAGATTTGTATAGCCATGGCATTGGCAAGCTGGCAGTGTGAGCAAGGCAGCCCCTAGCACAGTCACAGTTGCAGTGGGAGGATGGTTCCTGAGGGAGAGTCTAAAGGCCACTGGTACTGTTTTGTATGGAGTAGCACTGGGTGTCACTGACAGGATGTTCCTTTGTGGTGGTAGTGGGATAAAAGGGCTTGGAAAGCTCCAGTTCCAGGCAAGTATCTCTCTGCGTTGAGATTCTGGAGGAGCAATGTCATCTGTCTGTCACTTGCTCATTTGATCATAGGATGGAGGGGAAATGGGGAGAGGCTGTGTGAGGGTGGTGAGGCTGTGGTGGTCATGTAATGGGCAAAGGTTGATGGAGAAAAAACAAAGCAGTATCTCTTCAAGTGCTAGGTCTGTCTGGTGGGCAGGCTGTGGGCACTGAGCAGGCACTGGGCTGCATGGGAGCTTGTTGGGCTGGTGGAGAACAAGGTTCAGCTGAAGCTCCTGGTGTCATCTTGTCTGATGGCTCGGTGCTATGCCTGGGTGAGCTGGGCTGCCTAAGCCTACCCACATTACTTGCCTGCACCTCCTTTCCCTGCAGTATCTCTTGTGCCCTTCTTGGACACCTCCTCCTCCCTCCAGCATTCCTGCACGTGGGAGACTACCCCATGCCTTGGTTTCCTCTGCAGCAGCTGAGCAGGTTCCCCAGTGTGGAAAATCCCTGGTACTCTCAGTGCAGTGAAGACAGGATCTGTGTCTGGAGGGGCAGAGGTCACCCTCAAGGATCTTGAGCAATAGGAAGGGGAGCTGCTGCAGCCCAGAGCCCCCGGCCCCTTCCCTGGAAATCATTAAATGGTTATAAAATTAACCCAATCACAAGACCAATTTTAAAGTTCGTAGGTGCTGCCATCCCCCCCTGAACTTTGACAGATCTGTTTTGAAAAAAAGAAAAGCAAAGTCAGAGGGAGGTGGGAGAAGCAGAAAGTGACAGAGCAGAGGGATCGAAGGATAAAGATCACTGGGGGTGATGGTGCCTCACACAACAGTGAGCACAGCCCACACCATTTCCCTGAAAGGCCATAGTTTATTTCCATACTAACCAACCTTCCTGGGCACTGGGAGCATGAATTAATTAATTAACATCTGGAAAGCATCTTAAAATCAGGATTTTTTCCATGTTATATGTTTTGTTCCATTTTATGAAGAGTTTTAGTTCATTATTTGTTTATTCTGGGGACTGCTCCCTCTGAGTTACTCTGAAGTGCTCTTGTTCCTTTTTTGTTCAGGAATGGCCCTGTCTTAGGTGAAAGAGATGTTTAATATGGGTGCCATCTGCCCTCTTTTGGGGTAGAGTGAAGTGGATGAGCAATGCCACAGCTTTCTCTTTCCAGTGCTTTGCGATTGATGTGCAGAAGCTGGAAAACTCTGTGGGAACAGCCCATACAGCAGTTCTTTCTGCCCTGTTCTGTTGGCTTTTGATCTTGCAATGAAGCTTGGTGATTAGATTTCATTGCAATATACTCCAGATTATTTTCCATACACCAGAGAAGAAATATCCCACAGTTATAATTAGTTTCCTTAATGGTCCTTCAACTATTCCATACAGTCAATTGAAGTCCTCAGTGATTTCCAGTTACACCAAGACTACAGTGTTTTCAGTTGCTCTGCCGTAAGAGGTAAAGTGTCCTTATTTTTAGGTTGCCTTTGGTGCAATTTTCCTTGTAGGAAGCTGAAGAATATTTTGTTAGTGGGAGGCAAAAAAAGGATTTACAGAATCACAGAATTACTGAGGCTGGAAAAGACCTCTGAGCTCATCAAGTCCAGCCTACGTGGCCTTTAGAGATCAAATGCAAAAGGACTTAATGAGAGCAAAGCTCTTTCTTTGGACAATAAAAAGAACCAGGGTAAAGAGAAATGATGAGTTGCCATGGGGGTGAAATCACTGCTCTGGTGTGCAAGCATTTTAAAACATGATTTGATTTGTTCTTGGGTTTTGTTTTCAATATTCAGCATTGCCAGGCTTGCTGCTCTGGTCCCACTGGTTTGCAGGATGCAGAGCCATGGGGGGGGTCATGTGAACTGCCAGGTGCTGGGGCTGAGCCCTGGGAATCCAAAGGGTGTCTCATACATTTTACTGGGATCTAAAATTAGGACTGGAAGTGGTCTTTAAACCCACATCCTGGGAACTTCCCATGAAGTGTTGGCTCCGTTGTGATTGATGTATTGAAACAAAGCAAAGCCAGACCCCCAGTTCTGTGGTGCTGGTGTTTACACATGTGCTGGAGCTTTTCTGGCAGAGCGTCTGGTGAGATACTGAGCCTGGATGCTAAGAACAACCCAGAAGTCATGCCATTCCTTTCACTCTTCAGCCGCTCACTGCAGATGTGTTGAGTGATCGCTCCATATCGATTTCAATTCACCCAGCTGGCTGACAGGGTAGATTCTGCTTTTTAGCTTTCTTGATAACTGTGGTTATTCTTTGCCCTCAGTTTGTGGGTGTTATTGGGATGGTGTCTGCTCTAGAGCTCGGGGAGATCCCTGCTCAGCTATTGCTGGGAAAATTTGGGCTGGTTTGTCTCAAGAGCTGGAGCTGAGGCCACACTACCCACCAGACACAGCTGCGCACACTGCGCCCAACCCGGCTGTGCGAGGGAGCGGAGCTAACATCTCCCTCAGAAAAGCCCCAGGGATCCAAGCAGAGGGACAGAGATGCCTTTGAGTAACAATTCAACCTGTTCAACAAGCTGGAAGCAAGTGCTGAAATAAATAGCTCGGTGGCTTCCAAATGGCTCTCAGCTGTTATTTATAGAGCTGTGGGCAGTCAGCCCTGCTGGGGCCGACAATATCCCTGCTCAGCCCTGCCGTGACCAAGCCCAGATCTATGCTGGGCTTCCCCCTACTCCCCCAGGGCCGTCCTTCACCTCGTTCTCCTGGCTTCTTTCTGTCACTGGGTATTTCAGTCGTGGCTATTGTGACAAATGGCTTCAGTCTAGTTTGTGCCTCCAAGGCAGATGAATGGATTCATGGCGGAGTTTCTGCCGGCCTTGGCCCAGGCTGGGTGATGCTGGGCATGGGCAAACTCCCTGCCCTCAGGAAGTGGAGTGACACCAGGGTGCTTGATTTACAGATTTCCGTAGGGTCTGGGATGGGTTGCCAGGGAATGGTTTCTCACAGATCTCTAGGGAGACTCGGATCCAAGAAAAGAAACCTTTCTGTATGCCTGCTGTTGCAACATATCCATCTCCAAGGGGGTTGTCCCTGGACGGGCAAAGCACAGCCTGTAAAGTTGGAGAGGAAAGTACAAACACAGTAAGTACATTAGGATCAGGTCCTAGGACACCCAGGGATGCTAGCAGCAGTGCCTGGTGAGGATTAGCACCCTAATTCGCAGAATCATAGAATGTATTGAGTTGGAAAGGACCTCTAAAGGTCACCTAATCAAAATCCCACACAACTTGCAGGGACAAATTCACCATATTGGGGCATTTCCTACTCTTTGCCAGATGCTCCAGTGCATTGCCACTCAGGAAGCTCAAGCAGTCGGCATGGATTGGCATGGATTTGAGTTTTCCTGTGGTCTCAGAGTTCAAGTCCTGAGCCCTGGCACAAGGGGGGTGGGGGCGGGGGGAGGATGTTTCACCCGATGGAATTTTTTTGGGAGAAATACTGTTTCCTGGGAGGAGTGATTGGTGTTTTTTGCTTGTCTAAGTGTTTCAAGTGAAAAGGTGTCTCTAATGCCATGTATCTGACTTCTCCCCTCTCCTCCTCTTGCAGGAAGGAAGATGTCTCTATGTGATCCTGCTGATGGCCCTGTACTGGTGCACAGAGGCGCTGCCCCTGGCTGTGACTGCTCTGCTGCCCATTGTCCTCTTTCCCTTCCTGGGGATTCTCCCATCTAACAAAGTTTGCCCGCAATATTTTTTAGACACCAATTTCCTCTTCCTCAGTGGTTTAATCATGGCCTCAGCTATTGAGGAGTGGAATTTGCACCGCAGGATCGCGCTCCGGGTCCTCATGTTGGTGGGAGTTCAGCCAGCCAGGTGACTATGGGAGAGGGGGGACCTTCATGGGACATGTGAGCCACAGACACATGGGCAGTGGCTCTGCTGCTGTGGGCTGTAATGCCAATGTGTCCTGTACTAGGGGGCTGTCCACACCCCCTTTTTCTAGCTTACAAACCGGAGCATGAGGAGAGTTGTTTTGTTCAGCCCCATAATTTGACTCCATTTGGTTACAGCAGAGTCACAGAATTCCTTTCTCCCATTAGCTCTGTTTTCTCTGCACGACTTTTTCTTCCTCGAGCTGTAACAGAGAGACAGAACTCCCTCTATTTGGTGAGAGAACTCACCAAACTGAAGAAATCCAGCTTTACGTTTTTTTCCTCTCTTCCAGACTAATTTTAGGGATGATGCTGACAACGTCGTTCCTGTCGATGTGGCTGAGTAACACTGCCTCCACTGCTATGATGCTTCCAATTGCAAATGCAATTTTAAAAAGCCTCTTTGGGGACAAGGACACATCTAAAGACATGAACAGGGAAAATGAAGAAAACCAAGGTAACTGAGACAGGGCAGTAGTACAAACCAGCTGAGATCGAATCTGCTGCTCTTGAATCTGCCCCATTTCATTGACTTCACTGACATAAGTACCAGGTTTCTCAGCCGCAGCTTGATCTCAGTGCTTTATTGCTGCGGAGGAAAAATGTTGGGGTAAAAACCCCTTTTATCCTGCCCCTTCCTCTGGCCACATCACAGCAATGCTTGTGAGTTGTCTGGAAATAGCAAGAAGTGGTGATGCCCGGCCAACTCGCCCCAGAAACCCACTGCTGGTACAAATGCAAGTCCAGCTTTGTGGGCACAGTGATAGTGGGATTTGTAGGCACACCTTGGGACAGGGAAAGGCAGAGCCAAGGGGGACTGCAGAGTGCTATGGAGTGGTCATTACTAAAGGGGCAGTCTTGGCCAGACATTGAGGGTAGGGTGAGGTAAGGATGGTGGCACATGGGACTACCCTGTACTCGTGGACAGGTGAGTTCTCTGCTGTGTTTTGCTACTTCTTCTTCATGAAAAAAGCCTGAGTTGGATGAGAAAGGGAGGACTGGGAGGTCGGACACCTACTTAAAACTGCTTTGGAATTGCCCAGCTTGATGCTACTACTTGGTGGTGTTCCTGAGATGGCTGTGGCCAGGCTGGGTCAGGGCTCTTCAGCCTTCTTTTCACAAGTCACCAGGAGTTTGGGCTTCTGGCAGGCAGTGATGAGAAACAGAAATGAATTCATGCAATCCCCTTCACAGCTAATACCGATAGTTGGAGCAGTGGCTGTACCTTCTCTTTCCTCCACTAATTAGTAATTCTTCCACCCCTGGGATTTATAGGCTTTTTGATTTCCACTGAGCTCTACAGCAGAAAATGAGTCCTCAGGAGAAGGCTCAAACATGTCTAGCAATCATGAGATACCTGTATTCCAGGTTGCCTCATCACATTTGCTCTACGAATTTAGGGCTATTGTCATCTGTTAAAATCAAACTCACTGCCCTTCTTTCTACAATTTCTTCTTCTGTAGAAGCACCATGGCTTGTCAGTCGGCTTTTAGCCTTTTTGACCGCATTCTATGAAATGATTTGACTCTAGTTGTGACTGTGAATGCAGTAGTTTGGGAACATTCAAGCCCCTCATTGCCCTCTGCATTGACAACACAAAATTAACATCCTTGGTCACAATGCTGAGAGGAGCCAGAAAAGGCAAAGGCCAGAGGAGGCAGTGAGCAGAAGAATAAATGAAGAGATGAACCAAAGAACAGCTGAATAAAGTCACGCTTTGTCAATGTGGTGGTGACATGGTGATATATTTTCATTTGAGGGAGATTTTTGAAAGTAATAATAAGTGAAGAAGAAGGTGTCTGTAAAATGGACAACGTCCAAGCACAGGTGTTTTGCAGACGTTTTTAGAGTCTACAAGATTTTTAGACTTGGGACATTGAGTGACCAAAGGCAGACTCATTCTTTTCCCTAATCTTTCTGAATGGATGAGGAAAGCCGATTTCCTTGAAGGAAGCTCTAAGGCTGAAGTCAGCCAGAAGTGATGAATCTGATGTTACTCCTAGGAATGGAGAGATGAAGGTGGGCTTTCTGCAGGGGGTTCCTTGCTGTTGGGTGTCCTCTGAAGTCAGAGTTCATAGATTCATAGAATGGTTCAGGTTAGAAAGGACCTTAAAGATCATCTAATTCCAACCCCTCTGCCATGAACAGGGACACCCCCCACTAGACCAAGGTGCTCAAGGCCCCAGCCAATCTGGCCTTGAACATTTCCAGGGAAGGGGCCACAACCAATCTGGGCAACCTCTTCCAGTCTCTCAGCACCCTCATAGTGAAGAACTTCCTTCTGACTTCCAGTCTAAACCTCCCCACTTTCAGCTTGAAATCCCTGCTCCCACCACTCCAAGCTTTTGGAAATGGCCCCTCCCCAGCTTTCCTGTAGCCCCCTTCAGGTACTGGAAGGCTGCTCTAAGATCTCCCTGAACAGCCCCAACAATCTCAGCCTGTCCTCGTAGGAGAGGCGCTCCAGCCCTCCCATCGTCCTCATGGTCTTCCTCTGGACACCTTCCAACAGTTCAATGTTGGTTTCATGTCTGCTGTGAGGCTGTTGCAGTGAGATATTCAGGAAAAGGTGTGTTCAAACCATAGTTTACTTTGTTTTTATAAATGAACAAATATAATCTGTGTGCCGAAAAAGACAGATGCAAAGGGGGCTGTATGTGAAAGCAGACTTACAATGCAAGTAGTGTTATAGAATGTGTTGGATTGGAAGGGACCTCCAACAGTAAGGACATCTCTTACCAGACCAGATTCCCAAGAGCCCCAGCCAGCCTGACCTTGAGTGGCTACATGGATGGGGCCTCCAGCATCTCTCTGGGCAGCCTGTTCCAGGGATCCCCCACACTTAGACTCTAGACCTTTTCCCTCCTGTCCATCCTCAATCTGCCCTTTTCCAGCTTCAAACTATGACCCCTCGTCCTATTGTTAATTCACTTTGCAAATCTGCTTGTGTGTGCTTTAAGAACAAAGTGTCCAGGAAGCTAAAACATACTTGTGTGAGGTTCAAATATATATTAAAGAATAGGCAGCATCTAAAACCATTTTATTTTCTGCAGAAATCTCTAAGTGAGTGAACTCGGCTTTGTGAAGCTCTCTGCTTCCTCACAGCTCGAGATGGAAAGTGATGCCTGGTCAGTTGCTCGTACATTTTACTGCTGAGAGAATGTCGAGGCTGTCATCACTTGTGTCAGTGCTCAGCCACATGGGGAGCATCTTAGAGATCAGGAAATATTTCCCAATGCTGCTGCTGATAACTAGAGTTTGGTGCAGTGTTTTGTTCATGTTGCCACTATTGGCTGCTGATGAAGAAAGCAGTTAGATGAGCTGTGGTGGCTGAGGTCCCTGTGGTTCTGGTTGTTCTGACCGGGTTTATAAAGTGGGCCCTGACAGGCTGTCCGAATTTTCCTTTGGAGGTGGGTTATAAACTGCCTACAGTTCTGCCAGACGTCTTCAGGGATGTGTGTGTGACAGGCTGGGAACTGCTGTGCCAGTGAGCCTGGCCATCCCTTCTGCTCCCTGTCCACTAGCCATTACTGCCAATATTTCATTTCTCTGAGCAGCTCTAGTACCTCCAGGTACAAAGCACAGGGAAATATTTCCATCTTTTTTCTGTCATAGTATCCTCATGGCTGGAAAGGATCCCCAGAATCACCAAGTCCAGCCCTCACCCCAGCATCTCCCCATCTCCCCAACCCCTAGACCATGGCCTCAAGTGCTCTGTCTACTCACCCGTTGAACCCCTCCAAAGATGGTGACTCCACCACCTCCCTGGGCAGCCCATTCCAGCAGAGGGAACAGCATTTTCCTGCACAGGGAACATCTGCAAATTCCATCTGACTGCAGCCAGTGCTTTAGAGGTTTCATAGGGCCACAGACCTGGAAATTAGGCCGTTAAAGGGTTGGGTGGGAAATGTGAATTATTGGAGACTGCAGCCTATCCCCAGGCTGGAGTGGCAGAGTATGATCCCAGCACTGCTGCCTGCACCTCTCAGCGGGCGACAGTGTTCCTTCTCTGGCCTTTTTTACCTGTTAGAAGCAACACAGCGGTTCTTAAAGCAAACCTACCTAGGACAAACCTTTCTGCCTCTATGGCGTAGGATATATTTGAGTGATACAGCCAGTGAAATGGCCACTGAATCTCTCTCTCAAACTGCTTTGTAAGAGGTGTGTACAGTCAGGTCCTGCCTCAGGGGGCTTTGGCCTCTTGTGACTCCTAGACCTCTAGCAATTTCCAACTCATCTTTACTTTACAAGTTTCATAGGAAAAGTTTTCTCTGCAGCAACTGTGGCTTCCCTTTGCACAGTTGTGTTCCGCAAACCTTCCTTGAGAGGTGACCAGTGGATGGTCCTGAGCAGATGGGGAACACAGCTGAAAAATAGGAAGAGGTGGAATGAAATTTCTTTGCAGAGCCAGCTTGAGGCTTGAATGGGAGGTTGATGGGAAGAGGCCATGGGCTAAATGCATCAGGGGATCAGTAGTCAAACCCAGGTTAATGGTTGTCCTTCTAATTACATCGCCCACCCCAGCAGTGCTGGGATGAAAGCTCACCCTGTGTGTGTGTGTGTGTGTGTGTGTGTGTGTGTGTGTGTGTGTGTGTAGGCCAATTAACTCCAATTCAGTAAATTAGCAATCTGTAAAACATGACTTTGCACAGCTTCTTACCTCACTGGGCTGGAACAAGCTCAGTGTCTTCAATGCACACGCAAGCAGGTCTGCACACTTGACCACTGGTCCCTCTCCATGCACTGCTTCTGGTCTCCACCCAAGGAAAAGCAGCAGGGCCAGCAGTGATGGCAAAGGGCCACCTGGGCTGAAGGTGAATAAAACTCCCAAAAGCTCTGATACTGAGGAGGAACATGGAAAACAGGGATAATAGCAGATCCCTGCTCCCAGCCTCAGGAGACTAGAGATGCCACAAGCTTTTGCGTGAGAGGTGGTAAAAAGTGATTGCACTGAGTTTGTGTCATTTGATTTCTGAATTTACTCATCTGTATGAGTGTGGGAACTGGTGTGCACCTCCCAGTCCACTGCCATAGACAGCGCTGGTCATCCTGCTCAAAACACACCCCTTCCTCAAGTGCTCCTGAACTTTGCTTGTGCTCCCTGCAGCTGGTGATGAAGAGACCCTTGAGGCAGAGCCCACGTGCAATATGCAGGAGGGGCCCTGGGAACTGGGTGCTGCATCCCAAACTGCTCTGACTTGCTGGGGACTAGCCTGCAGGTTCTGCCATTTATGGAGGGGATGACAGGCCTGGGAATGGTCTTTATTGTTGGGGTGGGTTTCAGAGGTACAAAGCTTGATCCCCAAATGTGTCTCATGTTTGTCTTTAAAGAGGGAATTACAGCTTTAAGATGGCTTTGTACTATGTGTCTGTAGGGGGTAAAGTCTCACCCTTGTGAACAGAGCTCCAAGAAAGGGTGTACTCCTGGGATACTCTGGGGATGTGCCTTACTGGTACAACAGTTCTTCTTCCTAAGGCTGAGCTATGGTTAACCCTCCCCACAGAAAACCCACCCCAAGCCTGTGACTGGATAAGTGACACTGTGGAACTCCTCATCCTGTTAGAAGATCCTAGAGCCTGACCAGTGGCAGAAGGACTGAGTACTTCTGGATGTAGGAGATGCTGGGTGCTCTGGTGGGACTGGAGCAGTGGCAGGAGATGAGCTCATTCATCGTTGTGGGGTATTCACAACCCTATCCCCATGGCATGAGCTCACCTCTGTAAATGACAGTTGTTCCCTCCGATCCTCTGTTTGGTTCATGGAGAATTTTCTAGATGCTTTGAACTGTTTTAAAGTCCTCATCTTTCTTTTTCAGCATCTTTACAGCAGAATAAGCTTTACACTGTACCAACTGAGATGCAGTTTCTGGCAAGTACTGAGGAGTAAGTTAACTATAAAGTTTGTATTAGAGAGTTGAGAGAGAGAATTCCCCCCCGAGCCAGACGAAGCTGTAGGAATTTGAAATGCAATCGCTGCGATGTTTTGATTGTACCAAACACCCCAATCACTAGTAGCCTGATGCTAGAAACCCTCCTCTGTGTGTCCAAGCATCCCTCTGCATATTCAAAACCCTGCAGAGATTTTCCAGCCACTCTGAAATGGTAGCCAGAGGTGATTCCTGCTGGTGAAGCGTGCCTTGGATTTCTCAGGAACATCCAAGGCCACTGTTGTGAGCCCCACCAGGATTTACATACTGGTGCTGGTCCTGCCTTGATAACAATGGTGGGAAGGAAGTGTCTTTGCAGGAGCAGATGCTTCTTTCCTCTCAGTGCTATCAAATTTATTCTTATTTCCTTTTAGCAGTCCTGTGGACTTTATGCTAAGTGTTACCTGCGTCTGCAAGGCAGGCAGGGCACGTGTACCCTCAGCTGCTATGGACCAGTGTGGAGGGTGCTCTGCCCTCTGCAAGGCTGCAAGTCCCTCACAGCAGTTACCTTGCAGACTCCTCTGCTGCACTGAGCTGCTTAGGTGTCCTTGAGGACAGCGTTAGCTTGGATTTCTGAACAGCTAGGCATTTTTCTTCTGTCAAGGTTCTGAAGTGGTTGCACTGTATTTAAACCAGGGCTTTCACCGGATTCTCTTTTGGACTATTTTAAAGCAAAGATCTGACGGAGGAGAAGGAGGTTACTGGTGATGCTCTCTCAGACTTAAAGAAGGAGGAGGAGTACAAAACAAATATATGGAAAGGTTTCCTCATCTCCATCCCGTATGCAGCCAGCATTGGAGGGACAGCAACGTTGACAGGAACTGCGCCAAACCTCATCCTTCTGGGACAGCTGAAGAGGTATGGGAGGCCAGCCTGGAGAGCCCTGTAAATCCTGGAAAAGAGAGATGAGTTTTCCATCCCTGTAGGAGATCCCCTTCTGTGTCAAGAACCAGCTTGGAATATTTATGCCCTTCCAGAACAGTGGGGGAAGCTGTGAGCAGATGAATCCACGGTAGCTGTATCAGCCTTAGCTGTAATCAGCAGGTTTCCAGTGTTCCCAACCCTATACACCCCTGCTTCACCTTACTGACACCTTTGGATCCCACTGAATGCAATGGGATTTGACCACACAATTAATCGGAGAACTGTTTGGATGAGACAGGCCACGCAGTCCTTTGTGAGCAGTTATGTCTACTGCTGTATGGTAGAGAGGAAAATGAAGAGCCTGCTTCTTCTGGCCTGGTTTTCTTAGTCATCCAAATGCCTCCTGTGTGCATAGGAGCCAGCTTGTGCCATCCTAAGTCCCTGCAGGTATTTTTTTGCTGACCTCTGCAAATAGAATGTTTAGGCTTTCCTAGGGATGTGCAGGACCCTGCTGAGGCTCAGAGTCTCCAGCAGTTACCATAGCAGGGTTTGAGCCTGGCTGCTCAGAGCTGTGACTGTACGAGAGCATCAGCTGTCTAGAGAGGGATTTTTCAGGCCTTCCCGTGGAGGTTAGCAGAGCTGGGTGGGTGACAGAGTGGCCTGGGGGGTTGTCCCAACACTGTGTTCCCCAAATCGCCCAGATAATATGGAGGAGTAGTTTGAAATGCACACTGTCTCATTTTGTGGGGTATTTCACTGCTGAGTTCAGATGTTTATTGACCCTTAAACCGAAGGGTTCCTTTCCCTTCTTGCATTAACTTGATTTTTCCCATTTGCTTAGTTATTTTCCAGAATGTGATGTGGTGAACTTTGGTTCTTGGTTTATGTTTGCATTTCCTTTAATGCTGATTTTTCTTCTCCTGGGATGGCTATGGATCTCCATTCTGTACGAAGCAATTAACCTGAGGTAGGTTCCCAGTAACTGCACACCTCCACAGGCTGCTTGTGCTCATTACTGCTCTCATACTGAATCTACTGATGCCAGCCAAGATCGTCTCCTGGACAGTGGGGGGTTTCACAATGACATTTAGAATTGATTTTTTGGGGAGCTCATATGCAACAGGAAGGTTTTAAAAATATGTTGTAAGTGCTTATACTTAAACTGAAATGCACGTTACAAATCAGTTCAGTCAAATATACAATTTTAAGGGGTTCTTTTACTGCCTGACCTGGGCTTGAAGAGGTCAGTATCACAGATTCATATTCATAGAATGGTTCAGGTTGGAAGGGACCTTAAAGACCAACTACTTCCAACCCCCTGCCATGAGCAGGGACATCCCCCACTAGACCAGGTTGCTCAAGGCCCCATCAACTTCCTTATCAACTTCCACTGGCAGAGAAGAAATCAGGATCAAACTTTGAAGACCAGCCAGCAGCAATCTTAGTTCCCTTGCAATTAGCAGCAGAGATGTATGAAGGAGCCAGGATTTGTTCATGGGGCAGAAACTTGGGCTTGGAACAGATTACTTCACAACCGGGCTTTATTTTACAACGACGTGTTAATGTGTAGCTGAGGATAACGTGTTTTTGCAGCCAGTCTGTGCTGGGTACATGGAACCCCTGGTGTGCTCTGCTTTAAGCAGCTGCAGCAGTGCCATGCTGGTTCATTTGGAGCCCTTTGCTCCCTGTCTCTCGTATGTGATAGTGACAGACTCACAGTCCTCCTCCCTCTGGGGACTCCACAGAATTTCTAATATTTAGAAGAGCCTTTAATTGTTATTTTGACTTAAAAAAGTAAATAAAATGTTTTAAAAAGAGAGAACAGGTGTCCAAATATTGACATTGTCTCTGAGACAGGAAAAGTCAATGGGAAAGTTTCAATTCAAGACATGCCAAATGCCGGGCTTAAACTGCTCGTGGGGCGTCGTGGGAGGCTCTGAGTGCTGCTGTGAGATGCTCTGCTGCTCCCAGCTCTCTGCATCACGTGCCCAGGGCTAGTGCGAGGCAGAGCCTGAATTCCTGTGTCCTACAGCGAAGGTTGGGGCATGGCCCCAGTGTCCTGCTGGCACCAGGACTGCCAGGAGAAGGAAGAGATAGCTGTGCTGGCCAAACCCCCTGGTAAAACGCAGAATTGCACTTGTGCTCAGCGAACGTGAGGCCTTTTGTTTGGTTTGGCTCATCTGTGTCAGCACGAAGCCTGGCTTTATTGGGATAGCTGAGCCAGCGCAGATACCAGTATTCCCCAGTGGCGAGGTGCCTCAGAAGAGACACTGCAAAGTCCCACACGTACTGCTGAGTGTCCGCAGTCTGTGGGGCTGCTCTGACTGCAGTGGCCCAGGAATAGTGGCTATTCTTTCCACGGGGACCAGTCTTCAGTGTCTGCAGCCCAGTATAGGCAGCTCCAGTAGCCTGTTGGCTTTGCTTAAATCCAAAAGGCATTTAGATGTTTAGCTGTGGCTGACTCAGCCGATCTGAAGCTACTGCTAATAAAATCTATCAGAAAAATAAAATGGAAGGGACAGCTATAGCTATTTCAGGTTCAGAAACTTCTGAACCACTCATCCTTAGCAGCTGGGGAAGGGACTGGAGGGAAAGTCTGATGAGGAGAGGCTGAGGGAGCTGGGGGTGTTTA
The DNA here is from genome assembly GCA_013397515.1 of Upupa epops. NCBI lineage: Eukaryota > Metazoa > Chordata > Aves > Bucerotiformes > Upupidae > Upupa > Upupa epops. Next base: position 123,786 of record VZRI01002791.1, read on the forward strand.
GCCTGGAGGAGACTCAAGGGGGACCTTCTCCCTCTCTACAGCTACCTGAAGGGACGTTGTAGTCAGGTGGGGGTTGGATTCTTCTCCCAGGCAACCAGTGCCAGGATGAGAGGGCAGGGCCTGAAGCTGCCAGGGGAGGGTTAGGTTGGATGCTAAGGAGCCCTTCCATCCAGAAAGGGTGATCAGAGCCTGGTCTGGACTGCCCAGAGCAGTGGTGGAGTCCCTGTGTCTGGAGGTGTTGAAGGACAGCCTGGCTGTGGTCTTTGGTGCCCTGCTCTGGCTGCTGTGGTGATGTTAGGTCATGGGCTTGGCTGGATGAGCTCAGAGGGCTTTTCCAGCCCCAGTGATTCTGTGATGCTGTAATATGCCTTTGAAACAGTGAGTTAAGGAAACACCAACACTGTGGAGATAGCTGGGCACATCCAATGCAGAGTCAGGTACAAACCAACAAAGGTTTAATCAAGGTCACAGGCAGCAGTAGAAACCAAGTTCAGCCTCATAGGATGTGGTGGTAGATGGAGTGTGAGATGTGAATATGTCATTTGTACATGCATACTGCCTGGGATCAAGCAGTGTGTGCTCAGCAGGGCCAGGCTAAGAGGCTTAGCCAGCAGCACATTAACATTCCCAGCCGGTTAGAAATTCCTCACATTTTTGTTGATTCTCAGCAGCATCCTGGGATCACTGAGGAAATGGCAAGTGACTTGAGAACTGAAGGGACAGATTAATTTTCCATGACATCCTCTTCCTAGTGGTTCTGCCTGGGTTAGTAACTGCTAGAGATGAGGAAATCCTGTATTGTTGGGACTTTTTTTCTGGCAATCCCCGCACCTGCTGGAGGAAACAACTTTAGCGGGTTCTCTACTATGTGAATGCAGAAGGATATATAAAAGTTAAAAGGATGTATAAAGGACAAAAAGATATATGAAGTATAAAAGGATTTATAAAGGATATATAAAATAGGGTGTTATTGCCTTATCTGTACCAGAGACTTTCATCTTTCGTGTTCACAATTTGAGGACAGTGCAGACAGCTGCTAGAGATGTGCAGGGCTCTGAAATTCACAGGGCATTCACAGGGCAGGCACTGAAACACCTCAAGCCACACATGTGCAGGAGTAGAAAGTGCAGCGTTAATGTGTGTTAGTTATGATAGAGACATCTGAACAGGTAACTGTGTTTCTTGGCAGGGGCTGGAGAGCAAAGAAGTCAAATATAAGAGCTGATGCAGAAGCCCGAGCCAGAGAGGTGATAAAGGAGGACTATCAGAAACTGGGTCCAACAAAGTGAGTTGTAAAGTCGGGACTGAAATGCAAAAGAAATTGAGTGGGTTTGGGAATGATCTGTCTTCAAGACCAGGGTAAACAGAGGGGTTTTTTTAGAAGAAGGTGAAATACGTATTCCCACTCTGTGTGTTTGTTGCCTGCTGGAGGTTGCTCTTTGCATGCTCCAGCCTCTCCAGCTTCAGTGACATCAGTAACTGCAAACAGCAGCTTGTGCTCAAATCTTTAAACAATGCTCTCATTATGGAGTGAATTCCTGCCGGATTGGTTAATAACCATTGGTAATTTTTCAACTCCAGGGACAAACCCAATCCTGTGTAAATTAGGTACTAGCCCGCACAGGCTGAACTCTGAAGGTTTATGCATCCCTGTCCTGCAAAGCAGGAGGCATGTGCTGAGCACATTGAGGAATCCGATGATAGATGTGAATCATGTGGATGGTGGATGTACTCTAAGAAACCTTAACAGCTGTTCAGAGGTACAAGAAAAAGTCAGGTCCGTGTCACAGAATACTGTCTTTTTTCTGATTAGCTTCTTCAGCTGTGTTAATCGGATGAAGAAAGAACAAGAGCCTTTTAGCTCCTCATTATAGTTTCTCAAAGTTCTGGAAAAAACTGAGTGCAAATTGCAGTGCTGGGGATCACATTTTGGAGAAAGGACCGGCAGAAACAGGAGGTTTAGACAGGAGAAATGCCAAAAAACAGGGGGAAATAGGAAAAATTGAGTGTCTATAGGAATCACGTCCTGGTTATGGCCAGCCAGTCTCTGATACTCTAGTCAACCAGGAGTAAGGAAGGGTTTTGAAACTGTAGGGCTTAACCTTAAATGGTCTCTTGTTTCTCCATCTGTAAAATAATATTTCCATACTCACGACAGTGCTCTGAAGATTCAGCAATGTTTGTGTCACCCTATCGACATCATAATCGTTGCTGTTGTGTGGGAAATGGAGTGGTTCTTCAAAGACAATGGTCTGTGCCTGTGCTGCAAATGAAAGAAATTGGTTTATTTGTTCCACTCAGTACATTATCAAGCAGCCTGCAAAATGTCTCTGAAAGAATCAAAGTCTCACTTTGAGGTCTAGGAGTGAGAAAGTCCATTAAGCTGTGCTCTACCAATTTGATTAGCAACCCCATAACTTAAATCAATGCAAGTGGCCCCTTCCCAGTGGTTTGAACGCCCTTCCTGGTGCTTGGGGAGATGCTAAACAGCATTTTGAGGCACTGTCTTGGTTAAATCTTGACTCCACTAGTTACTTAGTGAGTGATATTTCCATTTACCCTGCTATTTGTCATGTGTCTAAAGGATAAGTGTTTAGGTTTTGACCTTGAAGATGTTCATTACAGCTGTCTCATATATGATTTGAATCTTTTACATTGCTTGAGCTGAAGTGGAGCCATTCCTGGCTGACTGTGCTGGAGAGCCATCCCAGTGGGCAGTGGTAAGAGGAACAGCCATGGCCCTTCCTCTGCACAGCCAGAGGACCAGCCTTGCGCACTCCTCTTGTGACAGTTGGGCATTCCCAATGCTTGTTTGACCTCTCCTTAATGTTTTGCAGTAAGAGAAAGCACTGGCAAATACCAACATTTGTGAATCGTTTCCCCATCTGTTTCACAGTCGCATTGTCATCGGTTTTTGTAACCAGCCTAACTTCTCACCCGAGCGCTGCAGCCTGAGCTTCACTCCTGGATCCACCCCTCCAGCACATCAGCCTGTTAACTGCATTGCTTTCTATTTTAGGTTTGCAGAACAGGCAATCTTCTTCTTCTTCTGCATGTTTGCCATCCTGCTTTTCTCCAGAGATCCCAAATTCATTCCAGGTTGGGCAAGTTTGTTTGCACCAGGGTAAGATTTTTTTCCATTCCACTGTCGTGGTTTTCAGTAGCATTTCCGAGTCGCTGAGATTCTCAGGTTTCTGGATGTATTGCTGAACACTAATGCTCAGGTTTCCTGGAATAAATTCAACTGAGTTCTAACAGCCCGAGACAGATTTACTGTTTCTGTCTCCTGGAGGAAGTACACAAAGCCTGGTGGGGCTGACATTAGTCCACGTGAGGCCAGCCCGAGGGTTTTACTGTTTATGGGTATACTTGCAGTGAAACACTGAACTATTTGTGTCATCGACTGGTTTCAGTCTGTAGATTGAAGAGAGATGGTGAGAGCTGACCCTGAGTGCTCTCCTGTCCGCTTGGCAAGTTTGGCTCCTCTGTGGCCATAACTTGGAACAGGCACAGCAGCTGGGGAAGGCTAATGATCAGAAAAGGTGTTATTTCTCAATGGGAAAGACCCTCACTGATGTTTTCACAACAAAGCTCCAGCTTAATAAATGATTCCTTACAGCAACAAGGCAGTTCTGGGCTTTTTCCTCACCACTCAGTAGCTCTTCACAACCAAACTCAAGCTTAAGCTCTGTATGGGATGCAGCCTACTTTCACCTCAGAGTACGAGCATTTTGTGCATAGTCTGGGCTTTGCCTCTCTTCCTCCCAGCAATGAACTGAGGAAACTTGCCCTCACAGCGCCTTGCGGGCTGACCACAGCTCTGCAAGTCAGAGCATCAGTGTGGTGGGGATTTGGTCTTGAGTTTCGCGTTGTAGGGCAGCTTTTCTAGGGGGTTCATAGCCAGTTGTAGAAGTACAGCTTGACAGGGAATTAACAAGACTTGTGAACAATGAGTGCTGATCAAACCTGATGGAAACTTGTAATCGTCTTTGGTAAATCCCTGTTCTCATAAACTTTGTAATTCCACAGCCCTGTGCTCCTTACCAGTGTTTCTGCTGCTTTTGAACAGGTTTATTTCAGACGCTGTCACAGGAATCACCATTGTGATTATACTGTTCTTCTTCCCGTCCCAAAAACCCTCCCTCAGGTGGTGGTTTGACTTGAAAGGTGAGTAGAAGACCCCTGTGAGCACTGTCTTTGCCTGTGCTCTGACAGGGCAGACATGGAGCAGGAGCCCAGGTTGTCTTCCCTTGGACCTGCACCAGCCCACAGCAGCTCCCTCTGCAACAGCAGTGCCCTGAAGGTGCAGTTGGATCCTACAGAGGCTTTCTGTCTGCAGTGCCAGAAGAGGTTTAGCGGTCACTGCCCTACTGCCAGTTGCAGGAATGACTCAGCTGCTCATGTAGCTGTCAGAGGACTGAAATCAGTGTTGATGGTGAAGCGGAGGTTTGGTTGCTGACTCCTGTCCCTCCCAGGGAATCATGAAGCTCTGGGAGGACAGTGTGGGTTGTGCACACTCAGAAACAGGGGTCCTTCCTCGGTTCCAAGAATGATTTTGAATTTAAACTGTTAAAGCCCAAACTCTCCAGGAGGTTTTGATACCAGGAGCCTTTTGAGGTCTTGGGTGACTCAGTGATCTAGCAGGTCCTTTTCCAACCATGATTATTCTGTGATTCTGTCCACCCTCTTAAGGAGCAATAAGATATCAATCTTAATCCACAAGCCACTTGGAATAAGAGATGGTCTTATTGTGGAGGTGTAGGTGATGAATCATAGAATCATCAAGGTTGGAAAAGACCTTCAAGTCCATCAAGTCCAACCACCTGCCCTACAACCCCCAACTACTAATCCATCTCCTGAAACACCTTGTCTGCCCGTTTGTTGAACTCCTCCAGGGACGGTGCCTTCACCCCTCCCTAAGCAGCCTGTTCCAAGGCCTCCCCACTCTTTCTGGGAAGAATTGTTTCCTAAGATCCAATCTGACCCTCCCCTGGCACAGCCTCACCCTATTTCTTCTGGTCCTATTGCTAGTCCCTAGGGAGAAGAGGCCAACCTGCGCCTCACTCCAACCTCCAGGCAGTTGTAGGGAGCAGTGAGGTCTCCCCTCAGCCTCCTCTTCTCCAGGCTGAACAGCCCCAGCTCCCTCAGCCTCTCCCCATCAGCTGTGTTCTCCTGCCCTCTAACCAGCCCAGCTGCCCTTCTCTGTCCCCTCTCCAGCCCCTCCATGTCCTTCCTGTACTGTTGTGTGATTGAAACTGCCCTCAGTAGTTGAGGTGCAGCCTCACCAGGGCTGAGTCAATCAGCTCCTTGATCCTGCTGGCCGCACTATTGCTGATACATGCCAGGATGCCACTGGCCTTCTTGGCCACCTGTGCACACTGCTGGCTCCTGTTCAGATGCTGTTAATCAGCACCTTCAGGTCTCTGCTGGGAAGTTTCCAGCCACTGTTCCCAAGCCTGTAAGTCTGCTGGGGGTTGCTGTGGCTCAAGTGCAGGACCCAACATTTGACTTTATTGACACTCATGGGCTTTGGCCCATCCATCCAGCCTGTCCAGATTTCTCTGCAGGGCCTCCCTACCCCCCAGCGGACTGACACTGCCACCCGACCTAGTGTCAGACCCTTCATGGGTGGAGCAGCACTGCCTGGGATGAATGGGAGCACAGTAGTGGCTGCTGTGAGTCAGACACCTCTGCAGTGGTGTCTGTAAGCAGGACAATAGTCAGTCAGGCCTCCTGGGAATGAAATACATGCCCTTGCTAACAGAACAGCACAGTCCCACTGGTGTGTCCTTTCATTATACATTAGAGGAGACTTCAGTGGAGATGAGCTCTTTGCTATAAAACTCAAACCTGCTGGCTACTGAACAGCACATGGAAAATTAGTGTCATCTTCACCACTCAAACGGTAGGAAATTCCCTCCTTCCACACTCTCCCAGTTGTTGAGGACAATGTTAATGTCTGTTACAGAGAGGAAAATGACCCTGACATTAAATGTTCCCTCAAGAAAACTCTACAGAGCTACATTTTCTCTTATTTTCCTTTTCTGGTTTATGAATGATATTCAAATGGATAGTTGTTCAATCAGCTAGAACTACTCCATGTGAGTATTTCAGCCTTCAGCAGCTCACACTGTGTGCTGTAGGGTGTGTGATATTGTGGTGTCAGACAGTGACTGACATGCTTGTCTCGGGGCGGGGGTGTGACACAAGGGGTTTCCTCTCCACCCAGCGCCAAATACCGAGACGCAACCCCTGCTGACTTGGAGGAAGGCCCAAGAGACAGTGCCCTGGAATATAATCTTGCTGCTTGGAGGAGGCTTTGCCATGGCAAAGGGCTGTGAGGTGAGTCCTGCCGCCGATGCTACAGAGCTGGGTTTATCAGGGTGTCCCTCGGGGTAGTTTGGCTCTGGGGAATTTGCATCCCAGAGTCACAGTGCTTGAAGGATGTGTTTCTCCACTCCAAGTGACAACACCGTGCAGCAAATAACTGAGCAGGTGTGAAGGGCGCTCCTTTCCAAGTGCTTGCTGTCAAACACACCGAGGACACTGCATGTGGGCACTTGTGTGGGTCAGAGAAGGTCACACATGGTTTGCAGCGCTAGCAGAGGATTTGTTCACCTGCAAGGACACAGGAGCTCCCCTTCCCAGCTTGTTTGCTCTCCCCTTCTGCAGGAGTCTGGTTTATCTGTGTGGATAGGAGGCCGTTTGCATCCCCTGGAGGGGGTACCCCCACCCGTGGCTGTCATCCTCATCACGATTGTCATTGCTTTATTCACGGAGTTTGCCAGCAACACGGCCACCATTATTATCTTCCTACCTGTCTTGGCAGAGCTGGTAAGGTAGTCCCACAGTATCATCAGCTGCTTCTCTGCTCTCCTCCTCACTGTCCCCCTCAGACAAGCAAGTTTGTGTTTTGTCTGTGCTGTGACAGGCACCGTGTGGCTGTGCTGAGCTTCAGTGCTCTCAAACCCTTGGGGGCACCAAAGCAAGTGCCTGTAGCATGGCATGGACACTGAATCATAGAATCGTACAATGGTTTAGGCTGGAAGGGAACAGGAACCTTGAAGATCACCCAGTGCCAACCCCCTGCCATGGGCAGTGACATCTCTCACCAGACCAGGTTGCCCAGAGCCCCATCCAACCTGGACTTGAACACTTCCAGGGATGGAGCAGCAGCAACCTCCTTGGGCAACCTGTTCCAGAGTCTCAGCACCTTCACAGTGAAGAGCTTCTTCCTCATATCCAATCTAAATCTCCTCTCTGTTTCAGGCCATTGCCCCTTGCTATACTATCTCCCTGGAGCCTTCTGTTCTCCAGATCCAGCCCCTTCATATACTGGAAGGCTGCTATACTATCTCCCTGGAGCCTTCTGTTCTCCAGACTGAATAGCCCAAACTCCCTCAGCCTGTCCCCAGAGCAGAGAGGCTCCAACCTCCTGATCAGCTTCATGGCCTCCTCTGGACCCGCTCCAGCAGATCTATGTCCTTCCTGTACTGTGGGCTACTTCAGATACTGTTGTTGAGATGTGATGGTTCATCATGGAGTGTGGGATAGGACTCTGCACAGTTCACTAGCTGTCTACATTGTTTGATGTAGCTGCCTGCAATTGTGACTCCCCAGGGTACAACGTCTGTTCCTTTCTGTTTTCCAAGGCCATTCGTCTGAAGGTAAATCCCCTTTACTTAATGATACCAGGAACAATAGGATGCTCCTACGCGTTTATGCTGCCAGTCTCAACACCTCCTAACTCAATAGCTTTTTCTTCTGGTCACTTGATGGTCAAGGATATGGTAAGTGATTCTGTGATTCAGTGAAGTGCTTTCAGATACAGAAAACACGGAAAACAATCAGCTTGAGAGGAGTGTTGGATGAAAGAGAGTTTCTGTGTGTTACTGGTTCAGTGTGTAGTTCAGAGAACAGACAGAAGCCTGGTATCTCCATCAGCAGTGCTTGAAGGCACAGTGCTATGGGAGGAGGCTGTGTGAAGCCTGGCCTGTGAAATTTGGAGTCACTGTGACCCCAGATGGTGACAACGATGGTACTGAATGTTCCCAACGTCTTCTAGATCTTGACCATGTTCAGGCTAGAGCCAGCAGTTCCACTTGCATGGGTTTCTGGATGCTGGAAAAGTTCCCCAGCTCAGTAAAATAAAGCTTGTGAGTAAAACTAGGCTCAGTCCCAGTTCCTACTCACATTCCTGAGGCTAAAGAGAAGTCATTTTTTTTGGTGGCTCAAAGCTTGGTGAGCATCTGCGGAATGGCCTGTGTGGCTTAAGAAAGCCCATAAAGGCTGTTTAAGATGCTGCTGTTATTAATGGCAATAAGACCTCTGGTTTTGCAATGTTGAGCTCCGTGCGTCACATGCTGGAGATGTTCTGTCTAAACTCAACAGCTGTCTTTGTATTTCTTTCGTAGGCAAGAACTGGGTTGCTCATGAATCTTATGGGAGTTCTGCTTCTTAGCTTGGCCATGAACACATGGGCCAAGACCATCTTCCAGCTGGGCACCTTCCCTGCGTGGGCCAACATCCACGCAGACAATGCCACCTTGCTCGTACCAGCTGTAGAAAATGTCACTTTAAGTGCACTAAATAAAATATGAACAAAGCCACACGCGGGGAAGGACTCACTCACTTAGGACTTGGGCACTGGAATCAGCAGAGTGTGCAGAGGATGAAAAGCCACGTGGCTGCTCACTCTGTGGGACCCTCTGGTTTAATTTTATCTTTAGAAATGCCGGTCAGGGTCACAACAACCATTTATTCTATTTTCTCCAAAGATCTTTCCCCACCTTCCACCAACCAGATTCTCCCAGTGTTTGTCTGTCATAGGTGGTTGTTAACTGGACAACCTTGTCTTTGGGTAGATGTCTCTTCCTCGTGACAGCTCTAGTAAGCTCCGCTGCTCTGGTTTCTGATACTCTACCTCGGTTTGGAGAGCAGCCCTGGGAACAGGGTAGAGGCAACTGGATGATTTCTGTGCAACCCAGTGTGAATGAGTGTATCAGAATCGAGCGGGGGGAAGGCTGTGTGTCCAGGTGCTTCTAATGGCATGAGAAGGATCTCCATGAGGAGATTCCTCATCTCCTCACCGGATGAGATGGCATGCTCCTCTCATGGAGGGTGAAGACTATTCAGGTTTGAGCATGAAGGGATGATTCAGGAGCTGTGGACGTATGACTCGGGGCATGACTCCCAGCTCTGGAAACGGAAAGGTGTCAGTTGGATTCTAAACGTATTTAGAGTTCTGAAAACCGGTGACAGCAGTTGCTGTCTGGATCTTTGTGCTGACTAACAGACAGGGGGTTGGGACCAAATTCATTTCTGACGTAACTGGGGACACCGGTGGTGGTTCCACCAGTGGGTGGTGGTTCCACCGGTGCTGAATGTGGCCAGTCTTAGGTTTGTGAGGCGAGTGACCCACTGAGCAGGTCAGTGGACAAGTTGCATTGGAATATTATTGACATTGGTGAAGAACAGGCTTTGATTCTTAACACCTTTTACAATCAGATCGCTTGGGTACTTTCAATGAAAGCTGTGCAAATCGACTGTGATTTTCATCACCGTTTTGTCTGATTTTTTTTATTTATTTTCTGTAAGAATCTAATATATTTAATTTAACAAATCAGTCACTGAAATCGACGGAATTGAATGATGATCCTTCATTTATCAAAGGTGAGGGACTGAATCCCTATCCTGGGATTTTGCTGATGATATAAACTGCTGATGCTGATGAGATGGCCAAGAGGAGGGATCCAACACATCCCCCCTGCTCCTGTGCTGCTGATAAACCCTGGGGAGAACTGATAGGGCAGTGGGCACCGGCCACATCTGCTGCTGTGGAGATCTCCCCAGGGTGCTGTCATGGGAGAGGGAATGGATCGGAATTGCCAAAGCCAATTGAATGCGGAACGGTGATTAGTTGAGTTCAAAACAAATCTTTAATGTTCAACAGAATCCTGAAATTCAACAAAGTCCTTGGTGATTGTTGAGAACTTACAATAAAGCACATTTGTTAGCACGTCACATCGTCCTCTTTGCTCTGTAGTTTGAGGGGAGAAGAACAAAGGCTGAGCCTCCCCCTTCCCTAGCGTCACCCCTTGGTCTGGGCGGGAGGTTCCCAGGAGGAGCAGAAAGTGTCACTCCTTGGCTGAGCAAAATGGGATCCTGATAGTGTGGAGCAATGGCAAAGCTGGGACCCAGCATCCCAGGGCTGCTCTGCTGTTTTGCTGGGGATACCGCAAACCACTGTCCCACTTCCCCAGCTGTGCACTGGGTTTGGGCACCATTCTGCATGGATGCTCCAGGTCATGCCTTAGCAAAGATGGGCTGAATGGGGAAGGGAAGGTTTTTTCCCTGCAGCTCCCTTTCCCATGTCCCTGTGACATGGTTATGCTAGGGCCAGGGAACAGGCTGTATCTGACGTGACTGAGCACAGTGGGATAGACTAATGGAGCCCTGTTGTCCCACTGCCTCACCATGGTAAGAGATGTGGGGGTGAGAGTTGGTCACTGAAGCAGAGCTGCCTCTGTCTCTGCTGCCTGGAGGACCCACAGCCCAGGGCCTTTGGATCACCCAGCTTCAAGGCTCAAAGAATAACATCCCCCTAGCCCTGCTGCAAGTGGGGGGTCACAGGTTCATTAGGGACTCACGTCTGGCTTGGTACATTCCAGCTGATTCCAGGAGAACAGTTTCACTGAAAGCAGAACTGAGACCACAGAGTTTGCGTAGTACTACTGGTGTGTGTGTAGCTGTCTGCCCAGGCAAGTATTTATTATACAGGTAATAATAATTATTATTACAATACCTGTCATTTCCCAAATGCAGCCAGGGAAGGTTTGTTATCTCTGTGCAACAATCAAGGCAGACAGGGGACCAGTGACTTCCTGAAGTCATACAATGGGGTCTTGGCAGATGTGGGGAAGAGGTGAGGAGCTCCTGGATCCTAAATCTCCATGTTAATCCAAGACCTGATTTCTGCCACCTCTAGCAATGGACTTTGCATTTCCCAGAGGATGTGATTCCAGGCATGTGGGGAACAGCATTCCCAGCTCTGCTTTTTCATCTGTGAGAGCAGGATGAGTCTGGCATGCTTGATTTTTAATTTACTATTTTTTTAAATAGAGATTTGAAGATTCAGTATCTCGGGGGTTGCAGGGCAAACTGCCCTGCATGAATAGCTGCTATTCTAGTCCCGCTGTACTCAAACTTGCCAAAAGCAGCTTTGAATGGCAATTCAATCCCATTACTCTTGAAGGGTTTGAGATGTGGGTAGAGATGAGAATTCCCAGGAAAGGGCATTTTGAGCGCTGCACTAACCTTCTCTAACTTGGATGTGTTATTTTAAAGGAACTTTGCACCGTTTTGCTAGGAATGAGAAAATCAACAGTCTCCACAAAAGCCACTCACAGTGACAGCCTGCTGGTGAATTTTAATTAACAGGAAATGCCACTCACAGCATTGAAATTCAACATTTCTCTGCTTTAACTCCTTTGATGTTCCACATCCAATCCCAGACCCACAGCCACATGTTCTCCCGAGACACTTGTAGGGAAAATTGTTCTGGTTTATTTACAGTAGGAGATAATTTTGTCCTATCTTTTATTCCAGAAGCACTCAGCTTGTTTTACTAACTGTTCACACAGGAGAGCTGCTGGGTGGGTCTGCAGCAGCGAGTGGCTCTGGGGTTCTGCTCAGCCTGTTTGCACCTTACAGTGATGCTGGAAGTTCAAGAGAGGAAGGGAAACAAAATGGGGAACTCAGTTATTGCAGGTTAGATAGTCCTGGTTCCTTAGCACATTCAGCCCTCATCAGTCACTGAAAGAATTATTGCTGGGATGTTTCTGTATTTCTATGGTAGAAACCCAAGCCATGACCTGCCTCAATGTGACTGGAATGTGTTCGTTTCCATGTGATTCATCTGCCTGAGCAGGGCTAATCTTTCCCACACCCCTTCCCAGTTCTTGAATTCGCAAAACAGTAATAATAGTAATTGTCAGCATCAGGAGGTGCTGATGATGTTGCCGTAGAGAAGTATCTCTATGTTTAGCCTTCCATTCATCTTCTTTTCCCAGCCATTTTCTTAGGCTGTGCAGATCAGGTACTCTACCTGGGACAGAGCTGCTCCTTTATATTGCACCCCCACCTATCATTACCCCAACCCTGCAGGCTGAACTTACAGGTGTCTTGGCACAGGAGTCTTGTTCAGGGTGCTCTGAGACTCCCTGCTATGAGCACCTCTGCCTGTAAAGCAGAAATGGATTTAAAGTCTCAGTCTTGGTGGGTACAAGCTCAGTTGCCATCCCTGGCCAGAGAAGATCCAGGCAGCACTCTCTGGCTGCCACACAAGTGAAACCATTTTTTCTGGTTGCAGGAAGCTACTTGGAGGCAGGTGGGACTTTTTTCCACCTCCTGCTTAGTGCTAATAAGCTGAAGCCAGGGATGTTAGAAAATTTTAGTGTTTGAGCACTACAGAGACCAAGGAGGTGATCCTGCCCTTCTACTCAGCCCTGGTGAGGCTGCACCTCAGGTACTGGGGGCAGTGTCGACCACACAGCAGTACAGGAAGGACATGGAGGGGCTGGAGAGGGGACAGGGAAGGGCAGCTGGGCTGGTTAGAGGGTTGGAGAATGGGTTTGATGGAGAGAGGCTGAGGGAGCTGGGGCTGTTCAGCCTGGAGAAGAGGCGGCTGAAGGGAGACCTCACTGCTCTCTACAACAACCTGAAGAGAAGCTGGAGTGAGGCAGATGTTGACCTCTTCTCCTTAGAGACTAGAGATAGGACCAGAGGCAATAAGGTCAGGCTGTGCTAGGGGAGGTTCAGATTGGATCCTAGGAAAAACTTCTTACCTGAAAGAGTGGAGAGGCCTTAGAACAGGCTGCCCAGGGACGGAGTGGAGGCACCATCTCTGGAGGGGTTCAACAAATGAGTAGACAGGGTGTTTCAGGAGCTGGGTTTGTGGTTGGGGGTTGTAGGGAAGATGGTTGGACTTGATGATCTTAAAGGTCTTTTCCCAACCTTTATAATTCTGTGATTCTAAGAAAGCAAATCCCCTCCATACCTTGAGTTCCCTAGGAACAGTGGATAGGAAAAGGCACTTTGGAGCATCCTGTCGGATCCCAGGATGAGCAGCTCTACACCACTTCCTGCTTCTTCTCTTCCTCAGTTGTCCTCAAAGCTCTCTCACGCACAGAATTCGCTGGTTTCTTGACCTAAACGAAGCCAGACCTTGAGAAAGTGTAGCAGGAGGTGACCACCAGATGTCACAGTCGCTTCGCTGCGGTGCCCGGTCCTGCGCAGTTCCGCAGCTCCTGCTCCCCAGCCTTCACCACAGCTCTTGGTGTGGCTGTGCAACACAGACTTCATCACGTAGAGGTTATTCATCTTGGGATATAAACTAGAAGATAGCCCAGATTAAGGAGAGTTCAGCTTGCAGACATCAGTTGTGAGCTGAGCCAGAGGAAAAATCGAGGTTTGACTTTGCACACAAACACTTCTGGTTCTGGCTGGAGTTACTGGCAAGCACAGGTCCCCCTCACCCCAGATTCCAGCTCCCCTCTGCTGGATGATACAGAAACTCAAGCACCAGGCTCATCCCCATGTTGTGGACACAAGGGTTTTTTGTTCTTTATTGCTAACATTTAATTTCTGCAGTCCAGAAAGATACCTGCTTGGAATGGATGGAGTCCCGGGGGTGATGAAACCAGTTAGCTCAGAAATACAGTGAGAACAAAGTTCAGTGTGAGCACAGTGAGGAAGGAGAACCTAACGAGTTTTCCAGAATAGGGCTATGGCCCCTTTGGGGTGGTCCTGTACAGCCTGCAAATTGAATTTGGAACCTAATTCATGGCCTGTGTGATTGCTATGGCTGCTCCGAACAAACAGCACTTTCTTTCCCACCCGCCTGGCTGGTGCCTCTTCCCAGCTGGAGCCATTCAGGGTTTCTCACAGTGTCTGTGCTCCAGGCTCCAGAAGGAAACCTCTGCTCTACCAGCCGTGTGGGGAAAAGACAAAGTCCAGCAAATTAATGTCTCCTTCTCTGAGGATGTTCCAAACCCTCCTGGATGTATTCCTGTGGGATCTTCTCTAGGTGATTTTGCTCCAGTAGGGGGGGTTGGACAAGATGATCTTTGGAGGCTCCTTTCAACCCCACCACTGATTCCTCAATAAAGCAGAGGTATTAAGTGGAGCAGCGGGCTTGGAAAGGACCTGTCCTAGTACCAGCAGGAAGGGCTGGACCTGTCCTAGTACCAGCAGGAAGGTCTGGGCAAGGAGGCAGAGGCTTGCTCTACCCACTTGTGCTCACAATTGCTCATCCTCCAACGACCATGTCTGTGGTGGGGTCTGGCCATGTCACCTGCAGCAGGTGCTGCTGTTCATCTGCTCCCTGCACACTCCATTCCCAAGGGTGGCCAGGATGGAGCTGACCTCAGCCCTTTGCCCTCTCCTACTTTGGGGAGCATGAGAACATCCTAGGGGCCCCGTCGTTCCCACCCAGCAGGAGGGCTTGGCTTGGCTTGACTTGACACAGGACAGCAGGTCTCTAGGATGACCCAGAGGTCTCAGCAGGGAGAGCTGTGTCAACTTCATCCACAAACAGGAGCTCTGTGTGAAAGGGTCTGGCATAGGGGCTGGTTTGGTGGGAGCCAGGGAAGGCTCCTGAAAGCCAGGATCTCCCTGTGGCAGGTGGGCAGCAGTGGTTCATGGTCCTCGTGTGCCAGCTGGTTGGAGTAGAGGGAAACTTCTGCTTTGGAAACAAACCCAAGGGGCAAACAGCACATCCTGGTCTTCATCTCTTGGTGAGTGGGTTTGGTGGTGGGAGCTCTGTGCCCTGCACATCCCAGGGATCAGGTGAGTCATCCAGGAAGGATTACCCTGGTTTCCTGATTTTCTGGTATCTGACATTAGTTGATTGTGAATAAAGGAAAATGTATGTACAAATCTTCTTTTAAATACTTCCAAAGAGAAGCACTGCTGGCAAGTAAACTCCTCCTTCCCCCATGACATAGCTGTTGTACTTTTGGGGAGCAGCCTTCTGGCTAGAACTGCTGCACCCTTAAGCTTTATAGCAAACCTTGTGAAAAAATAACATACATAATAGTAAGGAATGAGAGAAACAGGTGGAGAGAGATGGTTTAAAGTCACTGAAAGCATGGAAAGGTACCAGTATAGGTTGGGGACTGACCTGCTGGAGAGTAGCCTAGGAGAAAGGGACCTGGCGGTCCTGGTAGCCAGCAGAATGACCATGAGCCAGCTGTGGGCCTTTGTGACCAAGAAGGCAAATGACATCCTGGTCTGGATTAGAAGGGGGGTGGTTAGTATCATTCCTCTCTACTCTGCCCTGGTGAGACCACATCTGATCTGCAGTTCCATCCAGGACCATGACCTTCGAGTAGTTTGTGTACCCTGCACATGAGCTTATAGTTTCAGTGGGGAGCAGCAACCTGTCAGGCAAGAGGAGTGACTATCAGCTCATAGTTTGCTGGATCCTACCATGTCCTCTGTGCCGTGAATGATGGCTGAAGAAGAAAAAGCTCCTCTTCCCTTTGAGAAAAATTCCAGCCTTGCTGCTTGCTGGTGGGCAGTGGGAGGAGAAGTTAGCTGGGGTGAGACAGCTGATTTCCCCACAGGATGCCGACAGCCCAGGTTCCATGTGATGCTGGTTCATTCTTTGTCAGCCCATATGTGATTGACTCATTTTTTTTCAGCTATGTGTCATGTGAAGAAACCTCCTCTGCAACAACAGTGACCCAGAAGCAGTGTAAAGCCTAAGCTGGCCACCCCAGCTTTGTCCTGCGCTTGGCTTACTCCCTGGGCTTCATACACCAGCTTTGCTCACTCACTTGGGGAAATGCCAGTGTGGTTTAGCTGAATTGCCTTAAAGCATCTCTTTCTTGTCTGAGTCTTGGCTTTCTGCTGGGAGCTGCCTTGGTTTTCTGTCCTGCATCTCCCAAGCAGCTGCACCCAGGATCCTCTTTCAAGTCGACAAGTCACTGGAGCATGAAGAGCTTTCAAGCAAGACCAGGACACCTCTCTGTCCCCAGGTATGTAATATCTGCCTTATTCCTTCTCTTTCCTTCTATCATCACAGCTGTGGAATGGCTTTTCTCCTCCACTTTGTTTAGTCACTATCCTGCCTCAGACAGTGGCAAGCTGAGCTTCAGTGGGGGACATGGAGGTGGCCTGTCTGGGTTTAATACTCCTCTCCAGCAAGGTTTTTGGTCTCTGGGGAGTCACTCCAGATGTGAGGCCTGAGAATGTTCCCAAATGTCTGTTTTTGTTGGACATTTAAATAGCTTTATGAGACATTTCATCCTGCCAGCAGTGGTCAAATCCTTACCCTTGGGGATTTCCTCTGGCATTGGAGCTTCAGTGTGAAACTTTTCTCTGTGCAGCTCTGTATTTATCACTCTTAAACCTGCAGATTTTTGTTTGATCTCCTGATAAGAGGCAGGGAGAGCAGGAACTCCCACTCTACTGCCTCTTACCTACTGAACATATCATCATTATGGAGCTGGGTTGATGATTTCCACAGCACCCAGGACCCTCTTCTTTCTCCCTCCAGCATCCTCTGAATAACCACTAGAGCGACTCAGCCTCTAGCAATGAGCTGACTCCTCTGAATGACTTTATTATGAATTTTTTTAGAATAACATAACATTTTACTGTGCCTGCACTAAGAGAAGGCAGTCACATTGTTCTTGATATTTGATCACAATGCCTTGAAATTACCTACTCCAGGAAAGCTCCCATGGGAGCTCCCACTCCCAGCTATTCAGGTTAGAAGAGAATAGAGGAGACCAGAGGCACTCAGAGAAGGACACAGGAGTGATCATCTTGAGAAAACCCCCTAATCTGCGTGGTTTCCTACTTCCTCTGCTGACACCCGGGTAATTGTTCTTTTTGTAGGATGAGAGTCTGTGACTCCCCTGAAGCCTCTCTGCTCCCACAGGTGAGCAGGACAGTGTCAGACCTGTGGACAGTTTTCTCCAAACCCACCCCAGCAAACAGCAAGGAGCTGTGGACCTTGTTCCTGCAGTGTTCTTGCATCACAGCCGTGATCGGAGGCCTCTTTTACAAATGGCTGTTCACTTCCCTGGAGTACACCTGGAGCCTCTCCACTGCAGTGGCTGTCTCCTTCAGCCTGCTCCTTCTCCTCACCCTTTTCTTGGTGCACCCTGCCCGATGTGTGTTCAGTATGATGATGCCAGTGCTGGGTACCAAACAAGGTCGGAAGCTCCTCTTGTCAACCTGCACCATGATCGTTGTGGTGAACATCACACCCAACATCCTCAGCAACGTGAAAACCATCCTGCAGGTGATCCAGTGCCTCTGCAAGACGTCCTCTGAGAGCCTTTTGAACTCTACTGCTCTGCTAGGTAGAGCTTCCTGGGAGTTTGGGGATAAAGCCCAAGGAGTTGTTAATTCCATTAATATTTATAAACCCATGAATGGGCATTTTCAGTTTTCGTTGCTCAACAACATCTCGCTGATTGAACAACAAATGCACCTTGCTGGTGAGAGAATTGGGAGGGACTTTTTGGCTGCTGAGGTGCTGGTCAAAGACCTTTTACAAGTAGGCAACAGGCTCATCGCTGGACTCTCCATGCTCTATCTCTGTTTTGACTCTAGCTGCTATTTGAGACGTTACCTCACTGACATCTGCTTTGACAACTTCTATATCACCAAGAAGCTGGAACATTTAGCTGTGGACAGGAAAACAACTCATCTGCTGGTGGGGTCATCCAAAACCCTTATTCGACCAACAGGTTTGAAGTTGTCCAGGGAAGAAGTGATGCTGTGTCTTGTGCAAGCCATGCTCCTCACTGTGGCCCTGATTCTGACGCTAGTGGTGGTGGCCATGGACCACTTTGCGTTCAGTGTGGCAGACACTGCAGTGACCAAGTCAGCTCAGTTCTCTGTTGTGCCTGTTGCTCTCAACATCAAATACAGGGTAAATGCTGGGGTCCCCTGGCCCTTCCTGCGTGGGGACTTTGCTGTGTCACTCCACAAGAGGTGTTATGGACATGGTCCTTACTTCCAGCCCAGCAGCAGCTGCACAGGCAACACGACAGGCTTAGGGGGGAGCAGGTAGAGCCACAACCCCAACTGCTCCTTCTAGCACATATTCACCCCAAAACACAGTTCCTTGTAGCACTGGCTGCTTTTTAAGAAGAAGCCCTGCTTAACCTTTTTTTGCCACCCTGCACAATCCTTTCCTCAAGCCTTCCCAATTTCTATCTGTTTTAATACCTTTTTACCTGGAGTAGTTCCCATTTAGTGTTTTAACTTTCCTCTCCCACCCTGCAGCCTGTCTTCCTGCCCAGCCCCGGAGCTCCTTGGGGCAGGTACCTGCTTGTGATGAGCGTACAGGAAAATAACCAAACCTGACCAAAAAAGCTCTCCCCCTGCAGATATGTAGCACTGCCTGACACTGCTGCCAAGATATTCATCTTCTCAGAGAGAGGAAGAGAAAAAGAGAGGGAGGGTGATAAATTGTCTTTCACCAGCAGATTTTTGTTGCTGTGCAACAATCCAGAACCCCAAGAAAGGAATGTCTTAGAATCATAGGATCATTCAGGTTGGAAAAGACCCTCAGGATCATTGAGTCCAACCATTAACCCTACTCTACCAAGTTCACTTCTAAACCAGATCCCCCAATACCACACCTAAATGACTTGTAGATGCATACTGAGGGTACCTATTGGATTTTGGGAAGGGATACTTGGATATCATATGTCACACATAAAAGAAGTCAGAGGTCAAAGACCATCCTGTGACACCCATCACCGTTGCTTCATTCATGCCCCATTTAACTTTTACCTCTCTGTGTTTCAGGCTAAAATAGAGATCCTGCCTTTTCTTTTGAAACTACATCTTCTGGACAAGGAGTTACCTCTTCAGGACTTTGGAAAAAGCTACCAGCATCATCTGATCTTCAGCTCTGCCCACTGCAAGATCAGCCCTCCAATACCTCCCAACCCCTCTGTGCTGCTTGTCCTGGGGCTGCTCTTCTGCATTCTCTATGCCACTGTGTTTGTGGGAACTTATGCCCACCGCCTTTGCAGAGCCATTGCAGGCTCCTTCTTCGAGAGCTGGGAGGAGAGACGAGCACTTCACCTCTACCAGAAGCTCTCCAGGAAGCACAAGGAGAATCAAAGCTGTGTTAGAAACTAAGGGAATTTCTGGAAGTGCAGCAGATGGCCAGGACCTGTGACAACGGCTGGGCACAAGCTGCTGCAATACGATCATGCATTGAATAGTTTGGAGTCAGAGAAGTGTTTGGAGTCTGGAGAAAAATATTTGCCAAAATAACCCCAAAACTGGACGTGACATTTTGCATTCATTTGAGAAAAGTAAACGAAATTTGCCTTTTTTTAATATCTAGGATATGTGGAGCCAGCTGTGTCAGGAACGGTGGTAGATAGCTCATAGGACTTGGAAGCTGTCGGCAGCATTAAGCAAGGCTAACTGGGAAAGTCAGGGTAGTACTTGGGAGGAAGCACACACTTCCTTTGTTTCTCAATTGATCCCTTCAGGCAGCAAGAAACAAAACTCTTTTGACTTCTTGAATTTAATTTTCAGGGAGTTTTTCTTTCAGATTCCATATGCAGAAACCTGGATTGGCTGGATAAATATCAGCTTCTAGACAGAGCTTCACCAAAGAAAGTGTCATTTCAGGGTACTGGAATAAATTTAAGACCAACACGACCTCGAGTTGCACATCCTGGGCTGGAGTGGTGGTGGGAATCAACGTGTAAGGACTCTAGGAAGTCATGAAACATTAATAAATAAAAAAAGCAACATCTGAAATGAAGAGGCTGAAACACACTGATAAAAGCTGATTTGGGGATTGGTCTCTTTTCCTAAGTAACAAGTAATAGAACATAAGGAAACACCCTCAAGTTCTGGCAGGGAAAGTTTAGGTTGGATACTAGGTAAAACTTCTTCACCACAAGGATTTTCAAGCCCTTCAACAGGATTCCCAGGGTAGTGGTGGAGCCACCATTCCTAGAGGGGTTGAAAAGATGTGGAGCTGTGGTGCTGAGAGATATGGGTTAGTGGTGAGTTGGCATTGGTAGGTTTGTGATTGGGCTTGATGATTTTGAAAGACTTTTCCAACCTAAATGTTGGTTCTCTGATTCTGCAGTTCTGTGATCCTAATTTGGGTCAACATCCCAGAAGACTTCAGAAGCAGCAAGACTTAGAAGCTGGACTTGCCTGAAGCTGCAGCTGGTTTTACACGTTTGGTTATTTCCAGTACAGGAATCGTGATACTGTATCCAAGATGCAAAACTCCATCTCTGGGAAGCACTGAACCAGGTTCACATCTGTGAAGCAAAAGGCAGAGAACAGGGAGATAAGTCAGTGCTAGGCTGAAAAGAAAGCAACTTCCCAGCTTTATTTCTTCAAAGCATCTCTATAATATTCCTCCTTTCTAGCATTAGAGTCTTCATTAGGTAATAATTCGCAGTGCACCTCAATGCGATGGCGTACCTGTGAAATATCAGCTGCAGCCAGATGCCTGAATTCTCTCAGGTTCTGAGGTGCTTGGAACAAAGGAGGTCTGGATTATAGGTTTTCTAAGAATCTGTCTAACAAACTGTAGGTGAGTTCATCATACCTGAGTTCTTCGTTTCCTGCTGTTCTGATTATTAATCATAGAGTCATAGAATGACCCAGGTTGAAGGGACCTCCAAAGGTCATCCAGTCCGACCCCCCTGTAGGGAGCAGGGATATCCTCAAGTAGATCAAGTTGCCTAGAGCCTCCAGGGCTGGGGCCTCAGCTCCCTCCCTGGGCAACCTGTTCCAGTGTTCAACTCCCCTCCTGCTAAAGAACTTCTTCCTACCAGCCCATTTCAATCTGCCCTTCATCTAATGTGAAGCCACTGACCCTCAACCTATCACTCCAGGCCTTCCTAAACAGTCCCCCTGCAGCATTCCTGTAGCCCCTTCAGGTACTGGAAGGTCGCTGACATGTATCCCCTGAGCCTTCTCCTGGCTGAACAATCCCAGCTCTCTCAGCCTGCCCTCATAGCAGAGGGGCTCCAGCCCCCTGACCATTTATGTGATCTCCTCTGGACTCGCTCCATCAGGTCCCTGTCCTGCCTGTACTGAGGGCTCCAGAGCTGGATGCAGGACTCTAGGCAAGGTCTTACAGCAACTAAGGATATTTGTCATGAGGTTTCTGTAGAAAACGCCCTGTGCATTTGCCCCTTGTCCCCTGTTTGGGGCAAGCAAAATGTTTTCAATGAGCCTGCTGAATAGACAGAATTTCCTGGAACCAGCAAACCACTGGTACAGAGCTAAACTCAAACAGCTGTCTGACAGAATCATAGAATCCTAAAATCATCAAGGCTAGAAAAGACCAAGATCATCAAGTCCAACCATGCACCCTACAACCCCTAACCACTAACCCATCTCCTGAAACACCTTGGCTGCCTGCCTGTTGAACCCCTCCAGGTATGATGCCTCCACCCCTTCCCTGGGCAGCCTGTTCCAGAGGTAAGACTTGGTGCAGCCACACTGGGTGAGCAGAGGGATCTGCCAGCCTGGCTGAAAGGAGCTTAATCCCTGCAGTTAACTTGGTTTTTCATCACTTAGGGGGCGCCAGCAGGACCCCAGGAACAGATATAGAAGGGGAGGCCCTGAGGAGTGGATGATGCTTTGGCAGGAGCAGCTTGTTCAGCAAATAAGCCTCATCATCCCTGGTGCTGCTCTGCTCTGCTGTGAGCTGTGTTCTTCAGCAAGATGAAGGCACCACAGAAACTGTTACCCAGCACTAAGTCAGGATTTGTGCTCAAGAGGTACAGCTGCCCTGACAGCATTTGTGTGGTGATGCAACAGAGAAATACTGACTGGATTCAGCCAGTTGGCAAAGTTAATTCAGTCACATGTTTTTATTAGGTAGCACTAATTTACCAGCCCTATTTGCTAAAGGGGGTTTAATCCCTTAGGGCTCCTCCGTGCTCCCACACTCACTTCTGCCAGCTGCAGCTTTCCACAGAATCACCATTCTGTCTCACAGGAAGGGTGAAGTGGGAACCACATTCCTGCCACCCACGAGCCTCCCACACTGTGCTGAGAGCCCAGGGGACTGCTCCTGTCTGCCACCTCCTTCCACCATGAGATATCTGCAGGACAGGACAGCATCTACACCAGCACAGTGTCTGCTTTACTGGCTGTGACTGCTCTCGGCACAGAAGGGTTTTATCACATCTGGCTTCTAAATTTGGGAGTTGGTGAAGTTGGAGGTTCAGGGTCACATGCTTCTGTGCAGTGAGGCAGAGGCAGGGCTGGTGATGGGGACCAAACAACTTTGCGTTTCTCTATGGTGTCGATGCCATCTCACATCTTTGTTGGTGTCAGCCTTGACCCTGCTGTCAGAGCTTGTCATTGCAACTCAAAGGTGCTTCAGCTGTCACCAGTGGGAATGTGGCCACTGAACTCAGTGAGCCAGAGCAGCCGTTGTGTTTGCAAGTTGCTGCTTGCTGTTAGAGCTGGCTGCTGCACAAACACCATCTGAGGGACACAGCCTAGAGGTGACCTGGCAGTGCTGGGTCAAAGGTTGAACTTGATGATTCTAAAGGTCTCTTCCAACCAAAGACATGCAATGATTCTGTGACCCATCAAGGACATGGGATCTGGAGGGCTGGACAGGAGAGGAGACCTGTAAATGCAACAGCCAGCTCTCCCTGCAGCTCCCATCAGAGCAGGGCTTGTTGCTGGGGGTAAATTTTCTTTGCCTTGGCACGGGGTATGTGTGGGGGGTGGGGTATGTATGTGTGATCCTGTCTGGAGAATCTGCCTCCAGCATGTTGCTCTGAGGTCATTTTCCCCAGGAGGTACCACCTCACAGTGCCTGCAGAGCGCTCTGACTGGGCACCCCTCAGTGGATCAGGCAGGACTGGTTACCTGGGCTCTTCCTTGTACTTATTGAGGTTTGTGACTTCTTGATCACCTAGAGAAAAGTATTAATTACAAAAGAGCAAGGCCCATAGATTACTCTTTCCTCCACAAGTGCACTATGGACAGAGGACAGAAAAACCCGCACACATGGGACGGTTGCTACACAGAAGTCCCTGATTCCCTTAGGAATAGGTGAATGCCTGTGGGTTTTTCACAGACACAACATAGAGTACATTCCTGCTTCCTGCTGGCTGGCAAGCAAGAATGAATGGCCTTAATATACTGAGGAGTATGAACTGTTCAGCTAAGACACTGCTCTAGGAAAGATCTTCTCCACAGCCACAAATCTGCATCTACCAAAGCAGTCACCAAACAAAACCCTCTCTCCAGAAATATTGCCTGATTTTAAGGCAAATCCCATTTTTACTGCAGTTATCTTCTCTACAGCATTTGCACTGGAATTACAGTGAATAAGCAACCATGACACACACCAAGCTTTAGCAGAGGAAATATTCATGAATTAAAAATAAAAGCAACTAAAACCTGTTGGCCACTCACTTTAAGAAAGAGATTGAAATGCTGCAGTGGGTTCTGAGGATCAAGAAGGCTGGGAAAGGGACTGGAGGGAAAGTCTGATGAGGAGAGGCTGAGGAAGCTGGAGGTGTTTACCCTGGAGGAGACTCAGGGGGACACCTTCTCCCTTTCTATAACTCCCTGAAGGAAGTTTGTAGTCAGGTGAGGGTCAGGCTCTTCTCCCAGGCAACCAGTGCCAGGAAGAGAGGACAGGGTCTGAAGCTGACAGCTTTAGGCTGGATGTTAGGAAGCCCTTTCTTATAGAAAGGATGATCAGACCCTGGGATGGACCACCCAGGGCAGTGGTGGAGTCCCCATCCCTGGAGGTGTTGAAGGACAGCCTGGCTGTAGCCCTTAGTGTAAAGCATTCTACAGTAGAAGATCTTTTCTGTCCTTGAGTTGACTGCTGAAATCTCTTGCTGTGCAGAAGCAGATTGTTGTGTCTGGCCATGGAACATTGTTCTACATGCCATCAGAGTTGGTCACTGCAGTGAGTCTGGTGACACTGCATATCCATGGGTGCTGCCAGCAGCACTGATGCTCTGCAGAAGGTCCTGAAAGGTTCATCCCATCTGCAACTTCCATAGAAACGGGAAAGCATCCCAGCAGTGGTTCAGGAAGTGTGTTTCTCCATGAAGTGGCTGGGGTGGGCTGGCTCCTGAGTTCATGAAGCCATGCCCTACACAGACAGGGAACAACTGATTTAGCATTTATCTACAGGAGCGCTTTGTGTATACAAAGTCCCATCGGAGGGCAGCTCTATCATAGAATCCTAGAATCATCAATGTTGGAAAAGACCTCCAAGTTCATCAAGTCCAAGCATCTACCCTACAACCCCCAACCCTAACCCATCTCCTGGAACACCCTGTCTGCTCATTTCTTGAACCTCTCCAGGGAGAGGGATTCCATCCCCTCCCGGGGGCAGCCTCCTCCAGAAGCACTGCATGACCATTCAGCAAGGGCAACTCTGCCCAAAGCAGTTACCTTTAGGACAAGGGTGAGAGACAGGAGGAAATTCCTCACAGATAATTGATGAGAAGGAAATCCTCTTTTGCTTAGAGTTTTCCCTGTTGTTCCCAATAGGACAGACTGCCCCAGGGCCTTGTCTAGACTTTGTGATGCTGGTGCCAAAACAAGAGGCAAGAGACAAGATGATGTTTGGAGGTAAGAAGTTATAAACAAATTGCAGAGGTTGCCAGAGGTGGATTTTGAGACTTCAGCACCATTACCCCAGTGACCAGTGTGGGTAGAAAGTGGTTATTTCCTGACTGGGACCGAAAGGACAAATTCATAAATCCCCAGGACAACTGTGATTCTGTGGCATTTGTACTGGCAGATGGCAGTGTTCCAGCTTGCTTTCTCAGCTCCCTGATTTCCAAGACTCTGTGTACCTCACTGATTCCTGAAGGTGGTGGGACATTTGATCACCAGCTCACCTTTCAGGCGCTCAGAGAAGGCCAAAGATGTTTGATTCTAACCAGCAACTGCAGTGACTTGCAGGGGACAATGCAGAGAGATGTGGTGGCTCACTGTGGCCATGCTAAAGAAATAAAGTTAGTCAGACACCAGCTTCCCCCAATTCCAGCCTTTCCCAAGGGCTGGGGCAGGAGCAATTCCAGGTTTCTTTGTAGGAAATCACGAGAAGAGAAATTTTCAACATGCAAACGTAAGGTAGGAAACTACCACCTCTCTACATAGTTCTTCCTTGTGTGCTGTTCCATCTGAAACTTCTGTAGTTCCTCATCCTATCTGGAAATAGCTGGGGAGGTGTTTTCATCCCTATGAAGTTAGAGAAGCCAATCCTGTGGATTTATTTCCCAAGAGCTATGAAAAACAGCAGCAGTGTGACCAGTCAGTGGTGGTCTGTGGCTCGTGGGGGAGGTTTCCGTTTGAAGTGTGTTGAGAAACTGAAATGGTGAAATCCAAAGGCTGAAAGCTTCCTCTTGTGTTAGCTGGGAATAGGCTGTGGCTGTTCAGCAAACACAGTGTGAACTGAGCAAATTAGGGGAAGGATCCAGTTGTAGCTGAGAGTTTGGTTAGACTGAACTGAGTCACCTTTTCCTTTTACCACTGGAGACAAAAAATTGCTCCATCTGCTTGATGCTCCATGGTCTGCACTAGCAAAGCATTGGCAGTGCCAGGTCACAACCCCACTGAGGCAGGAAGGTGGGCAGATTAGAGACACTTGTTTGGTAGGAACATTGAGGACAGCAGCACCAGGAAGATCAGCTTCAGCTATCCATTGTTCTGCTCTTGCATGCCCTGCAGGATGAGCCAGGGTGATGGAGAAGTGGTAAAACTTCATTATGGACACTTGTTCAAGTGGGCACTGACTTGGGACTCAGAGTATTTTTCTACTCCTGGAGAGGCTGTACTGTCACTACTCAGAGACTTCTGGTGGAAAAGGTGTGAGGCTCACTGACCTGTGTGACAACCTGGGCATGGCATGACCCCTTAGACCTGCATCACCTCACATCGCCTGATGAACCTTGCGGCTTTGCTGGCTGGATAAGGAGCAGGAGGCTCTGAGGTGTGCTGATCTGTACCAAGGCTGGACAATGCTCTGGGCACCCTGATCGAGTTGAGGATGTCACTGCTTACTGCAGTGGGGTTGGACTGGATGGCATTTGGAGGTCCCTTCCAACCTGGGTCATTCTATAGTTCTATGAGCTCTGTGGTGGGCGATTCAGGTGAGCACAGTGTCCGAAGAAAAGATCACACCACAAGTCACTAGTGACACTGGGTATGTTATGGGTTTGGCTATCCAAACCACAGGAGTTTTTACCACTGTCCATTTCCACGCTGAGTTAGAGACACAAGAAGGACCAAGAGAGTCAGGGCCTTCACCTTCATTGTGCTGCTCTGGAAGTCAAAACCCCTCCACCTGCTTCTGTGGTTTTTTGCTTATTCAGTCAGGATTCTTGGTGGATTTGGAACACTGCAGAAAATGGCAGAGCTTGTGGGCAGCAGCAAGGGTAGTGAGCCCTGACTTAGTGTTCTGAGTGATGGATTGGGGTACTTTGGGTTCCATATCCCACAGCTGAATCCCCTCCACGCACCCATGGCTGGGCCAAAGCCAGCACTGCCAGTGATAAAGGGCAGGGCAGGAAATCCCTTGGCACACAAGATGACAGGGTTTGTTTTCACAGGCTTGGTACTCAGGCACTGTGCCCCATGGCTTGCTTCACTCACATTGGTCACCTGCAGCAATGGGGGCTTCAGGGGCGAAAACACTGCCCTGAGAGCTGCACAGATCATCTTCTCCTGTGCTGTTGCTCGCTGCAGACCTGCAGAAATCCCCAGCAGCCTGGTTCATTGCACTCGTATCAGTCCAACCCATATTGCTGAGGAGTGATTGTTCTTCAGTCTTCAGACTGCCTGTATAAGAGCTCAGCCCTTCCAGGAGCTACCTGGGACAGAGCCTGAAGGACGTAGCCATATCTGTTAATAGGCACAGTCCACAGATAAAGTGTACTCAGAAATTACAGCTTAATTTAGGGTGCTTCTGGCTGTACAAGGGATCTGTCAGTTGTGAGGAACTGAGCCTGTAGCACAGGAAGGTAACATCCATCTTACTTACAGCTCTGGAAAAGAGCAGCAATTCGTTATCAAAAATGTACCCATGTGGCCCAAAGCTGACCTGCTCCTGTTCCCTGCATCACACAACTGCTGCATTGCTCCATCTGAGCAGTTCCGATTAAGAGCCAGCTGCATAATTCTGTCTGGGAGAAGGTGATGGGGGGGCTGCTGTGAGTGGTAACAGGTTACCTCCTTCCTGCAGGCTCCAGGGAATGAATCCAGCTTTGCAGTAACTCTGTGATGGTATTTCTGGGGAAAGATTAGCAAGCATCACCCATTATTGCATTGAATACTTGCTTTTTTATTTTCATCTCTCTGCTAATCTCTGCACAGTGAGGGGCTTCTTCTTTGAGGACTCAGGCTCTGACACAACAAGAAATAAGGGAGGGGAGAAGGAATTTCACACACTCATCCCTTGCTTTCTTTAAACAATTTATAATAATTATCTGAATTAAAAATCACTCAGTTCCCCTGAGCCCGAAGGCATTTCCATGACAGCTTATCACAGATTTCATACATTGTCTTTAGAAGAGATTGTAAAAACCAGAGAGAAAACTACCTCAAACCCAGGAGGTGACTCTCGGTTCCCATCATGCAGTGAAATAAGGAGGAGGGAAGGGGAAAGACAGTGAATTATAGCTTGTGGCCTTGTAGTCAAAATTTGCTGATGCAAGGAGGAGAAGTAGAGTATTTATTGATGCAAGAAGGAAAAGTACATTGTAGAGGTAAGAGGACCTGCAGAAGAGAAAGAACAGTTACGAGGTAAGAAGAATCAATCAACAGAGACTCCTTTATCCACAAGGACAAGACACTGGTTCTGGTCAACCTTGCAGTTAATGGCTGGAGACAGCTCAGCAATTCGTACCAAAGGGAAAGTGATCATTGTGAGGAAGACTTCTGACTTCCTCCTAGGACCTTAGCCCAAGACTACCAGAAGGCACTGTGCAAGAGGGAGGAGTTAAAGGTGGGGTATATGTTAATGATTCTCAGAAATCTAACGCATATGTATGATTGAGTTATGCTTACGTATAAGAAATTGTAATGCACTCCCAAAGAACTGGTACCCTGGGGCATACACTTGGTGGAGAGATCCCTCGTGTTGCTCAGTGCTGAATAAACTCACCTGCTTCTAATTCTTTGCAAGTTTCTGCTCTTGTCACCAGAAGAGAGGAGCCTGAGACACACCTCAGGGTTGCCTTTGCTCACTGAGCCTGGAAATAACAACCCTACCTGCATCTGGAGTTGGGGAAACACCATTTCCATAAGAGCCTTGCGCCCTGCTCAGTGCTAGAGTGTTGGGAGCTCCTTCAGCTTGGCACACCAAGCAGAACTTATAGAGTGTGTTGGGTTGAAAAAGACCTCCAAAGGGCATCCAGTCCACTAAGCAGGGCCATCACTCACCAGACCAGAGCCCCGTCCAGCCTGACGAATGGTTCCAGGGATGGGGCCTCTACTACATCTCTTGGCAGCCGGTTCCAGGGATCCCCTACCCTCAGATTCAAGACCTTGTTCCTCTTTTCAAGCCTCACTCTGCCCTTTTCCAGCTTCAAACCATGACCCCTCATTCTATCATTTTCTGCCCTTTTGAACAACCTACCCCAGCCTTCTGACAGCCCCTGTCAGAAGTTGGAAGAAGATCACTACATGGTCCCGCTGGGGCTGCCTTCTCTTCAGGCTGAATAACACGAGCTCCTGTCCCCAGAGCAGAGGAGCTCCAGCCTTCTGAACTTTTTTGTGGCCTCCTCTGGACCTGCTGCAACAGGTCCACATCCTTGAGGTATTGAGGGCTCCATAGCTGGATGCAGGACTCCAGGTGAGGTCTCACCAGGGCAGATCAGAGGGGAAGAATCACCTCTCTTGATCTGCTGGCCATGCTTCTTCTGATACAGCCATCCCTCAGGCACACACTGTCTGGGATGTAAGACCCTGAAGATATTCTTTACTGTATTCTAGCCTGAGCTGCCGTTCATCCACAGAAGACTGTATCACTGCCTTCCTCTTAATCCTTTTCCACTTCCACTGTTGTATTCTCATCCATAGGCTTTCTCTGAAGGACTGCATGCTGTTGCCTTCCACATCCTGGCTCAGATGTGGATGCATTCCGGGTCTGTGAGCAGGTCCATGTTGAGCTTTCCAGGAGCTGCTTCCCTCTAGGAATGTTTCTATATTCACAGGAATCATTAGAAAACCAGCAGCTGGATCCTTTTTCTGAGCATGCAACACATCCCCAGGGGGATTTTCCATCGTTTTAACTCCTTGACAACTGCCTTTTCTGCCTGGGGTTGATTTTGAAGGCCATTAATCCCTGAAGGCCCATAGGAATTTGCTTCTATGCTCTGACTCTGGAGCAGGGAAAGATCACTGTGACAGAATTTCTCCCTCCTTTGTCCTTCTGTAACTGCTGCTTCTAACAGACTGACTCACACCTGTCTTTAATAGCTCTTGGCAGCCCTCAGGCTCTGCCAGGGGCTGAGAATTTTCCTTCCTCATCTCTGCAGGGTGAAAGCACTGCCCCACAACCACTCACAGTGCAAAATCTGCCAGTTCCCCAGGGCCCAAAACACAGTAACCCAGCACACCAAAACCATCTGGAACCTCATGATTCAGCTCCTCACAGTTCAGTGTGGACACTGCCTCTGTGCTCTCATAGCACAAGTTTTATGGGTTTAATATTTGTAGGTTATGAAGCACCAGAGCACAGAGAGGTGTTTATCACAGATTTAGGTAGGGTGGTTGCTACCTCCCAGCTGTGCTCATGGCTTAACAGGAGAGTAATCTCTACTCAGAATGAGGCTGATTTCCTGTATTTGGAATTCTATAGCAACGTGTGGAAGGGTGCTGAAATACCATTCACCTAAGAATCTTCATCCACACGCTTTCTGTCAGGTGAGACATCTCTTGCTGCCTTCTGGTAACACAGAGTGCTTTAAAATACGATTAGTTAACTAACCTTGCTGCAGGCAGTTTCCCAGCAGCAGCAATGAAGATAGGTGTGCATGTGCCATCATCACAGCATTGCTAGGAAAGCATTAAGGAAAGTTATACATCCAAACAGAGACAGGTTCTCTGGGCTGCTGGGAATTAGTGGTCATTCACCGGGCAGCAGAGTGAGAAGCAGGCAGGCAACCACTAGTGGCATATTGACCACCAGGCAGAGTGCCTTGTGGTACAGGCGACAGTCAGGAACTTGCCAAGGCTCAGATTTGTGAACATAATGTAGAAATAAATGGTGTTTGACTATGTGGACCATCTCATATGTGATAAAATCACTGGGAATTATGAATTCTTCTGTGTATGATTGATCGATCAGGTTTCTATCCACTCTGCAACCTTTACCTCTGGAAACACTGTAGTCCACTCCTCTCCAGGAGAAAACTTTTCAATATCTGTTAACACAGAGCCAGTGTAATCTTATTGCTTCCCAACAAAAGAGGATGAGAGCCACTTTATCAGAGCTTCCTTTCAGGACTTGATCAAGAGCAACATTGTGATTTCCACGGAGACTGGAATTGTTGATTTACCTGCAGTGATTTTGCCCATGAGCTTTGCACTGGAGGCATCTTTATGCCATTACAAACCCAGTTTAAGAGTTTTCTTTACTGAAACACTTCCCTTTTTCTAAACAAGTTTTACTGTCAGGCAGGGACTTAAAGAACTAATAAGTCATATGGTAATTAATGAGTTTAAATGAGACACACGTGAATTAAATTTGCCACTATTACAGAAAAACCTATATGGCTGAAACACCTGAGACAGTAGTGAAATTTCTACTCCTGGATTAAAGCTTAGTAAAACCTTCTCCTGCTTTAACATGGTTTTTAGCAAGTTGAATTTTCTCCCCACCTCAACAGTTCGTGTTTTGATTTTGTGAATGTTTTTCCTCACCCCTCAACGATCCCTTTGGTTTCTTACTCTAGCAAGGTCTGGTGATCTCCTTACTTCCCATCTCTCACTTCCATTACAGGTTACCATGATTTTGTTTGTTCTTGTCTCCTCTGCCCCTCCTCAGCACCATTTCCACCTTGGGGCCACTCAGCTGCATCCACTGAATTTCCACACGAAGAACCCTGCCAAGCTATACAGCGATGCTTGCGCTTTGCTTTAAGAGTTCAGCCAGGCAGGCTGTAGTGTCCTAGTGGTGCTAGTGCTGTGTGGGTCCTTGTCCGGATCGCTCCACCTAGGCTGCCACCAACATCGTGGGGCAGATAAAGAGCTTCTACCTAAATGGTCAGACACAAAGGCAGGGTTGAACAAACCCACCGACGAATCTGCAGGCAGTGAAACAACTGACTCGGTTTGGAGAAGAAAGGCACCAAGGCTGGCTGCTGCCTCCGGAACATCGAGGCAAAAAAGCTTTTGAGGTAAAGGGCTTTTTCTCTGCTACCGACGAAACCACCCCCAACCCCCGTCCTGCGTCAGCTCATCTCGGCCGAGAGGCGGCGGGAGCGTGGCCGGGGCTGGATCACCGGCGGCTGTCAGACAGCGGCTCGGAGACAGCGCAGCGCTCAGACCTGGGTGCCGAACACCAGGACCATGCAAACACAGTACATGCAAAGCCAGGGGCTTCTGAGGAAACAGGAACCAACAGGGTAGCGGCCATGAAACATCTTAGAGAAGCATAGGGGTGTTCCTCTAGGAGAGTGACACAACCAGCAGCCCAGCTGAAGTGCCTCTACAAGAAAGGATGCAGCATGGGCAACAAACAAGAGGAACTGAAAGCTCCTGTGCTACAGGAAAGCTGTGATATAGTGGCCATTACCGAAACCTGGTGGGATGAATCCTGTGTCTGGAGTGTGGCTATCAAAGGCTACAGGCTGTTTAGGAGGGACAGGTGAAGTAGAAGTATGGAATGGATAAACTGTGAAGAGTGTCCCTGAAGAACAGCCATGAGAAGGTTGACAGTCCATGGGTAAGAATTAGAGATCATGACAATAAAGGGAGCCTGGTGGTTGGTGTTTATTCTAGGCCACCTGATCAAGGGGAGGCTGTTGATGAAGCCTCCATACTCCAGCTCCAGGAGACATCACAGTTGCAGATTCTCATCCTGCTGGGGATTTTAACCACCCTGATATTTTCTGGAAAAGTAACAGAGGAAGCTGTAGGCAATCCAGGAGATTCCTGGAGTGCGTGGATGACAACTTTCTAAATCAAACAACTGACACCCCTACCAGTGGGGATGTGATATTGGACCAGATCGTGACTGGTGGATTGTGTCAGGTTTGGAGACAGCCTGGGCTGCAGTGACCACACNCTAGGCCACCTGATCAAGGGGAGGCTGTTGATGAAGCCTCCATACTCCAGCTCCAGGAGACATCACAGTTGCAGATTCTCATCCTGCTGGGGACTTTAACCACCCTGATATTTTCTGGAAAAGGAACAGAGGAAGCTGTAGGCAATCCAGGAGATTCCTGGAGTGCGTGGATGACAACTTTCTAAATCAAACAACTGACACCCCTACCAGTGGGGATGTGATATTGGACCAGATCGTGACTGGTGGATTGTGTCAGGTTTGGAGACAGCCTGGGCTGCAGTGACCACACACTGGTTCAGTTCCCTGTTCTTAGGGGTGAGGGACAGACAGAAAGCAAAATAAGTACCCTAAACTTTAGGAAAGCAAATGTCTAGCTCTTCAAGGAGTTGCTCAACAGAACCCCCTGGGAGGCGGTTCTCAGGGATCCAGGAGCAGAGCAGAGCTGGCAGATCTTTAAGGAGATGTTCCATAAAGGACACGAGCTTTCAATCCCCATGTGCAGGAAATGAGGCAGAAAAGGGAAGAGAACAGCACGGCTGAGTCAAGAACTGCTGTGTGAAGTAAGGAACACAATGAAATTGCACAAGCTATTGGCACAGGGACAGGTATCCTGGGAGGGATACAGGGACACTGCCCAGTTCTGTAGGGACACAATCAGGAAGGCCAAGGCACAGAGAGAGTTGAACTCGGAGAGGAATACAAAGGAAAACAAAAAAGGTTCTGTAAGTATCTAAATCATGTCCCCCACAACATCCTTTCCTGTATCTCTACGTTGGAGAATTATGGGTTCAATGGGTGGACTATTCAGTGGATAAAGAACTGGCTGGCTGGTTACATCCAGAGAGTGATGGTCAAAGGCTCAATGTCCAGGTGAAGAAGGGTGATGAGTGGTGTCCCGTGAGGGTCTGTGCTGGGATCACTGTTGTTCAGTATCTTCATCAATGACATTGACAGAGGCTCTGAGGGCA
>VZRI01002792.1:5144-18688 GCA_013397515.1 Upupa epops
AGGACTGGATAAATGTTTTAGATACCTTTATCAAGGATGGATATTTGGTGTATTTAATAGTCAAAGTGATTCACAGAAGCAGTGGCAGCTTGTTGAGTAAAAACAGAAGTAATGATTTTGGTAGGCAGTAGCCTAAGCAGAGGATGGGAATATTACGTACAAAGACCTGGATTGCTTTATATTACGAAGTGCAATATAATTTACTGTCTACGGTTAGGTTACAGTGTAAGGTTGTGTTATTACAGCTTAAAATCACATTTCTTAATTGTTCTCATTTGCAGAGAGAATAAATATAAATGTGTTTCAAGTATAAATGGGAAAGAAAGGGAACCTTTTAGATATCATCAGCCTTTCATGTGGCAGTCAATATACACTATGGAAACTAGACATAATATTAGAGAGGTTAACAAATGAACTAATTGTAACAGAGAAATTCTCACTGTCAATACAGTATACAATCTTGGCTATGTTCAGTGAAGATTAATTCTCTTGAACAGTATATAGCTATGTATGGATTGAAGTAAAATCCTTTATAGAGTTTCTTTTCTGAAATAGTATCAGTAGTCTTAAAATAAATGTCTTTCTTTTTTGTGTGTGTGAGTGTGTTGTTCTGCTGTTGTTCATAGTTATTATTTAGGAAGGGCGCTTCAAACATGAAGTGTATTCTCCTGTGTCTGAATTAACAATTTCATGTATGGCTAAGCCTCACGAGCAACTTGCTTTTCAGATAATTCATGGAGAAAATCCTCATGCTGTCTTTATCTTCCAAAAAATATTTGACTGGAGGAAAATAAGAGACTTAATTTTAAAAAAAATAAAAAGTATTAATTTGTGTTTAATTAAGAGTGATCAAGTAAAAATATAATCTGAATAATTTTTAATTATTAATTAACTTCATGTCTAACAAATCAAATTAGAGGAAGCCAAGAAGTTAGTATTGCCCACAAAAAAGCCCCAAACTAAAATGCCATCCCAGAAAATGGGCCTATTGCATTATCTAGCTATATTTCATTGTGCCATATCTTACTAGCATAAACAGTCGTTCTGATGCTTCAAGTTCCATTCCATGGTGAGGTAAGTGGCCCTTATAATTTTTCTCTAAACTTAATTTCAAATTGCTAGAAGGAAATACTGAAGAAGATTGCTTTAACACCAACTACTATATTGTAATATAGCTTGTTTTTTTTCGAGTACCTTTGCCAGATAGAACAATTTATTTAATAAATAATATTATGTGGCCTATTGCATCTAGATATATGGCATATATCTAAAAAGTAGAAAGCCTACCATTAGACCATGCAGTCTGAATCTGAAGAAGATCATCTTATATTTTGACACTTAAAGAGGTGAATCATAAATAAATTCATAGGCTAAAAGTGATGCCTCCATTTTCATTTGCCAAGAATCCTTCAGTACTCACAAGTTTCCTGAGAAATTAACGGCAATTTGAAAAGCTCGGATTTGTAATAATGGCCAAGATATTATGAGGATTAGAGGAATTTGAATGAACAATCCCCTAGCTCATGAAATAAAACTACAAAGGATAAAAGGTAGCATTAACTGTTCAGGGGTCTTAGCTTTGTGCTCTGCTGTAGCTGAACAAAATTAAAAGTCACTCACTTGATCATTTAAGTAAATACAGAAAAAAACCCCAACAACACAAAACCAAGAGTCTTAAGGATTCGCAAGCGGAATGTTAATGAAAATAAAGCTATTAATTGTGCATTTCAGTTTTTATCAGGACATCGGCCTGGGTAGAGACTGTTCTGTACTTGTTTTGTTCCAGTGTATTTACAGATCATATTAGGATGGTTTTGATTTTTATTTTTTTTATGAGAGTTTATGTAAAGCCCTATATTGCTGGTTTGGGAGAATATGTTGATCACAAAGCATGTGTTAAATGTTTTGTAAAGTATAATTAAACTGTGTAAAGTTTTGTACCAATATAACTTCATCTCACTTCATCAAAAATAGTATCAGTAGCACTTCAAATTAGCTGAAGCATGGGACAGGGAGTGAAATGCTGTTCTCTGGAAGTGTACTAGAGGAGACCCAGGCACTGCTTGTCCCTTGCCTCTGAGTGCTTCAGGGAGCAGGACTTTGTGAATTCAACAAAATAGAGAGTCTTCTCAAAGATCAGTGGAAAAAAATCCCAGTCCAACATTTAAATTTGGGCTCTGTCGGGCTGTTACAGAAATGTTTATGATTTGATTGTACATAAATATTTCTCAGATCCTTAAAAAAAAATCTATTTTCCATGGTCTGTATGTAAAGATATGAGCAGAGTTTAGCTCATGGGAGATTTTGTTTTACATAGTATGATACTAAATTACAAGAATGTTCAAAGCCATAGAAAATATTTTATATGGTACTAGTATATTAGCAAAATGCTTATATTTTCTTGGATATTTATCCCCAGACATAAACACTAGGAAAAAAAAAAGTATTTCATAAGTAAAACTTTCTGCTGGCTTAGAAACCATTACCTGTTACAGATGCTCTGAATTGTCAGTATATCACACAGCTATGTATCCCCAAAGAGCACATAAAGTCTGGATAAACAACAAGACAAATCTTTAACAACACCACAACGTTGTAAAAGTAAAATCTTACAAAGAGGAAAGAAACCATTATGCCTTGTTTTGACAAGATCTCTTACAAGACTTAGATACACAGTTTGTTAATAACGATTATTTGTTGACCTGTGTCTACTGGCAGAATAAAGGTCCAAATACCAAACCATAATCTAAGCATGTCTTGTATGAATGTTTGGATGGATGGCAGGTGGCAAATAAATGTGGCTGAGAGACAAATGAGAGAGAAGGAGGGAAGTGTATTATGTATACCTTCTACATGCAATAGCTGTGAATTTAATTTCTTTGTGATATACTACCATCATTACTTGTCACTTCAAACAAATTTCCAATGTCTCCATGTCTTTTCATTTGAACATCACTCAATAGATGCTTTTTCCCATGGGTTGCTAGTCAAGAATATTCAAGTGTAGAGTCTAACATCCTAAAAAAAAAGGCAAACAATAAAAAACTCTAACAAGTAACAGCCAGCTTTCTGGAAACAGTGATGGACTTAATTATACTGATTAACTGAACCTAGCTGAATAGAGCCTACTGCCTTGTAGTGTTTGCTACTTTTCTCTTTGGTACACATAGGGACTGGTGAACCAAGGAAGAACCCTGGAATATTGGCAGAATGTTAATATTGTCCAGCAAACATGCCAACAATTCAAAGTCAGTTAATGTGTAGGAATAACTTTGTTGTCATTTAACTTCAGCCAGCAGTTCAGTGCCATACAGCTGCTCACTCACCTGCAGTGGGGTGGGTAAAAGATCAGGAGACATATAAGTCTGTTCTACCACATTGTTCCTAGGAAATACATCGTCAACAGATAGAACTGTAGAGTTTTGACATTAACATCCTGATTTTCAATGTATACTCCAACAGAAATCTACATGCATATTTTGGTCATACAGACTCTTAAATGCATAATTAAAAGTTATCCAGAAGAATCTAGTAACATAGCATGAAATAGTCAAGTATTAGAAGATTTCATTTCTCAAATATTATTTGTGCTCAACATATTTTTCAGGTTATGTTTAGTGTTATAGAGCCTGTACCTCATTCACATAAAGCGTCAATGTATCTAATGGCTGGGGAATGCCTTTTATGTGAAATAACAGTTGGTAATACAGAGCTCAGAGATAAAAACCTTCAAATGAGCACTAAAGGTAACAAAAAACAAAGCTCCATGGCTAGAACAGCCTCTCAAATCTGTCTATAGCCTGAAGATCTCCAACAACAACAGCTGGAAAAACACTTCATCGATTTAATGGGAAAATATTGAAACAGGGAAGAAAAAAATAAACATACTTTAACCCATTTTGTTCAAGAATGCTATGGGAAGAGTTCTAAGATTCCCTAACAAAACAACTGAGGAGTAAGATTTCTACTGAAGCTTAAGCACACTTTCAGTAGGATAGAACTGAATAGAAACAACCTGAGTAATTGTGTGCAGGATAGGATTTATGGAGTAATAATATTCCAACATGTATTAATAGTTTTATACATAAAGACATATTTTACTACAAAGTTTTTCATTAGATTGTGCACCTTAAGAAGTGGAAAGATTTGTAGACTGTTGATAAACACTTTAAGAAAATAGTATAGAACAAGTATGCATAACGTATGACACATGTAAATTATATATTTCAAAGAAAATGCTATGGCAGGATAGCAGGGTAGCAGTGAAAGGAGTAGAAATAACCAGTGGACATAAGGAAGGCCACAAATATATTCTGGACTATCAAACCAGTAAATTTTAGCTGTAAATTACCCAAACAAATTTCCTTCAAGAAAAGGAAAGAAATAATTTTATTGATTTTCAAAGTTCCTTTTACCTTCTTTATGCTATCTTTTCAAAATATAAGTTAAAAATGCAAATCCTGTTTTGGTGATAAGGTCATTATATTTTAATTCTAAAATAAGGAAACAAAGACTTTCTTCCCAGAGATGAGAAAGAAAGAATCAAACAAGTAAATACATAGTTTTAAAGAAAACATCTTTGGCATTCTACTCAGATTTTGTAATAATTTTACTTCCTTAAAGATGCATTTTTCTTTAAAACTAAATTTTCTTATTAATACATAACTTATGTAATGAAGGTTGGGCAGAATTGTTCATCTGTATTAATCTTTAACCCTGTTCTATATTACCTGCCCAGAGTGAGTCCAAAGAATATTACAGTTGACTTCACTGTGCTTTTTGATCAGATCTCAAGTTGGGAAAGATTCATGAATCAACATTTCTAAGAACAATATTGTTCAGGGTAGAGAAAAAATTGTGAAGGTGAAAAATAAAAGGGCAACCTAAGAAAAGGGCTGGTAGACTGTGGAAAAAATCAAATAAAGACATATTGGAATTTAAACATGATAGAAACCAAACTGGAGTTGGAAGATTTACATTTATTATCAAGATGGATATTCCACTTACTTAGTTTATTTCATGTTTATACAAAATCAACAAGGATTTGAT
The DNA here is from genome assembly GCA_013397515.1 of Upupa epops. NCBI lineage: Eukaryota > Metazoa > Chordata > Aves > Bucerotiformes > Upupidae > Upupa > Upupa epops. The sequence goes on from VZRI01002792.1 coordinate 10,194, forward strand.
TAAATTGGGTGAAACAATTACACATTTTGTTCATATTATGAAACAGATTGGTTTACATCTGCAATGATCTCAGACTGAGACAAGGAGTGGTGTTACACATTTCCTCTTTTCTATGTATTCTGCTACTCGAATTTACAAAAATATCAATATATAATCTAAGTCAGTAAGTATTTCTGAAAGTGATGACAAATCTGTGAGGCAGTAATAGCTGAAACACTAGGATTATACAAAACATGAAAGCCTATTCTGCTAAAGAGCAGAAAATTTGGCTTCAGCTAAAGTAGCATCAAATAGAATTAAATACGAGAGGATAATTAATTGCAAAGGTATCTCTGCAGGTGTTACAGAATGCCATATAGAAGTGGAGAGATTCTGTTTAAAATGCAATTAAGATGCAATGAAAGAAAAATAACTGAGCTGCCACTAGTTTAGCACTAAGAACAATGCATGCATGTAGACACACTGCAAATGAGTTGTGAAATGTATCAGAAATTTAAGTGACTACAGCCTTGTTTAACAAAAAGGGTGTTTTTCAGTAAATCTTGTGCTTTAACAAGAACATTCTACTTGCAGTAGTGTTATGCTATTTTACTCTGGGAGCATATAGAACATGTAAATAGCAGTACAAAAAGAAAAGTTTTTGTGACTAGTTTATCATGACTGTGAAGACTACAGAAGAGAAGAGCTGCTTAAAGAACCTTGTGTTTTGTAGTACAGCGAAAGGTACTTTTGGATTACGATATTTTTCCTTGGTCTATTTAACTAGTTTTCCTAACAGCCCCCTGAAAGTTACACAGGTGAAAAGGCAGTATTAGTATTACTTTAAAGTTAGACTGTAAAGGGAAAAAACAAAAATGTTTGTTTTAATGAAATTTCAGTATCTATAGGTTAACTGTTACTTCTAGCAATCAGAAAAAAAAAAATTCTATGGTTCTTCCTCACAGTTAGTAGTTTCCAGTGCTAACTATGCAATCTTCAAAAGATGTAAATCAAACCAATAAGTCTTGAAGTTATTATCTTTATTTATTTATTTATTCAGTTAGTTAGTTAGTTAGTGAGTGAGTTAGTTAGTTAGTTAGTTATTTTTCATTTCTTCTGTCTCAATCAACAACCATTAAGCAAAGCATTTTTCACTGTCAGTTTATCTTTTCTGTGGTAAATAGTGATAGATAGCTGGAAACCCATCTCAGTTGAAGTATATTAACTTCTTTGCGTTTTCTACCTTCTTTTTATGCAATTCATATATTACACTTTAGCCAAGACATTTCAGATAGATACCTTAGGCTCTGATTCCAGACTGAGTCAATAGGATCTTGATTCACAATCTCAAATATATTTAGGCAGGGCAGAGGTACTGCTTAAGGTTAAGTGCATGCTTGTGTCCCCTCTATGAATAGGTATGAACTGAAATTAATTCTTGCATCAAGACCAAGAATTCAGAGTTGAGTGTTTTTTTGGGGTCTCACCTTGAAAGGTTTCAATACAATAATTCTAAAAATGTAAAATGTATGTGAGGGTGTAGACAGAAGCAAAGGCACTCACATGCTGCTGACCTTGAAGACCTTTGAATCAGCATGTTAGGTTACTTACTTCAAGGTACTTGTCTATGCTTATAAATATGTTATTCAACAGATTCAACAGACAATGAAATGAAGTTGTTTTTTTTTTCCCAGGGTTCTTCCATAGAAAGGCAAGAGAGAAAACACTCTTGCTGTTAATTTCACACTGCAGAAAGCAGGATGTACTACTGCATTCAATGGATTTTGTCTCTGCTGCATGTAGCTAGGGCATTTTTGACTCAATATGCAAAATTACTTCAATAAACACATCTCACGTAATCAGAAAGCATGAGCACACATTTGGTATTCCAGCTAGGTGAGCTATAGCAAACAGTGAAGACAATAGACAAAGGATTCTACTGAATATTTATCCAATTCTCTATTTTTATGATAAATACATTTAGAAAATATCCACTGTAGTAATGCAAATACATTTTTCCCTGCAGTACTTAACGACTCAATATCACAAGTTAGCCTTTAGACAGATTTATGGAAACTGTAGAATCAGTACTTTTTTTATGCTAGGAATGTGATTCAGATGGGAAATATTTTGTTAGATTTTTGGGGGATGGAAAGATTCAGAATAAATGCAATATGAGCATTATGCAAAATTATGAGTACAATTTCATGTTAGAAAAAGTTTTTTTTAAAGAAGCATCACCCTATTTTATTTGTCTAATATGGATTTGCCAGATTTCTTTCGAAAGCTTTTGTTTACTTGCTTGTTCTTATTTGATGCTTTTATCTGGGAGCGGGGTGTGGAACAGATCAGATACACCTTTCACATCTTTATTTTTACCAGCATACTTTGTCCATTGAAACAATACACAAGATTTGAAGTAATTATTACTTGTTTGGAAAACTTGAACCAGATATCTGGAACTCTTTTGGAGTCAACTAAAGGGCTGAGCTGTGGTTGATGCAGACAGTAGCATACTATGCCACAGGAGGCCTGGGTATTCGGGTTTACATATAGTAACAATAGTCCAAGATATTTGGAACAAAATATAGGTATCCTCCCTTATATTACCTATTTTATTTACTTATGAATTTTCTTAGTAAATTGAAATTGACAAGAGGTCATTTTACACAGGAGTGCTGTCTAGATCTATAAACCCAGCAACAAATACAAACACAACATTATGGTGCCATCATTATGAGGAAAGTAAACTTGGACAGAGAAGTGGCCAGCACTGCAAAAATACTCCATTTTTACCTGGCATTCAGTCAGCCCGGAGTTAACATTATTCAGAGGCTATTGCCCTATGTGGAGTACCAAAGTTCATGCCTTTTTAAAGTGATCATAGTTGCAGTAGCTGAATCTGGAATATGTAGCCGGGTATTGTTCTCGTTGTCTACAACTACCAAAAGTAGGTTGTAGAAAGGTGAGCATAGGTCTCTTCTCACAAGTAAGAAGTGATAGGACAAGAGAAAGGTTTGGATTAGACATTGGGAAACACCTCTTCATTGAAAGGGTCATCAGGCATCAGAACAGGCTGCCCAGGGAGGTGACTAAATCAGCATACCTGGAGACATTTAGAAGTTACGTAGTTAGGGATCTTAGGGACATGGTTTAGCAGTGGGCTTAGGACATTTGGGGAAAATAGCTGGACTCTATGGTCTAACAAGTCTTTTCCAGACTACATGAGTCTATGTTTTAATCATACAAGTTCAGTATTCATACTCTTGATAAAATTATTATAAATTTGTTGTTTTACTTACCTTCATGTGAGAATAAACTATATAGGGTTAACACTATCATGACAGAAATTCAGGGGTTTTAACAATAATATTTTACCTGCAAAAGCATGTTTCACTATAGATCTTTGTCACCTGGAATGGGGGAAACAAAACAAGAAGCACGAAAAAAGTCACAAGGATGAGTGCAGTCTTAGTAGAGGAAGGCATATGCTTTGACTTCATGATCTTAAAGGTCTTTTCCAACCTAAATAAGTCTATGATTCTCTCTGTGTCTTTCTGAAAACAAATAAAGAATGATTTGAAATTCCACCATTACTGAGTGTTTTGGTAATTTCAGCAATCAGTTAGTTTTGGTCCCCTGAATATAAGCCTTATTTGTTTAGTTTTAGTTAGCAAACACAAAGCCAGTGCAAACTCTACTATAGATTGCTTGTTTTAGGAATGAAGTCGCAGATCAAGTGAAGATTTTTGATTAAAGTAGTATGTCTTATTCATTAAACAGTAATTGAAGAGAGAACAAAAAATCTCCTTTTTCCAAAAGAATTGCTCTTGATGCTCTAGACAAAGGAATAAATATTTCGAACTTGTCATGACCTTTTACATATCTACTGTTTTAGAGCCTGCTGTTCAGCAGAGAAATATGCTTTTTAACTCCCAGCACAGATTTATTAGGTACTATGAGGTGTGCTCCGCCATCACAAAGCCAAAAATAGCACATTCATAATGTCACTTACCCAAATGCTTCTGCAGTCTCAGAGGATCATTCTTATTGCATCTGGGCAAGTGAAAGATTTACAAGCATAACAGAAATGGCCTTTAAAAATCCCAGGTATTAATGACAGTTTTCTGATAATAGCTTTATTGCCTTCTATTAAGAACTTTATTACATCAGTCTAATACAATACTACTATATTACTGCTATAATACAATATGATGAATGAATGCAACCTCTCTCATATTGCATTAACATCATATTAATTTAATCGAATGCAGTCATTGCTTAGTATGATGGATGAGATGCACACTATTGTCAGCAATTATGTATGAAAAGATAAAGTCTGTAATTCCTGTTTTCTCATATTTGTTCTACTGAAGAGGCATACAGTTATATGCAGTTTCTGAAAATTGTAATATTTGCTTTTCACAGTGCTCTGCATTTTTCAGATCACTCCACAAAAAATGGATGTCAAACTATTCATTCAGAAATAAGTGTATGAGAGAGCTGATAGGATTGTTATCATACTGTTGGACAGATTAATTACAGTATTTTGAACAGAACACATACTTCTGTTCTCAATGACTACTATCCTAGGCATTGGTGCTACTGTGAGAAAGTGGAATCCCACTGAAGTTACTGAGATAAAAAAATATGAGATTTCTTTTTTTAGCATTATCCTCCTGCATGTTTCTTTTTCCACCGCAGACAGTGTCATGCAGAGGTACTTTAACTGAGTTAGAAAGACTAATTCTTATCCACACTGATAAGCAATGTCCTTTTCCCAGGTTATAATGGTATTATGTCATACACTAGAGCGAGCTTTGTAGGTTTATTTTTTTCTCAGATATCTAAAATTAATGAACATTTGTAAAGCTTGACATTTGCTTAAAGGACACAGAGATCATTTGTGTAGTATGCTAAACAGTGATAAACTTTAGGATTAAAGGCTAAGATATTTCTGGGGAACATGTGTATTTAAGTGGATGTAGAGGTTACATTTTGCAGTTCTCAGTAACTATACAGTGAAAGAGCTTCTGCATGGTGATCAAAAAGCAATATAATGATTCTAAACTTTGTGAAGCTGTAGCAAACCAAACTGCTAATAGTAATGTTCATGCTTAATCATAAATTTTCAAGAGGGACAATCAAACACTTGAAGATAACTTTGCATTCACATAACTACTGGAATTAGGAACACAGTGAAAAAAGTTAGATAAAATATCAACAATTATTTGCAATAGGTTACTAATATTTGCTAGTTGTTTCTTGACACTGGAATTAATATTTTGTTCATAAAACCGATAGTAAAATTACACATGTAGGATTAATAGAATCTAGAGTTGAACGTGTTTATATTGTTGAGAATAAATTTTCTTCTTTGTTATTGTTATCCATAAGGAATCATAGAATTATATAATCCTTAGGAATCAGAAGGGACCTTGAAAGATCATCTAGTCGAATCCCCCTGCCACAGCAGGATCACCTACACCAAGATACACAGAACATATCCAGATGGGTCTTGAAAGTCTCCAGAGAAGGAGACTCCACAACCCCCCTGGGCAGCCTGTTCCAGTTCTCAGTTCTCACTGTGAAGAAGTTTCTTCTGATATTTATATGGAACCTCCCATGTTCCATCTTATCAATCAGCTGACCAAAAGAAGCAGACACCACCTACTAAGGAACAAAGATAGAAATCAATATTTATATGTAGAAAGACAGCAAAAACTTTATTCTCACTGACTTAATTGAGAAAATAATTTGATATTTATTCAGTGTTTGGCGCCAATGTTAAACCCTTTCAAAACTAAAGATTTAAGATCATGCTTCATTGCTTTACTGAACCAATCCATGTTTTCAGTTATTTGATATTAAGCTTTTTAGTATGCATTTTGGAGTCAGTAAAGTAAAAATGATTGGCTGGTTATGAATAATAATTTAATCACTGAATCATAGTTTCTCTTTTGTTGGAAGACATCTTTAAGGTCACTGAGTCCAACAATTAACATAGCACTGCCTGCTCAATACTAATCTACGAACTTCAGCATGACATCTATATACATTTTAAATACTTTCAGGGATGGTCACTCCACCATTGCCCTGGGCAGACTATTCCAAAGCTTGATTACCTTTTCAGTGAGATTTTTTTTGTAATATCTGTCAGTATGAATTTGAGTTGATAATTACTGCAAATTATAAATGAAGTAGCTTAACTATGACTGTTTATTGAGTGGGAAGTACCAGTGGATATCAAACACCAACGTGCAGAATTTATCTTTGTGAAAAATGGACATTTGCTATGAGTTGCAGACATTGACCTGACCACAGCACTGCATTCCAGGGTTACTGAGAAGCACAAAACCACAGCAAAGAAGCAAAACACTCTGTGTAATGCACTGGTCTTTTCTTGGGGAGGGATTTGGGGTATGAATGCAGTGAAAACCTGAAAAATGTAAGCTATTTCAGTAAATGCAGTACTGACAGGCACTTAGATATAAGATTTATGAGTATGTAGAGTGTAGGTCAGTAATGCAACAAATGGCATTATATTTCAGGCCATACCAGTTCACTGAAGCCTGTAGACCTCCATCTCAAACTGTACTTATCTTCATAAGAAATCTGTGTTCTTTTTAATCTCAGATTGTCAATTTTCTGTAAGTGACAAGGTAAACAGGCAATTGAGCCATATGGAAAACAAAAGTTCTGTGGATTAACTAACATCAGTGCTACAAAAGATGCGAGAAACAACCTATGTCCACATCTCCTACTAATAAGATTACCCTTGTAGTAGCCTATAATTTTCTAACAGCATTTATTTTGACAATAGGTAAAAGGAAAATTAATGTATTCTAGATTGATTTGCATACTATAAGCAGATATTTATCAATTATTATTGTATGATTTTTTAAAATAAAGTACAATAGAAGGGTGAGAGAAGGAATAATATTTTTAAGTCACACATACATAATCACTAGCTTTTTTAAAACCATACTTGGATCTCTTGATCTATGGGTAACTATTAGCCTGTTTCTGTTTGTGTAGATTCTCAGTAATTGATGTGAGAATACTTCTCTCATCTTACACATTTTCTGGTTAGCTGGAATGATTTAGTTGAGCAATATTAGCACTGAGACCATAGCATAATTTATTGTTATTTTCAAACCTAACCCTGGTGTTAGTAGTTTCAGTAGCCTTTCTCTCTTAAATCAGAAAGCCATTCAAGTCAGAACATGATTTAGGTCCTTCCTAATATTTCAACAAGAATCTTATCTCCCAGTTTGAAATGGTTTAACAAAATTATCTGAGCAGCGGCTCTAACTGATTGACCATGATATATCACAGACAAGACCAACCAAAGTAAATTTACTTCACAAATCAAGGCAGAGAAAATTAATACACTGTGAGAACATCCCACTGCTGAATCAAAAGTGTTCAAAGTCTAGGAAATACTGGGAAAAATAATAGGTCAGAAGTTGTGCCAGTTTGCTCATCTGCATTAGTTTCAGGGGACTGTCATCCATTGTGTGATCTTCCAGTGAGATAATGAAGAATAAAACTGACTAAGTTTTATACTTCGTTAAATTGATATGATTAGTAATAATTTTGCCCTTTCCATTAGTAAACAGACAGATGCTTCACAAACATGTACCCTGTTTGCCTTAACTACATTAAAATTCAGAGCATATGTCATAGAATCACAGGGTTGGAAGGGACCTCCAAACGTCATCTAACCCACCCATGCTGCAACAAGCAGGGACTTTTCCCTTAGCCCCATCAAGAAGCTTCAACCACCTCTATAGAAAACCTGTTCCAGAGATCCACCACCCTTAAATTAAAGAACTTTTTCCTCACATCTAGCCTAAATCTACCCTTTTTCAGCTTGAAACTATTTTCTCTCATCATATCATTAGATGGCCTATTGAATACTTATCCCCCAGTCTTCTTATGGTGATGTGATTCTGTCACACATTCATATGGTGAAGTCTTATCATAAACACACCTTTAAGGTCCAATACTATTACTCAGTGTTTTGAGGAGAGTACTGAATAGAAAATAGTAGTAGAAGATAAGTTTTTCTCCGTATCTTAATTTCTATTTATGAACAAGAACTTCATGAATTCTGTTTGAACTTTCTTATGTGAATCTGCACCTAAGATTCTATAGCATTTGCCCCAAAGCTGAGTTAATTTTACTGAAAAGTACTTGCATATAAAAGTTTTAATTTTTTCTTTATTTAAAATAACATGGAAGATAAGATCTACTTTAACATTCTGAGCAGATACTTAGGAGTGCATAAAAATATTAAAAGCAAGTCCCTCAATCACACAGCTTTTATAAGAATGGTAGTTTAAAACAATTGTATTACAGTATCTGAGCTGGTTATGTCATATTGATTAAAATCTGTAGCAGATTCATTTACTCTCACTAAGAGATACACCTACTGTTCTACTGGAAGAGTATTGCAGTATCACGGTAATGATGATGCTGGAAAAGACCTTAAAGATCATCTAGTCCAACCT
>VZRI01002792.1:18800-61939 GCA_013397515.1 Upupa epops
TTGTTAAAACTCATCCTATTGGAGTCTGCCCATCTCTCCAGTCTGTCTGAGTCCCTCTGCAGGGCCCTCCTACCCTCCAACAGATCAACACGGGCTCCAAGTTTGGTGTCATCTGCAAATTTGCTCATGATGAATTCCAACCCATCATCACTATAATCAGTGAAGATGTTAAACAGGACCAGACCTAACACCAACCCTTGGGGGACACCACTAGTAACGGGTTGCCAACTAGATGCAACACCATTTACTGCCACTCTCTGGCTCGTCCATCCAGTGACGCTAGTTTAGGGAATAAATCGTACTGCTTGTAACACCTTTCATCTTACATGGTTAAGAACTGTTTGCCCCACAAATGGTCAAATGGCTTTGCTGTTATCTATTCTCAACATAGATTTTTGCTGTGGTGAGTCAGAAGTGTTTTTGCAAATGCTGTACCTGTAGAAAGAGTGGAGGGATGCTGTAGATGTCCTGAATGGCAGTCTAAGAACTCTTCTCCTGAGAACACCTGCTTTTTCAAGGACTGCATGTAATACTCTTAAATGCAGAGAAGTTTCTCTCTGCTTGAAATATAGCTGGGACTGAAGTTAGACAAAGCTTTTGCTGTATTCAGCTTTCACTGAATTATCTAGTATAATTCAATTCCTCATCGAGCCATTTGGCTGTGGAAATGCAGGAGAAATGTCTCTAAACTCTTTAGTAGAATGCATGTTTCTATGGAATATTACCAGATTTAGCATGAATCTGTAATAGTCTCTGGGATTAAAATACTTTTGGCTTACTCTTTTATTCTTCTTGTGCAATACTTTTCAAACTTAAACATGGTCTATGAGGTTTTCTTTTCAGTTAAAATCTGTGTATAGAGTTATTTGTCACTAACATGTATTTTAAGGGCCCACTAATGAGACATACATTTTTTCCACATCGTTCCATTTAGTGTTTCATCACAATACATACATTGTGTTTTGCATGGTTCTCTACCTTGTTTATTATGAAGAACATCTGCATGTCAATAAAATCCGTGTTCATCTGCTTCTGTTGCTTATTTCTCACCTTAAGATACAGTTCATTCAAAGCCTTACGATTATGGAAGCTCCTTTGTAGTTTATTATGTCACAAAGGTAACTCTGTATCTTCAAGCTGAGAAAGTGGAAAAGAGAATAGATGAATGTTAAACATCATGGATCTTGATAGGCAGCTGCACCAGCAATGGAAAAGTACAAAAGACACAGGAATTTACATACAAAGAAAACCACTTATAACAATGGGTTTTCTGATACTGTCAAAGAAAAGTCAGTCAGTTGGCAAAATGCAGAGAGGAATACAATAGAATCATAGAATCATTATGGCATGGAAGGAACCCACCTGGAGTACTGCATTCAGTTCTGGAGTGCTTATTACAAGAAGGATGTGGACATGCTGGAGTGAGTCCAGCAGAGGGCCACAAGGATGATCAGAGGGCTGGAGCGCCTCTCCTATGAGGTCACACTGAGAGTTGGGGCTGGGGAATACGAGGCTCCAAAGTGACCTTATTGTGGCCTTCCAGTATCTGAAGAGGGCTACAAAAAATCTGGGGAGGGGCTTCTTAGGATCTCAGGTGGCAACAGGACTAAGGGGAATGGAGCAAAGCTGGAGATGGGTAGATTTAGCCTTGATGTGAGGAGGAAGTTGTTCACCATGAGAGTGGTGATAGGTTGGAATGGTTTGCCCCAGGAGGTGGTTGGGGTCCCATCTCTGGAGGTGTTTAAGGCCGGGCTGGATGAGGCTCTGTCCAGCCCGATCTAGGCTGTGGTGTCCCTGCCCATGGCATGGAAGGGTGGTCCCTTCCAACCCTGACTGATTCTGTGATTCTCTAACTTCTTCTCAGTGAGGACACTGGAGGTGGCTTGTGGACTGTCCTTCTCTGGAGACGTTTGAAACCCACCTGGACTTGGTCTGGATGATCCTGCTGTGGCAGTGCGATTAGACTGGATTATCTTTCCAGGTCTCTTCCAGTCTGTAATGTTCTGATCTGTGACTTGGTCTAGGTGATCCTGCTGTAGCAGTGGGATTGGACTAGATGATCTTTTGAGGTCTCTTCCCATACCTAATGATTCTATGATTGTATGATTCTATGAAATATATATAATCTGTGAAAATACTGTATGAATAAGACTATACATTGATTTTAGAATTAATTACTAATTACTAGGAATTAAAATTAGGTAGAAAATCATTTCTACCTAACAGCTAAAGGAATTATTGTATGGATCATGTGCAGCATGGAACTTCCATTCCAGAAACACCCCCAGGAACCATTAAGAAAAATGAGACAAAATTAATCAAATAAGGAGGCAAAATATCCACAGCAAATCTACTCAGATGCAGGGAAAGATAACATGATTATTGAAACTGTCATTTCATCAAAGTCCTTGACTGACACTGTTGAGCAAAAAGAATTGAACCATGATGCATGAGCTTGTAAAAATAATCACAGTTTCATTACAAAAAGCCACTCAGAAAATACTATTTAAAACTTTATTATACACGTATTTCTTTATATGTTTTTCTTCTGGTTTTGGAGAACAGTAATGACTTTAAGGCTTCACGCTAAACTATTCCCTCTAGAAAATTACATTATATGAACTGCAATATTATATAGATGTTTTCTTTCTCACCATAGCATTATTTGTTTCATTCTGATTGTTATATTGATTTTTCCTCCATTTTAACGCCAGTCTGAATTAGCCAGTGTAGCTAGATGAATGCAATTCTGTCATCTATCTGGAACCCTTACATTCAACATTTTTACTGTAAAAGTTCTTGTAGAAAAATAACCAGAAGCATGTTCTTGCTGCTGTATCTATTTGACATGTCTCGGAAAAAGAAAGTCTATTATTTTTCCTTTTATTCTTGTAAGAAAGTGGATACAAGAGACCCAGATGGTTTGAGGTATCAGGTGACATTCACAGCACTGAATAAAAGAAACAAGAGACCTAGGTGTGTTCTTATGTTTTGCTCATAACTTTCCGGGACAGTCTTTTACTTAGTAGCATGTTTTTCTTTTGTGATTTGGTACAGCAATAGAAAATGGATTCTCAGAGATTTCAAAAAACAAATTCCTAGGTTATATGATATAGAACAATAGCTTTTTTGCTTTGGAACAAATCCATATTTAAATGTTAGGATTACTTATATTTTTATTTATTCAAAGTAATAAATAAGAATATTCAAAGAAAGTATATAAAAATGAATCCATAGTCCAGTCATTATTACTTTATCCTTCTGACACTAAACATCTAGCCATCTTTTAGGAAGTAATGTATATTTATCAGAAAACATTAGAAGTAATAGGAAGCTAAAGTGTAATAATGTCTTTATTCTTTTAAGTCACAATGTTGTTTTGATAATTCTAACTTTTTTCTTTATTTAATAAAAAATATTATTAAAAACAAGTGATGATAATAGTAGCAATTATCCAGTGTTACTAAAATAATTATTGATTTAATGATATTGAACTCAGATATCTTTATATCAAAGAGAGTGAATGTTTATTATCTAATACTTCATGAGTCTTTTTAATTATATTTATTGAAAATTTATCTAATTTTACAGTCCTGTACTTCAAAGAATCTAAGTTATCAACAATACTACAAAGTTTGCAGTCCTACCCATGGGCTGATCCAAACTGTTAGAAGAGTATTGCATCTATATTATTTTTATATGCATGTATAAAGAATAACAGTTGTTATTTTAGAACAATAGTTCATGTAGATTTTTTGTGAAATCTAGCTGCAATTTCTGTTAGCTTGTATCCCCTTGAGATCTGAACAATCTAAAGAACAGTGAATCAAATTCAAAAAGATGTTTTGGATTTTATTAAAATATAATGATACAATTAGTGCTTCTTGGTTCTTTTTACTGTCAGATACTAACAGTGAGAGATTAGGGAATACTGCAGATTGTTTTTTTCTCTGATATCATATTAGAAAATTGCTTTGACTATGAGAAGAGTTATGTAAAAGTTCTATAAAAGTTAAGCACCATGCTTCACTGACAGTGCAAACATTTTAAAAATAATTAAACATTCTGTCCATTACAACAAAAAAAATCCAACTACCTTAACAGAAAATTTCACAAGGTAAAGTGGTTTTTATTATTCATAAAGTTAGCTATGATTGTGCACCTTTCCAAATCAGTCTCTTTATTAGAAAGGGAACAATTTTAACTGTTTTGCATGGATGGACAGTGAAGCCAATGGGCCCAACATGATATACTGGATAGTGTAGCCATTGGTGCAGTTAAACAACAAAATCAACCAAATAAATAAGTAAATCATCATATTTTGTATTTGTTCTCTGTGTTTCTAAGGAAGACAATTCAATTTATGACATCATAGAACCATAGGATGGTTTAGCTTGAGCTGAAAGTCAGAGATCATGTAGATCTATTCCTCAACCTGCTCACTATATTAGGCTACCCAGAGCCCTGTCCATTGCATATTTCTTATCAGATAGGTAAGGCTGCATTAAAACTGCAAACTTTTCAAATATTCTCTGAAAATACACATAAACAGAAGATTTTCTTCCTTTCCATTGCTTACATGTGAATGGCAAACACTGACACTGATTACTAGTACAGTTGACTGCTTTCAGGTTGTTTGCATTTCCCTCATGGTGGTTTGGATGGGACTGCTGGGAGATAAGTAAACAACACTAACATGAGAGTACAAGAATTTTCCTTTAGGGTATTGTCCAATACCTTCTGATAAAACACTTTTAAATACTATGCATACAAAGTATTTCATGCTCACTACCAAGATTTGAATGTTTGATGCTATAGTTGATTCAGTGAGGAATACAACACTACACTTAAAATACAGGTGCAAATTACAATTGCAAGGCTATGACAGTTGTAATTTACAGTAGAATTACAATACAAATGCAATGTTTATGATGCTAGGCATCTCCAGCCATCACAAAGGAGTATTTGAGAAGAAATCACCCTACTTCCATTTCTCTTTTCAGTATTCTTTTGGGTTTTGTTCAAACTTTGGTCTCAGCTGAGCTGAGTCGTATTTGCACATGCACCCTACTGTTGCGTTTAAGTCAGGAAGACCTTCACAGTCTTTCAATTAACTCAGCAGTTAACAGTTACAATCATCTGATATAAGACATTAATTCACTGGATAGATAAAGTCAACTGATCCACTCAATTGCTATAGCTAGTTGCCTAATAAATTTAGCTGATGTAGCTAGCTAATTCATTCAGTTTGTGTGATTGAAAATCTGTGAGGTCAAATGGGGCACGGTTGGTTTCGGCTAGGGTAGAGATGAATCATATTATTGCTAGAAGTCATGTGGAGAATAATAAATAAACTGGCTCTTGGGTGATGGCAAGTGTGCTGAGTGTGTCGTTTCCGCTGAGGATAATGATAGACAGTAGGATAATAGCTAGTGTTCCTTCATATGAAATTGTTTGTGCTACTGCACGAAGTGCTCCAATTAGAGCATATTTTGAGTTTGAGGCCTGCTAAGCTGGATATGGTTAGGAGGAATAGCATTCCAAGGTTTAGGTCAGCGAAGGGGAGTGGTAAAGGTACCGGGTTTCAAATTATAAGTGCTAAGGTCAGCGCTAGTATGGTGGTTGCTGTAAATAGGAGAGGTGAGGAGGTGGATGGCCGAATTGACTCCTTAGTGAAGAGTTTGATGTCATCTGCCATTGGCTGGAGTAGGCCAAAATGCCCTACTACACTGGGGCCTTTGCGGGCTTGTATATAGTTTAGGATTTTACACTCTACTAGTGTCAGTCAGGAAGGCTACTGCAGTTAGAATGGGGACTATATAGGTTAGGGCTATGGTAAGGAGGATTATGGGATCTGAAGTCATTAATGTTGTAGCTAGGGAGAGGATTTGAACCTCTGGGTAAAGGACTTAAGCCTTTTGCTCTGCTACTGCAGTGTCCTTTTATAAGAGGGATGAGTGGGCTCTGAGTGAATTAGCCAGCTACACACTCTGCTTATCCAGACAGACCAAGTGCCACCCTTCAGTCAGGTGCATATTGAAACAAATTCCGCTTTTTATTGTCATAGCCATGGTCAGTCACTGAACCTTAGGAATACACCTTCTGTGTCCACTTCCTCAGAGCCTTCTTCATTTTAGGGGTTCAGTGACTGAGCCACAGGCATTCTTGAATTAATTTCTTACCCCACAAGTCACTGTAAAATCTTGGGAAAAGATATCCAGGCTTCATGTGGAAAATGGGACCAAAGACTTGAACCTAGTTCTGCATTCTGTTAGTGACACAAAGAAAAGATTTAAGATTAGATATGACACTACCAACAGGAAACAGGTAATGGTGCAGTGAAAAAATTAATTCTTGAGAAATGGACAAAACTAAAGCTCAATAGATTCAAGTAATCTCAGCAAGTCATGAACTTGAGACACATATATAGACAGATATAAAAAGGCTGCAAATAGAGTTCTTTAATATAGTGTAAAATCCATCAAAATAATGTAAATTTGAACTGAGGAGGTAATTTGGGATTACAGTTAGATTTTAATGAATTTCTGAAATACAGGAATATCTAAATTTATTCTTCATAAATCTATTAAAAACATACTACTTAAAACAGTGCAAAATCCTTGTTAAAATATTTCAGCTCCAGGGTCTGGGCAACAACATTATCAAAAGCACTAATTCTGAAAATAGACCACAGGAATTGGTTCACACCTAGTCAAAAGGGGTTAAGTAGCTTAGGTACTGTTCTCATTTATAAATTGGGGGATTAGAACATTTGGTAATCTACAGGAAATTGTAAGGCTGAGAGCTGATTGCTGTCTGAGAAAGTTAGGATGCCATTGATCTGCGTGATTATCATTTATTTGGTTTGAAATTTCCATTTAATTATAGATGAAGTAACAAACATTATAAATGTAAAAGAAAGTTCAAAATGTCCAGGGAAAAAAAATGAGCTAAAAAGCTCATATAGAAGAAATTAGGATAAGTACTTTGAATTAGTATTCTGTTTAAGACACCTATTTGCAACTAAATCCGAAAATCTCTTTAACAAAGTAAACTCAAGACTACTCAGATGTTTTTCTTCAGACCTATGACAAAGAATTATGCTAGCAGATAAGTTTCTTTCCTTTTTTTTTATGAGAAGTTTCTTTCCTTTTTTTTAAAAAAAGGAATATTCTTTCCTTTTTTTAACTATGAAGGAGGTTTCAATTCAATGACAAGAACTAAGCATGAAAAAATTACTTTGACTTTTAGATGGTTAGATTTGATTTATATTTTGAAATTATTTTGAATCTCCAAAGAATACTGTCAGACAATTACATGAATGTTATTAGAAGATAAAAGCTGCAAATCTCTCTATATTTTTAAATATAAAAATTTTACTAATATTTTTTTCTTAAAGACAAATCCCATACAAAAGAAAAAGAAAAATTATGTCCACACTACTTTATGATCATAGAAAACAACCAGTTTTAGACAAAAAATACAGTACCTGTTCAAATTTGCAATCAAATAGTTGCACGTAATGAAATCCATTTTGGAATAGTTTACCTTTGCTACACAGATTGCAACTCGAAGCCAAGAGAGATGTATTGCAGGTTTTGCAGAGAGGTTGAAGTAACAAAGAACAAACCACTGCATTAGCACTCATCTCTGCAAATAATTTTCCAGCTATAGTAAAATCCTGGCATTTTCCAATGTCTTTTTGTAAGACTACAACAGTTTTATTTAGGAATTATTCAACCATTACCTGAACAAGGTAGCTCTAAGGGACAATTTTTCCAAAATCAAGCATGAATTTGTTGCGTTACGAGTACAATTACAATTGATTAAACAAAAGGGAGGGAAAAAAAAGGTACAATACCAGATATGTGAATTTGATACCTCACCTTGCATGAAAGATGTTCTACCATCCTTTATTTGAAAATCAATAATCTACTATGTACAGTGCTCTCAACTACCTTTGTGACTTTAGATTTCTCAAAAGAGATAGAAATGGTTTTAATGCATAGATTCTTATTTGCAGCTATAGATGGCTTTTCATATCTATATAACTCACCTTCTTTTCATGTATGTTTTCAATTTTACTTGTCATATATTCTGTTTCATTCTACTTTGTTCTACCAAGATGAACACTTTTCAATATTACATGCATAAGTCATTAGTCCTTATTGTTGCTCAGTGGGTCCTTTGGCATCTCTAGCTTTAACTCAGTAATTAAAAGAGCTCAGAAAATCCTTAACCTGAACGTTACACAAAGCAGAAAACTGAATTGTTCCCCCAGTGGCTCCCATTGAAAGGAAAGAAAGAAATTGAGGAAACAGGACGATTAAACTTTACACTAGTATCTCATATTTTATTCAATGTGATCAGAGAAAACTTGAATAACTCATCACCATGGGAAAATTTTTCATGTGGATTCATACCAGTAGTTCCCATTTTTAACATGAAGAACTAAGATTTAAAAATATATCAAGATTGTAAAGTACTTCCATATAAAAAACCTGTTCATGTAACCAGCTCTCATCCAATCTACGACACTTTATGTAGTGAAACATAAATTGACTGACCATTACTTGAGTGAGCAAGGACCCCCAAAAGGTAAATGTTAAGTACTTCAACTACTGCTATTCTAAGTCAGAGCATAAACCTTCAAGCTGATCCACACAAAAGTAGCTTAGTTATCTTATTTTTAGTCAATCATTCAAATAAACAAAAATAAGTGCGTTTCCAAAACCCTAAAGCAGACACCTAGTGAAAAGAACACCATGTTCATCAGACATTTGTTTTTTCATTACAAGGACTAAGTAATATTAACGTGGCAAATAATATTTCATTTGTGCTGCGAATGGCACAAAGTAGACATTTACAGATCCCTGGTAAGTGGTATTTACCTACTTAGATGGCAATTTTGAAAACCAGTTTCATTCTGGACTCAGCAATATGGGACTGCCCATTTGTACTGAATTAAGCACAATTGCAACTGTCCAAGTTCGTGCAACAAATTTTACACTATGGCATATGTCAAGTTGTAAAATGTCCTAAATCATGCTACTAAATAATCCTCTGAGTTTTATTCAGGGCTAACACATTTCTTCTCTTTATGACCGTTCATTTTGGCATACTACATTCCTGGTACACTGTGAATTTGGTTTTACACATAGCTTTACTTGCTGAGTAGAGCTATTGTGTAGTCCAACATTGCATTACCAGATGGTTTTATACCGTGGTATCTATACATGCCCTTTCTCAACACCCTTAAGGGCTTATATGACTAGGGAAACTTTACTAGTCTTAATAAAATGTCAAGATATATAAGTTATTTGAACTTGAATGGTACTTTTATTATATAAAAATTGATTTAAAGCATAGAGTGGTATGTTGTGTCAACCCTGTAATGAACTGAAACAAACATTTTTGTCCTAATATCTATCAATGGCAAATTGTAAAAGTTTACAAATGTTACCTGGCCAATGAAATAGAAGATTAAATATTTTGGGTTTGTGCACATATTTTAACAGAGGACTTTTGTGTGAACACTTCTGAAATAACTATATCATGAAAAATTATTACTGTGTAATATTACTGTGTGATGAAAAATTATAATCTCCAGATTTTTGCAATACTTACAATAGATCTTCTTGCTTGCATTGAGTTACATTAACTACCTGTCATAATGTAATTGTTGCCTCTTTGCTTTATGCTGTGGTATCAGTACACATACTATATTATTTTCATTGTAGGATAGATCTTACTTTGGAAGAGTTGGTAAAAAATTACTTCAGAAGGAATGCAATCCGAGGGTACTGTATCTAGATATGGGACAAACCTCAGATGACTCAGTCTCATACCACAAGATGCTGTGGTGAAGGTAAACTAGGCCTTTTCCTCCCCTTAACCATCAGAGCCTATGCCTTTGATTCCTGACAATGTCTGTTTACATGAGCAAATCCAGTCTCTGAGGTATATAGCATGTATTATTAAACCTTGAACAAATATGTATTAAATTACTACCTGAAATTAACTGCTTCTGTGAAGGTAGTTCTTTGCCATATTTCTCTCTATATTGTACATGTAGTATAAATTCTACAGTGAGAAATGATAAAACCAGGAAGATATTAAATATGTATTTCATTTCACATAAACCTAGACAACAATTTTGTACAACATTCCTAAATAGTTTAATACTGTATGCTTCAAATCTTGGACTGGCAAACTGTTTTTTTTTCTTACCGACTTTTCTTACCTACAAAAAAGAGCACAGCAGTAGTTTAATTTTATTTTAAACTGCTCAATACAGAATATGATGGGCAGACCATAATAATTGTAATCAGCTCACTGAACTGTCTCATTCCTATTGAAACCTTCATTTTGCAACTCGGGTTTCTGTGTCAGTTTTCCTTTCACTAGTTCAGGCACAATTAATAAGTGTGCCTATATCCAATGGGAATGACGGTTTTTTCAGCTAAAATTAAGTCACAGTTTAGCTGTTCATCATCTCACTAATCACAGTGGCAGAAATTTTACATCTGATGGAGTAGCAGTATCGGGCCAACACTGCAGTAGCTTCAAGCAATGAGAGTTTTAAGTAGATAGAGCAAATCCTCTTCCCAAGTGAGAACTACAGAGTTACTTTTCATATAGAGCTGTCAGTAATTTTAAGGAGGGAGGGAAAGAAAAAGACTAGAAATAATATTCAACACCATTTTCCTTACATTGTGTTTGTATTTCAGGCCAGAATAAACAACAGTAAAAAATAACTGAATGATAAGAAAAATCCTGATTCAGTGAATCCTGTCTGAAATTATACTTGTACAGACACATTTAAATTTCTGACTGCTTGGCTCTTTACATTTTGTGAACAGGTACCGCAAAGGATGTCACCAGGACAACAAACATCTTGGAGGCTGTCTGAGCTCAAGCACACTGATTCAGCAGGAACTTCCTGACACATTGGGACATAGTCATTTCAGAAACTAAAAACTGCTTATTAAAATAAAATTCAACCTACTGAATTATTCAAAAATAATTGATTATAGTAGGTAGAGAAACCTCACTAGCACTCAGTCACATTAATGAATTAGAAATAGAAAACACTGTCAGAATAGAGATACAAATACAGCTAAATTTGCAGTCAAAGGTACTCCCTGAACAGTGAGGGCTGTGTAATTGGATAGTGCAATCTGACAGCGTGTGAAGTGTAGTGAATGTAGAAGATCCATCTAGTGTTTATTGTGCCTAGGAAGGTAATTCTTATGAATAGCCTTTCAAGTCCAGGTATTTTTATAAGCAAAATTGATCATGGCATTTACATTCTCATCTATTGGCATTGTGTCATAAAGGAACAAGCTGATTTGAAAGATGAATCATCTGCAGTTTTTCTGTCATGATTATTGATTATCTTTCAACCCGTAATAACTGTGTAAGGTTATGAAGCACTTAAAGATTTATTACCTTTATAGATCTACCTTTTCTGTGGTGATGAAAGTAAACATAAATCTCTGTTTCACCAAATGATACAGTAAACATGATTGCTTGGAAGAATTAAAAACATATTAAACACAAAGAGTTAACACTTATTGAACTTTCTTTTTACATTAAGCAAAGAATTGAATAAATATTTCTAACACAGAGTATCACTATCAGGACTGTATTGACTGTAAAGCTCAAGAAATTATTGGGTTTTCTTCTCCAATGCAAGTGCAGTTGGGGAATAATAACAATAAGCAATGACAAAGAAACAAACAAATCAGCATCAGCTATGCTGTGTTTCCTGAGAATTTACTAATGATATTCAGAATGTGTAGACTTTGGTAAAAGAGTACACCTACAGTCATACACATAAACCCTGCAACTAAAGCAAAAACTACTTATTTCAGGTTGAGAGAAATTATCCATCTACAGAAGGCCATCCCTTCCCTGTGTACCTCTGAGAACCTTCTAAACCCCTTACATAACCATTCTGTAAACATACACAGTTAAATGGAATCATCTCAGCAAAACTTCTGATTTTTAAAACTGTTTAAAATTACAAGGATCATTTTGGTTAAAGTATCTTGGTGATCACTGTTCATCAGTTGTTGGAAATGACAGTTACAGTGGTAGCTCCACCCCTCTCTGACATCCAGACAACTATGGCTGCCCATACTCGAAAAAGGCATCCCTAAAAGGCAAACTAATCCTAGCCTTTTTACTCAGCAATCCTTTTTTCTTATACTACATGGAGTACAATCAACATAATGATGTCAGTCTTCTCATTCTCTGATGCATTGTATTATGATGCAACAACTAAGTGATCCAATTGGCACTCTTATACCGTGTGAGTACACACATAGGAGTTTGCTGTGGATGAAGAACTATTCTTGGCTGACATTCTTTGTAGGTATATTTGAGGTATAACTGAAACACTGAAAAATGTTGATTGTTGGTCTGCACAAATGGCAAGCTCTGTTACTCAGACACCATTTAGTTTTAAATCTTTGGAGAGCTTCTTTGGAGAGAGAAGAAGAGAGTCTTTCTTCTCTTGAACATAAAAAAAAATACAGTTTTATCCAGTAAAGAATGAATATACCTACAATCAAGAGTATAATGATGACAGGTTTTCAGGGCTAACAATTCCCGTTCTCGTAAGAGCTCAGCTTCACCCTTTGTACTGATTGATGCAGAGTGCTGAGAACTGCAAAGGCCATGTACAGTGAAATAACATTAGATTAAGCTTGAAATATGCTGAAGGACACTGTACACAAGAAATCTGACATGCAGATAATAGGGAAATACTTTGTTTAGTAGCAGTCTGACTATTGTTATGTGAATATTGTTCTGTTACAAGGTAATATGGATTATCTCTTATATAAACCAATGTCTTGATAGAATCCATTTTTTAAGTGGAGCCCCATACTGGCACTGGGGTCTAAAGTGAAATTGCAAGTTGTAAATAAATGAAACTTTTTATTGGCTGTTCCATTAGAAATAAAATACAATGTTCTTCTGAAGAGAAATTTTTGTATGATGCTTTTATTTATCATCTGTCTACACTTGCATGTGAATGTATTTATTGAATATTGAATCTTTAGTTGAATCATTTAGAAATAAAAGGAGGTCATGCAAATATATGGCATAATATTTATTACTGTTATCATTACTGAATATTTAGAAATTAAATAGATTACTTGAGTAATCCCATAAAGCTATGTTTATAAGATGTTAAAATGTCAAAGATGCTTAGTAGTCCTGTTAATCCTTCTCATAAGAAATTGAGTTAGAACTGAGATTTTTCTCTCCATTTATTTCCAAGATACATTCCTTAGCTCTCTAAAACATGCCAATCAATTTACTGGTACCTTATAAAACCTGATACTGTTTTGACCTTTTCCTTAATCTTTCAATTTAACACAGAAGTATTTGAGAAAGCAGTTTTACTCTAGCCTTCAATCACCTCACATACAATATTAGTTCATCTTTTTCAGTCTGGATTCAGTCTTAGCACAGTAAGGAAGTGACTCTTATTCATGTAATTAACTATTAGCCAGTGAGGATGATCAGAGGACTGGAGCACCTCTCCTGTGAGGCCAGACTGAGAGAGTCAGGGCTGTTCAGTCTGGAGAAGAGGAGGATTCGAGGTGACCTTATTGTCACCTTCCAGTATCTGAAGGGGGCTACAAAAAAGCTGGGGAGTGGCTTTTGAGGATCTTAGGTAGCGACAAGACTAGGGGGAATGGAGCAAAGCTGGAGATGGGGAGATTTAGGCTTGATGTGAGGAGGAAGTTCTTCACCATGAGAGTGGTGAGAGCCTGGAATGGGTTTCTCAGGGAGATGGTTGGGGTCCTGTACCTGGAGGTGTTTAAGACCAGGCTGGATGAGGCTCTGGCCAGCCTGATGTAGGGTGGGGTGTCCCTGCCCATGGCAGGGGGGTTGGAACTGGATGATCCTGTGGTCCCTTCCAACCATGACCAACTCTGTGATTCTATAACTTCTTCTCAGTGGGGGTGACAGGGCATGGGAGGGGGCTGCCCAGTGAGTTTGCAGAGTGTCCTTCTCTGGAGACGTGGACTGGGTCTGGGAGATTCTGCTGTGGCAGGGGGATTGGACTGGATGATCCTTCCAGGTTACTTCCAATCAGTAATGTTCTGTTCTGTGACTTGGTGTGGCTGTCCTGCCATGGCAGAGGGATTGGACTAGATGATGTTTCGAGGTCCCTTCTGATCCCTGATGATTCTATGATTGCTAAATATTAGCCAATGACTGTATTGTCTTGTCCCCATATCTTAAATGTCTATGTGCCCATATGCAGCTGCTAATGGCCTTATTGATATCATTATCTAATACACAGACAAGAGACTGAGTTTACAGGAAATCATAGAATCATCCCTGTGAATCTCTTTAGTTGTATACTGCATAAGCAAAACAATCCAATACTTCATCAGTAACTATGAGTGGATTAATGTTTTTTGCACTTTCCAGGTAAAAATAATGCTTTTTCAGAGAGGCAATGATTAGCTGGAATGAAGTTCAAGTTGCTTATAACAGTTGCCATAGCAACGCCTGATCCCTCAGGCTGAGGCCCACCAAATTCAAACTACATCATTTCCCTTCTCTGACATGGAAATATCTTATAACTGTCCCCTTAGCGTGATTAAATGTCTCTGGAGACATTCTAACCTGCCACCATGTGTTCCTGTGTGATCTGATGTAGGAGAACCTGCTCTAACTAGAGAGTTGGACTAGATGATCTCCAGAGGTTCCTTCTAATCCCTACACCTCTTAGATTCTGTGATTTTTTACACCTTATTTTAGATCACATGAACTGAACTGAATTCACTGACAAACTCCCACTTCAATTAAACCTCTGTGACAGTGTTTGTGACAGGATAAATGGTAAATGTGTATATTCTTACCATGCCTACATGAGATCAGCTATTTCTGATGATGGTGTAGTAATACAGACCCTTGTGCTGCCTCATGGGACACTGGAGTAAGTTTAGTTCAGGCAGTTATACATCTTACTCTATTCAAAATGGCTGCATGGGGGTGAGCTACTCATATAAATATAAGGCAAATAATTACCATGCATTAGGAATCTTTCATCAACAGAAAGGGTTCCTAAAGATCAGAGTTGAAAAGTGCTGACTCTGTGATGTTGAAAACCATGGCTCATACCTATTTCTGTATGATTTCTCTTGCAGAGAGTTTCATGCTGGGATTTCTGCTTTCATAAACTGCCTATCTAGCACCTTTCACTTCACATATGAAATGTCATTACATTTTCTGGGATATGTTTGTTTAATCTTCAGCAGTCTATTATTTTTGCTGTAAATAACATAAGCTATATAAAAAGGTTAAATGTAGTAGAAGAAAAAGGATCTATTCCTAATAAAGCTGTCAAATATTTATATCTGCCTGAAAGATCGCTTATTAAATTTCTTAAACTCATTGAATATGTATGGAATAAGTTTGCTGATATATGAATTAGTGCATAGGAAAAATTGATCAATATATGTATAAACAAATTTTTCATCTACTACTTCATCAGCTACCTATCAGTATTTAAATGTCTGATTTGCTAAACTGTAGGAAGAGAGAAAAAAAGATACCTGTTCTGTCAAGACTTTGAAGTCAGTCACATTCACAAAACCAATTTTGTTGTGATTATAAGAAGCTTCTGATGAAGCATGTGCCAAGACCAAGAGTTCTATGAAGAGCAGCTGAAGAAACTGAGTTTTTTTGACCTGTAATAACAAACAATAGACAAGAGAAAATTACTTAAATTTTGTCAAAAGAGGTTTAGATTGGATATTGGAAAAAATTTCCTCACTGGAAGGCTAATCAAGAATTGGAACAGGTTGCCAAGGGGAAGTGGTTGAATCACCATCCCTAGAGATATTTAGGTTTATAATTGATCTTGATAAACTTAAGGCTCTTTGCCAGTGTAAATCCTTTTCTTATTGTTAGGTTCTATAAAAGTCCAGTAGACGTTCAATTGGATCATGCTGTAAACAGCAATATTTATCTTCTTTTTTTTTGTTTTTTTGGCCATGGATCTGATGGTCCAGCAGTTCATACTAAGAAGTTGCATAAAAGACTCTCTGTCAGAAAACTCTGAATAGGCACTATGGATTTACATAATCTTGTTGATAAGCAAATGCAACCAAAAAACATGACAACACATATGTTTACACAATGACTACCAGGATTTGTATTAACATATCCTGGACAGGCTTTCCCTTATCCATCACACCATAGCGAACACAATATATAGAGAAGACTTTCAAATCAATACTGATGCATATATTGAAGATAATGAACACAAATATTGAAAGATTATATACCATTTCATCTTAAGTGGATTTAATACAAAGAAACTGAAAGTTTGTGACGTTATAAAGTGTTATGATCAAGTTAAACAGTGGCATTTATTTGAGTATTTCCATTTTAATATTGTAGTCAATAAAGCACTGAGCTGAGCTTCAGTTCTGCTTCATTAGGAGGTATATTTTCCTCATAATAGGTAAACATGAACAGAGAAATCATTAAGAACTTCAAATTAAAAAAAAGAAACAAAACAACCAAACCTCCCCTACAAGTGAAGTACAATTTTATTGAGGAAAAAGGATGACCACTCATCATTCATAGTATTACTTCTTTTTAGGTATACTTAATTGAAAATGACAAAAACCTGTTCACCTATTAAAAATATTTTTAAATTTTATTCTTTCTGTTCAGAGCACAATTTTTTAATTCTTAGATTACTTTCTTATACAGTGATAGAGTGAGCATTCTTTATCTTTATATTTCTATTTTTTAATGTTATTTTTGAGAATGAAACTGAAAACTTCTATATTCTTTTTGTGTTTTTCCTTAATCCTTATCTACATGGAAAAGCATACATAAAATATCACCAAGGACTATATCTGTGTTTTCCTACTAATTCCAGATTCTTCTGATTAGTATAATTTACAAGAGATTTCATAGAAAGCCTCTTCTGGTATATTTACTCTTCTTTTTCATTTAAAAAATCACATAACCAAACCTAAACCTCTGAAAACTGTTTGAGTTTTATTGGGTAAAAACCCATGTCTACTTACCCAAGAGAACTTTCACTAAAGGGGTATGTAATGTTATGTTTCCTTATCTATCCAGATGTCTTCCTGACATCTGATACATAAGTCTGATGCAGGGTTTTGTTTTTCTAACCTAAAAAAAATTGAATGCTCTGGCCATGTTAATAGGATTTTCATAGTGCTGTTTGACAGATGTCTGGCCTTCTCCTTTCTGGCGTCTCATCTTCCCCTTCTGAGCATCCAAAATGGATTTTCCAGAGATATTTCCTTCTCTTGTAATTCTGATTTTGTTAGCCTTCTTCATATTGTGTTCTATCTACATGTATCTGTCCCAGAAATAACCCCAACAGTCTGTCTGGCTCTTGCAGTGGGAAATCTTATTTAATAAATTTAGCAGAGTTTTTGATAGAGTGAATGCCTGTGTGGTGAAGCACAATCCAGTTAACCTGTTTTGATTTTTCAAGTCATTTTATGAAATCTGAGCTGTCAAGAAGAGTACAGAAGATATTTTAATTGCTTAATAATTAAATCAGAGGTAAGAAATGAAGGAGAGAAGTCAGTGCTAACTTCAATCATATGCTGTTCAACACATTCATAAATATGTAAAAACATTAATTATTAGCAAACTGACTTCTTAAATGAATTGGTACTATTTACAATAATCAGTCAGTTAGCACTTTCAATGCATAGTGCATTAAAGAAAGCAAACCAGTGTATTTTGTTGTAAGATTTTCCCTAATATGGTCTTTTCTCCATTATCTTGCCTTTGTCCTCCCTAGTGAGGCAGTGCATTCTAAATGGCCATCTGTCTAAATTATTCTCCTTGTGTAGGTAGAGCTGATTTATTTGCAAGACAACTCTTGGCAAGCATTCTTAGATTTCATGTAGGGTTTCAGGAAAACAGAGAGCTGTTTCATAATTCACAACCATCAAGTGAAAGTACTTTACATTGTTTTGTGTTGCTTGCACTGGGTATATAAAATATTTAGATGCTACAGTGGGGTTTGGAGGCACAGTTTTGTCACATAAGTTTTGGCAATTTCTGCTATTTGTGGTCAGAGCAGACAATCAACACTTAATCCTCAAATCTGTATTTTGAGAAAAGGGACATGGAAGCTGAAAAAACCAAAAGGAAGATAGGAGTAAAGCAAAATATAGTAACTTAAAGACCAGTGAAATCAATACTGCAAATAACATACCAAACATGCCAAGGAAAATTATGTTAATAACTGCCCAAAGATATAGAGAATTAGTTTGCTGAGATCATTATGACATGCTCTATTAGTCATAACTTAGGGACAACCATATAGAGCGCAAGGCTTAAGGGACATTAATGCAAAATGGAGTTTGGAAGGGTCACTGGGTACTAAGGTGTGAGGCCCAGGCCCCAGCTGTTGAGCCTACAAAAAGGACGTAAGTCCAAAGCGTGGAGCAGAAAGTAGACAGAGAGCTCAAAAAATGCAAATAATTCATATCTCTGTGATGGGCTATTGATGGTCACTGGATGATGGTTCAAAAAATGTATTCTTGCCTGCCAACATCAGTCAGTCTAGTATACACACAGAGAAAGTAGCTGCCGTTGGTGGTTTGCTGCCTTAGGTACTGCTTTGCCTAGTTACCCATGATATGCAGCATGGCCCCAGTAGTGGCCATATATTGTACTTTTAATTTTAAGATTTTCTGAGATGTCAGGAGGTTAACACTGTGACACCAGGGAACATAAGTGGAAAAAACCTGAACTTAAAAGACCTTTGGAAATAGTGATACAGTGAAGAATCCCTTATGGCAGGATGTAATTTAATCAGAGCATACAATTAGGCAAAGTGTTGTCTAAAACTACTAGGACAGATGACAATGGCAACATCCTTTAATTCAGGATATAACTGGTAGACAGAAATTCAAGTGCATTATCGTGTGTTTTAATAATATGTGCTAGACCTATTGGTCCAGTATAATTTATCTAATTGCTGTGATAATGGAACTTTTATCATGATATTTAGCGATATGTAAACTGTGCCTGAGGCAGATTTGAATTCTATATCAGCTCCTCTAAGCAATAATCAGAAATAAGGGTATATGGTCTCAAATTTTACCTGTAGTGACAGAAATAATTAGTAATTAAAGAGTTTACTTTGTAGGTACAGTTAGTAGTGAAAGCTGGAAGGATAAACCATTTTAAATTAAACTTCCCAGCAGAGAAATAGAAAGGATTTTTAAGCTAAAATAGATTGATGTCTAGACAGACACTTCAAGACAGAATAAACCCTACATTTGTATGGTGTATTAAGGTAATATAAACTAAATAATTAAATAGTCCTGAACTTTTGACTGAATCAATCGAATGTATCTCAAGTACCTAAACACACGAAAATGTATGTTCCCTTCTGGTTCTTGTTCCAGTCTTGCTGTCGTGGGGTAGAGAGAAAAAAACCAGTTTGTATCACGTCTCTGTTCCTTTCTCCTTTTCCTTTTAGTGTAGTAATGGTAGGTTGAGTACTGCCATTTGGCCGGACAAAGCTGTGCCGGGGAGGGAGTGGGGAGGTGGAGGGAGAGAGGGAGGGAGAAAAGGGGGGAAATGTTTTAGGTTTATTTTTCACTTTATTTTTGAGCGGGAGATTTTCTGACGTTATGACTGGAAATTATTTTTGAGCGGGAGCTCTGGGCTCTGTGATTGGATATTCTTTTGAGCGGGAAGTCTGTTCAGTTCTGGGAGTGGTTTACTGCGACTATTTCAAGAGGCTTTTTCGGGCTCTGTGAGCCATCTTCTTCGGGTCCTGTTTGCTGCTGCGTTTCACCTCTTCCGGACCTCTCTGGAACCCCTTTACCCCCCTGGATCCACGGACTTCTGCCGTTCCCTCCCCTGGATCTGTGAACTTACTGCCACTTGCCCCGCCAGAGTTTTCCCTCTCCCAGACCCTGCTGCTCCCTGCAGAAGCCTCTTTGTGGCTTTTTTCTACTGCTTCACTGCAGCCACGTTTTCCCACAGATTTCATCCAGGCTCCAGCACTCTACCTCCTGCTGCTTCCTCTGGCGTCTGATGTTAACTCTGTCCGGTTTGGGGAAGCAGTGTGTTTTTACTATAGGGTATGGGCTTTGGGGAAGGTAATTACCTTTGTTTTGTTAGCATTGTTATTTAATAAGCCTTCTTTATAAAGTAATTTGTTTTTTCACTTGCATTCCGAGTGTCAAAACATTTTATCACACAGATCAGGAGAGGGGAATTCCTAATGGGGTCTCTCTGCTCTCCAGATTTGTTACAGAACTGGAACAATAATTGGCTGCCAACGTGGGGAATTCTAGATAGAAAAAACCCTGAATTTGTATGGGTGTATTAAGGTAATGTAAACTAAATAATGAAATAGTCCCGAACTGTGACTGAATCAATCAAATATATCTGAAGTACCTAAACACAGGAAAATGTATGTTGCCTTCTGGCTCTTACTCCAGTCTAGTATTTCACTTTAATAATAATAAAAGCCCTTAGTAGAATTATATTTAGAAGCATTTTTTTTTACCTTTGAAAAGAAATAACTGCATATAAATGAAAAAAAATAGGAGGAACAGTAACCTTCACAATGGGATTGATGATCAGCCTTCTTTAAATTTATTACCACAAAAATAAGTTGGTTTACATATACATATATATATATATATATGTACTCTCTTAAAGAGAGTAGTGTAGGCACACATTGATCTGAGTTATGTTGAGCTACATAAATGTATAAAATATAAATAGAATGTTTACATGGAAGGAAATTTCACTCTGTTAAATACCATCACCATGCACTCTTACTTCAATATAGGTTATCAATTTTTTTACATGCTGATGAAGACACGAGAATTTTTCCTTTTTAACATCAAGGCAGGTGTCATATTAACAATAAAGAGAAAATAAATAAAGAAATAGATGGAGGAAAAACCCAATTTCAATGTGTCAAGTTTGTTTTGGGTACTAAGGTGAAAAAACATGACAAATTCTGATCTTTGCTTGTGTGCAACTATAAAATACTCCAGCATCACTTGCAAACTGCATCCTGAGCTCTGAATCTCTAATGCTGTCAGGACCATGCTGAAAAAAAGTCTCCAAAATAGAATACAGGAAGGGACATAATTTTAATATTGTTCTTGTAAACTCAGGCTTTACAAAACCTTTGGAATGGGTTCAGGACGTTTTCAAAGTAAGTGGCCAGCATTCAGCAGGTGACTACATTTATTTGAAGTAAGTTCATAGTCTACCATTGCTACAGGATGGCTACCTTAAATCTATTTATCTGTGCTGTCTTTACAGTTTGAGCAACCCAACACATCATCTAAACAGATTATCCAAATAATCAATGGATACTCTGTACAGAAAGGTGATGGTGGAATTAAATGTTTGTAACATACAAAACAAATTATCTAGTAGCCAAGTAGTCAAGTAAACTCCTTTGGTGGTGGCAGAGCAGTAAGAAGATACAGAATCTGTATAGTATTGGGGATGAACAGCTATTTCAAAGAATATCTTCAGAAGTCTGAATATATACTGATGATTGAGAACCCACTTGTTTGTCTGACACAGTAGCACTGAAGAAATATCTCAGTACCATAAACTTAAAAAAATTAAATAAAACTTACTAAAAGTAATTCCTAAAAAAAATAGTATAGTACAGACATTTAATATTTTTGGTGAGAAATAAGAAAAAGTACACATAACCCTCCCACAGGTTTATTTCACTACAGATTTTAAATGGCTTTGCATCTTCCTAACTCTAAAAAAATGTAAAATTCCATCACTTCATGCAATCATCTTCTGTATCTTGAAGATTCAAATTCAACCAAACATTCAGCTGTAGCAAATCCACTAACATTAAGTAGTGGTAATGGAGCTATGTTATGTCTGACAAAGATTTTTGCAGTATCTTAATTAAACTCCCATTGGCTGATGGAGGACACTTAGATATTCTTTCAGGTATTTCCTTTTTTTTTCATTTTGCATTCCAGTTAAGGGGTTAAAAAAGGACTTCAATCCAGATCTGTTTTAACAGGGAGGATTCCAGCATAGCACATAGACATTTTCAAACTGCTGGTATCAGAAGTCAGAGTTTTCAGGAGACAGTGAAATGGTGACTGAAAATTATATTCCTAATCATATATTCCATTTTCATTTTTCTTTTTCCTTTGTGTCTTGAATTGTAAAATACCAGCACTTATTTTGAGGTCACACAAGTCAAGACTAGCAGCACAGTAGAGGCTTCCAGCAGGGATGATGGGTCAATCAGACACCTCTAGTCTCAGCATGAAGCTTCTGTTGTGGCAAAGGTAAAGCAGCCTTGGCCTGGAATTTTCCCAACAAACTAATGGTTTTTATTGAAGTGACAGTCTATTATTTTTTTTTCTCTGATCTTTTACAAGAAAAAGCATAAATAATTTTGTCTAATATGGAACTGGTTTAGGTTCCTCCCTGGTAAAATGTCAATAGCATCTAAGCAAAACCACATACTACCTTTTTGTAATGAATGATGTTTTCTATTGATTCTTCTTTTTCTATTTCTTGGGCATTGTGCTAATATATTATATTTGTCCTTGAAAATCTGTTTATGTGCATGTAATTTATTCTCTGCTATATGCAGTTTAATGAGATGAAGCAGAAGTTGAAAATACTTACTGTTTGCTGCATTTGGCATGGCATTAATAATAGAGTAGGCTAATCACAATCTATGAAAAATCTTTTGGCTTTGGTCAGTTTTCCAGTGGCATATAGATTTTTAAGTTCTCTGTAAACAAGCTGCTACGATACCATTGCCCCTCAAAAGTTAACTTTGGTGTAAAGCAGAATTGAGGAATCATAGAATAGATAAAGTTGATATAAACTTATGGAGGTCCAACCCCACTGCTCAAGCAGGGTTGTCCATGTCCAGACAATTTCTGAATATCCAGTACAGGAGACTCCACAGTTTGTTTGTGCAACCTGTTCCAATGCTCAGCCACCCTCATAGTTTTAGATGTTCAGAGGGAATTTACTGTGTTTCTGTCTGTTGCCTTTCATCCTGTCAGTAGATACCACTGAAAAGAGCCTGGCTGTTACATCCCGCAAGCCTGCATGCGCCTAATACAACACCTGGCTCCACCCTCTTTGCACCCTTCCTTTAGGTATTTATGCACATTGACAAGATCCTCCCCTAAACCTCCTCGTCTCTAAGCTAAACAGCCCAGCTGTTGCAGCCTTTCTTCACAGCGTAATTGTTCCATCTCTTTAAACATCTTTGTGGCCTTTCATTGGATTCTGCAGTGTGTTCATGTCTCTCTTGTATCAAAGTGACACACAGAACTCCAGTTATGACCTCATCAGTGCGGAGTATAGAGGGGAAGGACCACGTCCCTCTACCTGCAGGCAATAATGTATCTAATAAAGCCCAGGATACCACTAGTTGTTTCTACAGCAAGGAAATATTGCTGGCTAATGTTTAAGTCAGTGTCCACCAGCACCCACAAATCCACACAGGGCTGGACCACATGATCTCCAGAGGTCCCTTCCAATCCCTACCATT
Source organism: Upupa epops (assembly GCA_013397515.1). Classification (NCBI taxonomy): domain Eukaryota; kingdom Metazoa; phylum Chordata; class Aves; order Bucerotiformes; family Upupidae; genus Upupa; species Upupa epops. The sequence continues at coordinate 42,382 of VZRI01002792.1, forward strand.
CTATGACTTTAGGAACTTTTTTCTGCCTAGCTGCTTTCCAGCTGATTGGACACCAGAATGTAGTCGTGCATGAAGCTCATCCTCCCTTTGTACAGAACTTTATGCTTGTAGAAATTAATGATCTTCCTGTCAGCCTACTTCAACATCCTGTTGAGGTCTCACAGTGTCCTGAGTTATCAGCAACTACTCCCAGTTTTGTGTCACTTTCTGAGAGTATGCTCTATCCCATTACTAAGATCATTAATGAAGAGATTGTACAAGATTTGACCCAGTATGTACCCCTGAGGTACACCACTGCTTACTGGCATCCAACAAGACACGCCAACTTTTCGGAACTCCTTGAATTCTAGAGCATGTTGGTTTTGTTTTCAGAAGCTGATAAAGACCTGAATATTTCACAAACATTAAATACATAGTTGCAGACACTGGAAGAAGAATATGAACAAGAATATGAACAAGAGATTAGTGTGATTATCTGTATTTTTATAAATGTACACAGCTTGTATGCATGTTATAAGTGTACATTCTGCATTACTCATCTTATGTGAAATATGATTTTTTACATGATGAGCATTAAGAGAATGAAAGCCTGTAGTAGCTTACATTTCATATAGCAAAGTTTGCAGGAATATTATGTAAAAGTAACTTTAAAAACAGGTGTAAAAATAAATATTTCTTAAAATATGCCAGTATTACACTAATTGCTAGTTATTAAATACAGGTCTTTGGTACCATTTGTTTTGAAGAAGATAGAAAATTCTATTTTAGAATATTTTTCTTATCCATCTGCAAGCTACAATTTCCCTGTGTTTTAGTGTCAGAAAACCTAGCTTCATTCTTATGAGAAACGGAACACAGTGGCAGCTTAATGCTTCTTTTGTTGAAGTCTGTAACTACACTGGAGTTCTAAGATCATTCAATCAACTGTTAGTTGCAAAGACAGAGAAATCCCTAGCAACATTTTAAATGTAAGCAAACCAAACCACAAGCAGCAACAGAAAAGCTTCAGAGAGAAACAAAGAAAGGATTTCAAATAGTTGTTCAAAGTGTATTATTTGGACTAGAAAATTATTTTTCTTTCCTTATTTAAAATTAAAAATAAAATTAAGTAAACTAAGATTGTGATATGTATAGTGATAGCTTCTGACTCTATAAGGGGCAATGGGTGCAAGCTGGAACAAAGGAGGTTACGTACAAATATCAGAAGGACCTTCTTCGCAGTGAAGGTAATGGAGCATTGGAACAGGCTGCCCAGGGGGGTTGTGGAGTCTCCTTCTCTGGAGACGTTCAAGACCTGCCTGGATGTGTTCCTGTGCGACTTGGTCTAGGTGATCCTGCTATGGCAGGGCTTGGACTAGACGATCTTTCGAGGTCCTTTCTGATCCCTAATGATTCTATGGTATCTCAGAGCTTACATTTATTTTGGGTTTATCTAAGCATATAAACATCAGGTGAAACCTATTATCTATCAGTTTATAATTTCTAGTATAATTTCATACAGGTTTTTCAGCAACTATTAATACTAAGTATAAAATACAACCTCTCAAATGTCTTACTCATGTTTCCCTCTCAGGAAATACGAAAAAAACAAAACTGGTAGATCAGGATTTCCTCAATGGCTGTTAAAGACAACAAACACTAAGACTTCTTATCCAAGTGCGTGGCCTGTATGTAGCTCATATTGTATGATTTGTCTATATACTGACAGTGTAGGTTGCTGTAAGAACTCAAGAAGGTAACTGACGATGCTTTAGATAGTAGAAGATGGCTAGCATAACAAGCTTTGAGATAAATTTCTTTCTTCTTCATATTTCATCCTTTTTGTCTCCTAAAAAGAGAGTACAACACAGGCTCAGACATGTGAATCTTCATTTACTGCTTATTTAAATATCCTGACATATTCTTCAATATATTTCTTTAGAGCAGCCAGATGATGCATGGAGGCAAATGCATTCTTAACCCTGTCTTTATGAAATACTATGAAGAGCTCCTGACCAGTGAGAAGGGGCACTAATGTAGGAAATGCAAGGATGGTGGTATGTAGTAGATCATCTATCCTGATCAAGCCTATGCTGACAGCCACAACACTGAAGCAGTTCCTGCAATTTATTTAGTGGACAGCTGGCTTGAGACATCATAAAAGCACCCATAAAAGAATTATTGTTGGAAATATTTGTTAAAATTGATAAAAGGAGAAAGACAGTGGCCTTTTAACTACTGCAGTTAAAGAAAACCTACCCACCATCCTACTCCTTGTTTCCTTAATCATATAGCTATCATTTGTATAACTGTAGTTTCCCTGTTGTGTGATGGTTTTGTCATGTGGTGTCAAGAAGCAGGGTAAAGACTTGAAGGGAAGAAAGAGTTTAGGAAGTGTCCAGATTAATTTTGTGCATAGTAGTTCAAAGCCTCATAAAAAAGAAAAAGCCCAAGAAAAAAGTAATAAAGTTAGCTGGTATAACCACATAGATTGGCTAGAAGGTTCAATGCTTTCCTTGAAGCATCAAAACAAAAGTCTAGGGAAAGAGACAAGTGGTTTAAAGTGATTTGTCAAGTGAAGAGTGCACAGAACACTGATGTTCTTGATGGTGTTTTATAGGTGACCATTTAAATACTACACAGGAATATAAAGCCACTCTGTGACTGCAAAAGTCTCTGAGATTCATATTAATGCTGCTGGTCAAGCTCAGCAAAGCTCAATATTACTGACAGTTTTTCCATAAACACAAAAACCTCCACCGAAACCCAAATCCAAAATTATATAGAAAAAGATCAGAATCTGTCTTCAGAATTTTCTATGAAATAGCAAACACTTTCAATAGCATATTTTGAAGCTCCTCCTCTTCTCCCATGCATTCGTTGCTCTTCAATTCACTGTATCTCCTACCGCTACCTGTCTCACAGGAAAAAAAAATCATTTTCCTAGCTAAGTGACTGCACATAATGATATACTTGAAAGATTTTATTTCAATTGTTTCTGAACATCACTTTATATAGCTTGGAAAATAGCAGATTTTATGACCCCTGTCTAATTTTACCATGAGGCTGATAAGTGCATTAGAAGACTAGGGAAACTAAAGAGTTGAAACTCTTTAGTTTCAGTGCCTGTTAATTTATTCTGGCATCCAGAGATTAACAAGAATTTAAGGTCAAAAAGAAGGTTGATATAGAAGAATTTCTGATAGTTATGAAAAACCAGGCAGTAACAAATCTAGCAGTAAAGATGTTTGACACAGTAAAAGGGGGTTTTGAAGTTTTTGAACCTTGTTTTGGCTACTACAAAATACGCTAGTACCTTTCTTCAGACTCCTGAACCACTGTCTTCATAGGAACCTCTTTCTCCCCTTTCTCCACAATGCCTCTTGGCCTTTAAAGTCAAAATCAAACAACTCTGTATCAGACACTTCTTAACTGCTATATCTATACTGCTATATCTATACTGCATTCTGCCTTGTACTTCAGTAGAGTAAATTAACCAGTATCTACCCTGTCATCTATGGGTTTTAGCGTATGTTCACAAAAGTTAAATTATGATTGCTTCCTCGGGCATTTCTTGTAAAATCTGCTTTGCTGGTTTGAAAGCCCATTAACAAAGAAAGAGGACAACTAATAGATAATTTAACATGAGATTGTAAGGAAATCATATAATCTGCTATAAAATCAAGATAGTTTATTGGCAGCAAATAAGCACCTGCTGATGGATTTCCTGGTGTGTACCCTCCAGAAGGGTAGAAGACATACTTGGCTCTTGTTGCTTCTTCCACCCTAGTGTTTCAGGGCAAGCATGTCTGAAAAAATTACCCACGGAAGAAGAAGTGATTACTTCTTCCTCCCTCCTTGACAAACACCAGTAGATGCCTGAGAGTGTACAAACAACAAATACAGAAGTATTCTGTAGGTCTGGAAGCACTTTCTGAGTCACACAAGGTATTATATCTTCTTTCTTTGCTTATTGTCCTTGGTGGACATCCTTTCATATTTCTAATAACTTTTCCAATCCATTTATATTTTTGGCCTCCACAACATCCTGTGGCAATGAGTCCTACAATTTAATTATGCACTGTGTGAAAAAGCACTTCCCTTTGTTTGTTGAAAATTTTCTGGATTATAATTTAATTTAGTGCCCCCTGTTCTTGCTTTACAAAAATAGTGCCTAATTGTTCCCTAGCCTCCTTATTCATGGCTTTTATAATTTTATACATCAAGAACATATCTTTTTCATGTACTTTTCCTGCAAGCTAAAGATTCCTAATCTAATATCCCTTTCTACAGAAGTACTTTTACCTTTGATAATTCCTATTCCTTTCTGTCTCATTTTAGTTTTATTATAAACTTTAGTGGATGGGGACACCAGATGAACAGGTAATAATAGACACTCAGCTTTCAGTACACTGAGCACCAAAAATCAGCTAAACAGAACATGCACATCTTCAGTATGAATGTATGAAAATATTTTGCTAAGATGTTAGAGCTATTCTGAAAGTTTTCTCTCTCTCATCCTTTGAAGCCCATTTGAAGCTTCTCATCCTAGAAGTCTGTGCTGCCTGCTTGAGTCCTTGCTCTGAAGAATTTCCAAGGTATTAGCTGCTTTGGAAGAAGGAAAGAAAACAGATAGATATAAATGTATTTTACTCCGATGACTGAATTGTTTTAGGTTAGTTCCTCAGGCAATTCTCTAGTAAACTCCTCATTGACAGGAAAAAGATAAGAAACACTAAAATAGAGGATCAGTTTTATAGAAAATGTTTACTGTAGAGTTTATAGCTGTCATGACAGTCACTGGCTTATTTCGGTGAGTTTTAAAGAAAATATTGCATTATTGTGCTTGAAGAAATTTCTGTTTACCTGTACTTGTGTTATGGATTCCAGTCCATGCCCTCTGATTCATATATTTATTCCATTACCCCTCATGAAGTATATTCCCCAAAAGTTAAATGAAAACCGTTATGAATGCCATAAAGACAAATGACAATACTATAACTGAGGATCCCTGTGTTCTGTGAGTTGCCCTGTGCTTGTCAGAATTTGTAATTTCTGAGTGACATTTAAGTGACTCCAGTTGGAACATATTTAAGTGCTCAAAGGAACAGTTATTTATTAGACAGCTCAGCTGGATAACAATGCTACCCAGGATTCCAGATGGAGACTTGAAAGAAACAGAGCAAGAAATTCCTTCAGTGAAATTTTAGAGAATAGGATGTGCCAAATCGCCTAATGATCATATATAAGGAATATTAGGTTGTCCTTAATCTAGCTGCTATCTTTGGTAATATATGTGTGAAAACAGGAGCCGTTTGTATCTGATGAAGTCAGGATATAGAATTGCATTTTCTCCTATCATAAAGCACACAGATATCTCAATAATTTAATCAGAATATTTGCATGTTTATACAGGAATGGTAGAAAAACTGCAAGTTTATGAAATGGTTGAGATCCTTTGGAACAGATGGACATTATTCCTAGACCTTTTCTAATTCTCTTCTATAGCAATTCCATTAAAAACCTTTGAAATAGACTCAGAAATATTTCATGTCTTGTGAGCTGACAACTATTACAGAAACCTTGAGTAATTTCTTTGAAACCTTCAGATGGATCAAATATGTCTGTTATTTAGGCTTTAAGATCCAAAGCCTCTTCCAAAATTTTGAAGATGTTTCTTGTAAATACCATTAAGGCAGTGAGGCATAACATGAAAATATTTACCAGAAGACTCTTGTAATTTAATTATAGGAAATGTCATCATATATCTGAACAGTGGTCAGTGGTGCTCTGCTATGAATTATAATGCCAGCTGCACTGTATTTAAATACTTTTTGGGTAACACCATTTTGTTTTTAACTACTCTCTTTGTGGGAGTTCAAGTTCTTTCTTTTAATAAAACTATTTCACATTTTGTCCTTGCCAATGTCAGTTTAAAAGAAATGAATACTTCCTATCTGTCTTGTTAAGGGAGGTGACCTACCCAACCTCTCAATAGAAGGTTTGGATTCCTATTAAAAGTTTTCAGTTCTCTCCTTCCCTTTCAGCTGCTGTCTGTGCTGTATCTTTTGTAGATACTTTAAAAAAAAAATAAATGACCCAGTCAGAAGTAAAGAAGATTTTGCCCCAAAACTTTATATTTGTTAGCGATAGTGCTAGATCAATATTAGCATTAGCTAAGGTGAATTTGTTGGAAAATATGAAGGATGGATATTACATCTTGAGCAAAAGTTTACCTTAAGGTACAGAACTGTTAGTTAATGTGTAGAAATGACTGGGAAAATGGTGTGTTTTGTTGGTAACTAATCTTTCTGCATTAGTGCTGATACCAGTTTTTATTAATTTAAAAAAGTAAACTAAAGGCATGATAATTTTGTTAAGCAGAATGAACTCTTGTAGAATAAATATTGGTTAGCAGTGCAGTTCTGGGTTAAGTAGCAATAACAATAGAAGTGTGATAATGGAATAAATGTTACTTAAACTTGTCAAAAGTAATTTGTCTGCTTAATGTGAATTACACTGTAATGAATACCCTATATCACTAACAGATTCATCTCGTCATTATTAATGCAGGTAAGATGAGCAATTGATGTGATGCTAGCAATAGTGTATGTTAATTCCTGCTGTCTGCTTAAGAAAACTAGTTGGGTTTTGCAATAACTTTAGCATAATAAAAAAATAATAAAAAATAGAGTAATAACTGTTAAGTAAAACATGCTAAATGGGTCTGATTTAACCTTGAGGATATAGACAGTCACCATCTTCTTTTATGAAAATAGCAGCTCTGGCCACAGTTGTGTTGCAGTGTACCATTAAATCTGTGCCTTCAGAGTACAGGGATCAGAGAGCAAACTGATGTCAAGAGAGCAGAAAAAATATAATTATGAAAATAATTTAAATGAAAAAGATAATAATATTGATTTCAAACAAATAAAAATTTCCAATTGGCAACAGCAGAAATTAACAAGTAACATCTGACCTTGAATTGCATTTATTGTATCAGGAGAAATAATTAATCATTTTGTAGCAGGAATCACGTGGGACTGTATCATGGGCTCACATTTAGAAAATGTACTTTTAGGCAAATATAAAATAAGCAGAAAACTGGACATACCATTTTGGGTTGATATTCTGAGACCTAGGGGGTACAAAGAATGCTGAATATTCATAAGGAGCAATGCCAGTAGAGAATTATATCCTGTGTGTTCTGAGATACTGCAATATCCCACATTACTTTTGCATCAGATGTCCATATTTTTGATGTTTATATTTATTATTTCCCAAATGAGACCATTTCTTATCACTGTCTCCAAAGGACCCTTCCAAGAAGAATCAGATTTTCTGACTCTTGTCTCAAACCTTGTTGTGAAAATTCTTCTCTGTGTAAAATACAAGACTGCTGGCTGAGACATACATTAACAGAAAATCTTTCCTTGATTTTCTTTAGTAGGCAGGGCATTTTCACAGGACTTGCAAATTGTGCATCCTGATCCCTTCTGCAGCCTTAGTCTGTTCTTACCCTTGTGCAAGGTGTAACTTCAGAGGCGTCTGATAAACGGTATTTCAACTTGCCCCGTTGTCTTTAATTTTCCTTCTTGTTTCTTAGTTCTGCTTTTATTTTATTTTTGTCTTCACAAAAAAGATGATTATCAGAATGTGCAAACTCTAAGCAACAGAGTAACTATTAAACGAGCTCAATGCTAGAAAAGCAGCTTACTTGAGTTCAGAGAATGTTAACAGGGTATAGAAGAACAATTTTCCTCTTGTGAAGGAGATAGCAGATGTCAGTATGATGACTGTCCACATTTTCTTGTAACATGGCTTTTAGCACACATAATTTCACACAATTTAGCCAGGTGTATAAGTAGGGTGTAATGATCTGTAACTGCCTGGATCATCCTTAACAACAGTTTAAAACAGAGATACAGCACTTACTTCACTCCTTTAGGATATGAGCTGCTTTTAATAGGAAATGGAATATTTTTAGCAGTTGAATAACCTCTTTCCTCATCATCTGCAGAAACTAAATAAAACATTCCCTCCAAGACCCCCCTCCCTCCAAAACCTGAAAAGTTATTAAAAAGGCTTGATGATACATTTATCTAATTGCATGTACATCTTTTATTTTAATTCTTTGATAATCTTCATTATTAGACCAGAATCCTAGAGTAAGCAACTCCTTAAAGACATTATGTGGTAAAGACTAACAAAAGAATTTATGTCCTCAATGATATCATGTTCTTCTGTAATTACTTCCTTTCTCTCTCTTGCTTTCTGGTCGACCTGATAACTTTCTCTCAGTACTCCCTCTTCTGATAGAGATTAATAATTTCTTATTTGATGCTTGTGTTATCTATTTGATCTATGGTTTCATCTGACCCTTCTCATCTTCCTTCCTGCATGTCAAGTGCCAAAGGCATGGCTTGACTGTTCTGCACTTTAACATAATGGCCCCTGAAGGCATTTATAAACCAGCAGATTTTAGAGCATCCTTGAGGCTGTGCTAAACTTCGCCAGAGGCTGTAATGGCTCTGCTATTATCAAGAGATCATGAAGATTTCTGAAAGGCATGTCTTCACCTTTTCTTTTCTGTACTATAGAATTCCACTGCAGATGAACAACTAGCAGCTAGTATTTTACATTATGCTGAAATGGTATAATTCAGATTTTTCTTCCATTAAGACAGAATGAATAGATAGAACAAATAGATACATTTCAGAAATAGTTTGATAATTCTGTCAGGATTTTTTTAGAGGGGTTTCTCTTTCATTTTGTTTTTTGTTTGTATTTTTTTAGACCATACATTATCTAGCCATGAGCCATCTTCAGTAGCACCAATTTAATTTGTACTTTATTGAGCATGAGCATGAATATGCCTCAATTAAAACATGTATATCACAGGTGAACTTCATAATGAAGAATGGTCACAGAATTACACAATGTTTGTGCTGGAAAGGACCTTTGGAGATACTCTGGTCCACCCTTGCATCTCAAGTAGGCCCACCTAGTCCTGCTCACACAATACTGTGTTCAAACACCTTTTGAATATCTCCAAAGATGGGGAATACAAACTCTCTGGGCATTTTGTGCTCTCTTACTCTTATTGTGAAAATTTGTTTACTTATAATTAGAGGGAACCTCACGTGTTTCTGATTGTGTTCATTGCCTCTTGTCTTGTCACTCAGCACTACTAAAAAGAGCCTGGCTCTCTCACTGTTACATGCTCGTCAGCAATTTGTACACATTTATGAGAATCTCAGGCTTCTTTTCTCTGGAGAAAAGAAGCCTGAGATTTGTCTCTTTTTCTCATATGAGACAAACTCCACTTCCTTACTTTTCTGGGTGACCCTTCTCTGGACCTCACCAACTTCCTTATGAGGACCTTATTGGAGCCTATATTGAAGTGTTATTGAGGCCCAGGTAGACAATATTCACTGTTCTTCACTCATCAGCCAGGCCAATAATTTTATTTCAGAAAGTTAGCAGACTGGTCATGCATGACTTCCCCTTGCAAAGCCATGCTGACAACTCCCAATTACTTTCTTGTTCTTCATGTGTCTGGAAAATATCTCCAGCATTAGCTGCTCTACCACATTTCTATGGAAGTTAGGTTGCTTTTCTTGTTGTTTCATGTCTTCTTGCTCTTCTTAGATAAAGGAGCAACATTTGCAATGATGCCTAGGAATGTCTCAGTTACCATGGCTGTTCACAGATAACTAAGAGTGACTTCACAATGACAACATCCAGCTCCAATGAGTGTATCCCATTGGAATCCATAGAGTTATGTATGTTCCTTTCTGTAAGTTTTCTCTAACCTGATCTTCTTCCACCAAGGAGTTAACTTTTCCTTACTCCAGACTTGCCTCATAATCTGTGTGCTGGGACTCCTGAAAGCAGATCTTATTAATAAAGTCTGAGGCAATGAATGCATCCAGAACCTCAGCATTTTGCATGTCCTGTTTCTCAGTGCTCCTGCTCCGTTCAGCAGCAGGACAGCATGATTTCCCTAGTCTTCCTCTTGCTACTTTATGTCTAGAGTGCCCCAATCCCATTTTCTTTAACACTCAGTATTATGGTAGTATGGTATTCCATCAGTAAATATTAGAAAGAATGGCTACAGTCAGGACTCAGTTCTCAGAAAAATTGTTTTGTAATTAATAACTCTATTTTTTTGTACAATAAAGTTTAATTTGGACATCATTGTGATTTATACATGTAAGTCCATATATTACATTCCAGATCACTACATTTCTTTCCAGAATTATTTTCAAACAGGGGTTTCACTTTAAAGATATAATGAGTCTTTTCTAAGATTTTTTATGTCACTTTGAACATAAAAATATATTTTCCATGTAATATTAGAAACATGCATTACAGAGGATTATGGCTATAGAAGTTGATATAGAAAGTAAAATAGATGTTCAGTTATATTTTAATGGGCAGTTCTTCCTTTAAGTTGATGAGAAAAAAGCCCTTTGTAGAAGGAAGAAAGTATCTTTTACTGTTTAGATCTCAGGTCTGAGAAGCACTCTGAATATATAAAACGTTGTAAGGGGAGATTTCTGCTGAATTCCAGTGACTGCGGTTTTCAACTTTGTACTTTATAAATATTTATCTAGCTTTTTAGGTTCCTGCATTATACGGAATTCTTGAGAATTTTCCTGTCATGACATTTCACTAGTCAACCTTTACTATCATGACCTCTGAATCCTTCAGACTGTAGATAAACAATACGAGTTTACTACTTTAATACTAACTACATTCACACATTTAAGAAGAAGGCAAAAATAACAACATTGTCACATATCTCTCCTTCCTATTAACATTCAAGAAAATCAGCATTTGAATAATGCTAATGCTGCAGTATAAAGTAGCTAAAGTAGGAATCCATAACAATTTCTATAGCACCTACTGCAGATACCAATTATCACCAAAGAGTTTTCGTCTTGTGAAATTGTCCTAAAAAGTTAACAAGAAATGCTACTTCTGAGTTTTCATCCTGTAAATTGTGACTTTGTGAAATAAATTGATGTTATTTTCTTGTTGCAACATTTTTTGATCTATTAAAAAAAAAAAAGCAAAATTGTGAAATGCTCTTATCAATGGCATAAGCACTCCTCAGAATCATTGATAGAGGTGCAAGTCTTTCTCAAAGAAGTATTTTTCTTGACAAAACCATTTTTAAACTCTGGGAACAAAACCAAAAAATCTATTCTCCTATTTCTGCAATTATTATATTGTATTACCTGTTTCTACTTCAAAATTTTTCACATTTTAGCCAAGTGAAACACCAAAAGAGAGACTGATCTGTAGTAAGGAGAACTTCGCTTTTTGTACCAATTTAGATTACATTTGGTACTGCATGTACAACCTGAAGTATAAGATCTGAAGCTTAACTATATGCTAAGGTTTTTGGTTTTCCTTTCATTGTTAGATGTCAAAATAAATTCATGGTATAAAATTTTCACTCTGTGAAAAGCAGTCGGGTTTACTAGACTACTGATTGCTACCCCATTTCATCACACTAGTGCTCATCTTGAAGCCACCTGAACATACAGGATATGACATATGCTGTAAGTTATCATAGTTTCACTGTTGTCTCATTCTTTTAGTGAGGTCAAGATTATATGCACAGTGCCTGAATCAAAGAATGAGACATGTAGCGATAAAAGACCACTAAAACTAACAGACTGGTAATTAGCAAACCAGACAACAAATATTAAATGGTTAAATATTCTTTCATTTCCTCTAGAAAAAAAAGAACATCAGAATATTCCTGCTAGTTCTTTGTTTGTGATTAAATTAGTCTTAGATTTATTAAATAAAAAATGTTTTAATAATATATTATCAGATTTAGCTAGGCTATTAAAAAAGTACCTTTGAAGCACATACTTAGACAACTTTGTGTTCAACCACAAATGTACAATATGGAATCTTCAAATATAAAAAACATTTCTCCAATCTTGAGTTTTCTTAGGGTATGCCTTGAGAACAACTTGAATGAGTTGTTCTTCTAACACAGCTGAACAAATACTGTCCAAGATTTTCAAGCAACATTTGATTGGATTTGCTTTGACAATATGTGCAACCCTTCGGTGAACTTTCTGCAGGAATGTTTGAAGGACTGAATTTCGCTGGCAAGAGCATTAGCGGAAAGTAAATTTCAAAGACGCAAGTGAACATTTGCAAAGCCTGGGTTTTAGACAAATAGTTGCAAAAGCTTTACCAGTCTCAGAAAATTCTTCCTGCATTTATCTAAGGGAAAAGAAAAAAAGCAATATAGCTGACACTGTGGAAATAAATAACTGGCAAGTTACTGTTTTAGAAGCTTTCTTTTGAAAGTTCCATGAAAATTCAAGCTACAAAGCTTGAAAATAGATCATTTGAATGCTTCTAAATATATTTAACTATACTCTGCTTGCCTGTTTATTTCTTTCTTGGAAGCTGTTCCACATGCAGACAATAGGATAAATTTGTAGAATAAATCCATTGTTGCAAATTACTCACTAAATAGTAATCAATAATGCATTTTGTGGTGGATTCACTTGGACAGATGTCACTGTTACTGAAGTAATGTCTTGTAATAATATAGGACAGTGTGAAACCCCATGAACAGTCAGTGGAACAAAGGTTTACACTGGGAACATAGTTAATATTTCACTCTATTAATTTATGACACACCTGTCATATACCAGAAAGAATAGGATCCACTTGATAAAAAATGTTTCTAAACACTCTTGAAGTACTGAATAAAAAAAATCCCAAAGAATAATACTGGGGTAAAAAAATGAAACATTAATAATCATGTATTAAAATGTATTAGTGCATTTTCTTGTCGATCTAGCAGTACAACACAAATAGAACTTCGTATTTAAGTAACTCAGATATCTGAAACACGCAGAAAATATTAAATACCTGAGTTTATTCTTTAGTGCCTCTTAGCTTTATTGTTGAGAAATACATCTTCTAAGCAATATAATTTTGATGATATACTGTGTTAATATATCCTGAGAGCCATGCTGTTTTCTTGATGTACACACACTAATGGCAGGCCAGCTGGTGGCAAGAGAAATCCATTTTTCAGTTGTCCCTCTGTTCCTTTGACAGATTATATAAAGAGACTTATTTATAAAAATAAACTTTCACTTTGAAAATTATACATGTATTTTATGCATCTATGCTCAGAGAGAGAGATAGAGAGGTATTTCTGAGAGGCTATGTAATACTTAAGATATGTGTCATGTTTTGAAAAGAACAGAGAAGTTTTGAAGGGAAATGCAAATGTAAAAATCTTTAATATTTAACATGAAAATATAGGAATGTTTTAATAATTCTGTTCATATGATTGTATTGGGTAGATATTCTTCAGCTTCCCAGTTACAATGAGGTTTGTCTCAGTCTGCCTTCTTCCTTTATCCAGGCTTTCTATCCAGACTCATGCTTTACCAATCTTACATTGGAATTCTGCAGATCTCTCAAGTTTAGTCTATTCTAAACAATGATATAACATAATTTCTTCATTATTATTATTATTGTTATTATTATTATTGTTATTGTTTGTTATTGTTATTGTTATTGTTGTATTTAGGATTGGAAGTGGCACTAGGTACATTAAGAAAATAGCTGAACTGGATGAGCTTTTAATTATCACTCCTGAATTTTCCTTAAGATTTGTCTTTCCAGGTTGCATTTTATTTTAACATCATACTAAATTACATAACTTAAATCCCCAAAGTTAAAATGAGAAATGTCAGTCTCCTTGTCAACCATCTACTTGGTTGTATCCAGTATCCAATACAGCANTGATAAATAACAGATAATCATGGAAAAAAAGAAAGTACAGTTTTATGGAATTGGTTTGAAACTGTTGGGAATGAGAATGTTTATTTGTGAGAAAAGTCACTGGGGCTTTGAGGATTCTTGGGTAACATTTCTATAAAACTCTTTTGATTTTTAATACCTGAGTTCTAACCTCAAGGGTTCTTTTTCCAAGAATAGTTCCCTAGTGAAATCTGAAAGACTTCTGGGAAAAGAACCATCTACTTGGTTGTATCCAGTATCCAATACAGCAGATACCTGCACATTCACTTCAGTGTCTTATTTCTGATTTTTCTTTCTTTCTTTTATAAATTTTAAATGAAAAAAAAACCCACAACAAACAAAACACCAATTCGTGTATAAACTGCATTTATAAACCATTGGCAACAAAATTCATAAAACACATTATAAAACCGGATTTGAGTCCTGACTTCTACTCTTGTATAATTGTAGCCTAGATATATGATATTTTTCAATAGCTGTGCCAGTCAAATAATATTAATCAGGTTAAATTATACTTCATAAATATGTAATTTGTTCATTATCATGGTATGGTTTATTGTTACCACAGATTAATATCAGAAATATAATTTAAATAGTTTTATTAGCAACATTTTACTTAAAGTCTCCATAGAAATACATTTTTATAGCCCCTTGTTCTCTCATGTCTTTGTTTTCCTTTTGTGCTTGTATTTGGATATGCTTCAAACATATGAGATGTACATGCTTAAGATTTAATGTCTATATTAGAGAAAATAAGACGTATTTGGGAAGATTAATTGTTTTTAAGCATAGTATTGATTTTTATTCTAGTACCTTTGCATCCACAGAAAAATGCTATAGTCTACAAATGCTCCTGATATGAGTTTCTGCTGCTGCCAATGCAGAAGACTTGCCGTTTAGTTTTTCAGACAAGTATTCTGTTTCCATGCTATTGATTCACTGTGGTTTAATGAGTTGGATTTTATTTTCAGGTCATTTATGTGAAAGGACTAAAATGATAACCTCAACTGATATGTTAAAATCTTTTTTTCGGGATAAAATTCCTTAAATCTAAGAAATAAACAATCGTCTCTTTAGCATTTTGAAAACTGGAAGAAGGCTATGTGTATACTTCGACAACTACAGATAAAAAGCCAAATGTTTAAGCTTATTTATTTTATTTCAAATTTAGTTAGGATGGCTGTCAATGCCTTATAGATTCATAATGGTGGCAAACAAAAATCACCTTCCTAGTTATATTTAACCATCATGCACAGATGAAAGGGGCTGGGGAAACCTGGTCTGCAGTGTTTCAAAGCTTGTGGAAACCATCTGATACTGCTGGCATAGGAGGAAGAGCAGAATCCAGAGATGTTAAGCCCTACTGTAGACTGGCCTGCAGGACTAAAGAGGTGGCAAGGTGGAAAGCAGAAACATCACATTCTTGTTACAGAGCTCCCAACTGCTGGAGATCCAGCATATGGCAGTGCTTTGTAATTATTTGTATTTGTTTTCTGTCTAAAGACTCCAGCTGGGATCAATGCACCACTGTGTAATTTCTCACAGTGTAAAAGTTGGGCCCTATTCCAAAAAGTTTAGGATCTGAAGAGACAAGGCAGAGAGATAAAAAGGATTGTTTTCAAGGAGAGACAGTGAAGACACGATTTGTGACGATTACACTACTCTTAAGTTAAAAAAATATTTTTAGAGACTTTTAAATCTAATTTTTGGGACAAAAGATATACAGACTGAAACATCTAAATGGAAAGAATAAAAGGAAAAGGAAAAGGAAAAAGACATTGGGACAGAATAAAGAGGAAGTGAAAAGTGAGGATGGAAGCACATAGAAGACAAAAAGGAATACATATAAAGAATACATTAATTCACAGACATTTAGACAGTCCTGAAATTTAATAATAACCACTTTTTTTTGCTCATCTTTAATAAAGTAGCTAATCTTCATCACTGAATGTAGTAACATACCTAAAACTAGTGTTTGACTCCATCTTTTCTGGTGGCGTTACAAGATAGTTTAGGCCAGCACATTTGCCCTAACCAGTTTCTAAGGCAGAGAAATGGAACTAGTTGTGATTACTTGTTTATATAACAAGATCTACTTGGTGAATGAAGTTACAGAAAACTAGAAAAATGCTGAGTAGGGTATGACTTGCATTTTAAATAGACTACACATCACTGAAAGAAAAAAAAATAAAGAAGGAATTGTGAGAAGAGCTGGATGTATCAAGTAAGTTGGCTGGGCTCATATTATGTTTCCTGTTGTATTTCCTTTTATTTTTATCTACAAAAAAGAAAAATATGACATGCCTGCAATGATTTGAAGAATATAAAACAGAAACAATCAATGAAATAAAACTAGATTATTTTTTTTCAAGTAACTTCCTTTTGTCTTTTATTGTACAATCATTAAATTACCTACCTTAGTTGAATGGACATAATTTTTCTTCTATGTACATGATTTATCTTGAACAATAATTCATATTATTTACTATTTTGTGAATAAAAAGAGTCTTCAGCAAGTATTTCATGAACAAATATTTTATTACCCCTTATCAAAGAGAATGCTTTTTGAATTAATGGAAGAAGTGGTTGTTGAACTAGCATGTTGTGGTCTTTCCAGCACCACAGAAAGAAAAAAAGAACTTCAAGAAGGGTAAAGGACAGCAGTTTATTTAGAACATGGTTATATTAAAAAGGCAGGTTAAATTTCTCACAAAAATAAAATAACAATATCCTCTTCCATGAACATCTATTATGAGTTAAAAAATGTTATTCTGGGTTCTCCAAATTTATTTCTCTACCATAAAGACAGAAGCTTTACTACCTTTGCTACAAAGGACTCCCTTTGTTTCAAAGGACTGCAATTTCATTTGTTTAGGCCCCAAAAGAATCATAGAATCATCAGGGATTGGAAGGGACCTTGAAAGATCCCCCTGCCACAGCAGGAAACCCAGACCAAGTGACAGAACACATTACTGATTGGAAGTGATCTGGAAGGATCATCCGGTCCAATCCTCCTGCCACAGCAGGATCACCCAGACCTAGTCCAGACTGGCTTCAAATGTCTTCAGAGAGTAGACTTCACACACTCCCCGGGCAGCCCCATCTCTCTCCCTGGGAAGAAGTTATAGCATTGGCTATGGTTGGAAGGGACCTCAGGATCATCCAGTTCCAACCCCACTGCCATTGGCAGGGACACCCCACCCTAGAGCAGGCTGGCCAGAACCTAATCTAGCTCGGCCTTAAACACCTCCAGGGATGGGGCCCCAACCACCTCCCAGGGCAACCCATTCCAGGCTCTCACCACTCTCACGGTGAACAACATGAAGCCTAAATCTCACCATCTCCATCTTTGCTCCATTCCCCCTAGTCCTGTGGCTAACAGAGATCCTCAAAAGCCCCTCCCCATCTTTTTTGTAGCCCCCTTCAGATACTAGAAGTCTACAATAAGGTCACCTTGGATCCTTCTCCTCTCCAGATTGAAGAGCCCCAACTCTCTCAATCTGGGCCTGATCTGCACTGGTCCACTCTGTTAGTAACATATTTCTTGCTGTAAAATTTTGCTTTTGCATATAACATGGGAACAGCAACAGAATGTTGTGTTGTCCTCTAGAAAATTGACTAATCTACTCCAGGGTAGAAGTTAATAGACACTATTAAATTCAATTAAACTTTATCTATAAATTCTTATAAAACAGGCCCCTGTTTCTCTTGGATTTTTTCATTAGAGGTTATGAAATCTGGGCATGGAATGAGTTTTCTTTTAAAGACAAAATGAGGTTGTAGTGACTATCACAAATTTAGCCTGAAGTCAGTATATAAAGAAGTCACTCACTACCCTGTAAACAGACAGCTTCCACTGTAAGCATCAACCCCATTATGTCTCAGGTCACAGTTAACTAGCTCACAAAATAGTAGTGACTTGGTTAAAACAAGACCAACCATTAGGACAAAATTGTTTTGGCCTTTTCTTCACTTCCAAGTTTCTATTTCCAGAAATCTCCCTCAAGCTGTTCAGCTGGCATTATCTGCTTCATTTTCAATCAGTGCTAGTGCCACCACTTTCCACCTTTATTACAGCTCAGTAGTTCTACAGACATGCTGAGATTTCCCAGTACTTCAGAGATCCAGGTAGGCTTAAGCTGCTAGGAAAAAGAGAGCTTTTTATTGCTCCTTGTTCAAATATTGTTTCTGACCATTTTAAAGGTGATGAAGTATCTTAATTTTTTTTTTGTTTCTATAACAAGATGTGTATATGTAGAATGGTATAATTAATGTCCTCCTCGCTAAAATAACATAAGGCACAGAGGAATTTATTTTTTCAAGTATAGCTTGTCAAATGAAGAACAATAATTTCTCACAAATTCAGATTTTTCTTTCCCCTAGTTTCATGGAAAGATACTTGAAAGCTACTATTTTTTCTATGATTATAGAATACATTTTCAGCATTATTAGTAGTGTCTTAGTAAATGAAATCCAGTCATTACCAACAAAACACAACAGTTAAGAAGTAAATTTGTTGTATGACTGTCCTGTGTTGGCAAGTAATGTTGCAGAGTGATACCTATTTTTGAAAGTACATATAAGCTTAATTTTGGATACTGACTTGTCCCTTGTTTAAAATCAAGCCATAGAGCAATAATAACGGCACAGGAAGTAAACACCTACCTTTTTTTCTGTTTGTTTAGTTGGTTCTTCTTTTCTAGGAAGTAATGCAGCTGGAGAAAACCTACTGTATGCTTAATTTTTATTATGTGACTATTTTAAATAATGTCTTGATTTTATTCCTTTAATGTAGTCTGTTTCCATTTTAATATGTTTTAAGGAGAGACAGTATTTACCGCTAGCAAAATAATTCAGTCTCACTTAAATGTGAATATCTGCAGCGCTCCCATTGCTTTAGTATTTACTTCCTAACAATCAAAATTTTGTTTTATCCTCTTACAGGATAGTTGGCAAAACGAAAGTGAAAAATCAAGGTTTGTTTAGTTTATAAGGACTCCATGCTTATTCATTTTAATATGTAAGGTTTGTATTTACATGTGAAAACATTGGTATAATGATCACATGGTTTTAGGAAGACCTTCTGCTTTATTGTCTTTATTGTCCTTTATTGTGTCAGATCTTCACTGCATCAGTTGCTGATACATAACAAATACAACCCTTCTACAAAAACCTGTACATGTCAAACCATTGACATTGCTGTTCCTGTTAATGTATTAGTTTTCAGATCATTAAAAGTTTTAGGATAATATAATTTAGAAGAGAGTCTTTATGATATATGTTCTTTTTCATTAAAATATTGTTCTCATGTATTTTGATTTTTTGTTTTTAATTAATCACTTTTTCTGCAGAGTCTAAGCAGGGTCTTCAGAGGGAAATACAGACATATACTTTTTTTCTCTGAGCTTCCAATTTTCTCCTTTTCTCCTGACCCACACTATCTTACCTATTCAAGTTTCCCTTATATTAAACTTCTAGAACACTTAAAAAGTTAGATGTCAGAATATTTTTCAAGTCATACTTAGAAACATAGAATCATCAGGGATTGGAAGGGACCTCAAAAGATCATCTAGTCTAATCCCCCTGCCACAGCAGGACACCCCAAACAGGTCCAGGCAGGTTTCAAATGTCCCCAGAGAAGGAGACTCCACAAACCCCAAGGCAGCCCCCTGCAGCGCGCCATCTCCCTCCCTGGGAAGAAGTTATAGAATCAGTCATGGTTGGAAGGGACCACAGGATCACCCAGTTCCAACTCCCC
>VZRI01002792.1:62202-270455 GCA_013397515.1 Upupa epops
GGAGTAGAGGGGGAGAATCACCTCCCTCGACCTGCTAGCCACACTTCTCCTGATGCAGCGCAGGATCCTGTTTGCCTTCTGGTCTGCAAGTGCACACTGCTGGCTCATGTTGAGCTTTATGCCCACAAGCCCCCCCATGTCCCTCTCCTCAGGGATACTCTTCAGCCAGTTACTTCCCAGACTGTATCTATGCTTAGTATTGCCTCGCCTCAAATGCGGGACCTTACACTTAGTCTTGTTAACCCCCATGAGGTTGCCTTGTGCACACCTCTCCAGCCTGTCTAGGTCCCTCTGGACGGCATCCCTACCAAAGGCTATTCTTGGAATGCGCCCATTCTTAAGAGACTGAATATAACTATTCTAAGCACACCATGAAGAAAGTTCATATTTAAACAAAATTATATGCACAACAAGAACTCAGTATGTCATGATGTTTTCATATACAGAAAGATGCACAGATCATTAGGGAGAGACCTCCAGAGTCAATTCCAACCCACCTACTCGAGAAGGATTATATATCTTTATATATATATGTATATATTACATATATTTACATATACATTATAAATTTTAAAACTATAAATAGAAGTATTATAACTATATATGCATACTTGCTAATACTTTAAGCACAGATTGGGGAAATTGTTATCTCCTTTAAATAATCAAATTAAGCTCAAGTACATAAAGCAAACTGTAAAATGATACACAAGTTTAATAAACATCTAATTTCAGTTCATCTTATATTCCTTGATAATTTTGTACAACTGAATGATTACTTCTGACCCTTTTCCTCACAATTCCCTATCTGAACAAGTCAGTGGATTTTGTAGCCTATTCATGTAACAGTGTAGTTGCCGGATTTCAAAGCTAACAATAGTAAAAGCTGATGCATTTAGTGATTAATTATGAGAAGACAGTGAATATTATCTGTGTATTAGTTTCCTATGTATTATATTGGAAGTCACAAGTCACTCCAGAAGCATTTCTTTCAATCAAATTTTCTATGAGATGCCTAAAGCGCAGAGAAATTGTACATATTAGATTCAGGGAATTATTTCATAAAATAGATAACAATACGGGCATCTTGAACAATGACTGAATTACTTCATAGAATTACATTACTGATGTAGATTAAAGATGAATATAAGGACTTTCTGTAATTTCTTAAGGTTATCCCAGTTCAGCTGAAGCTCTTATCACTACATATTTTTATTGACAATATTCTAAGATGAAAACACAGTCTTTTTGTTCTCTATTATATCTTCCGTTCTACTACTTATTCCCACCTGAAGTCAGAATCTCAGATTGTGGCATCAATCATAGCACAGCAATGAAATGTGATGTCACAAAGGAAGGATTATTATTTCAGGTGATAGAAAGAAGCTAGAGAACATTAATTTTTCAGAAACAAATCGTATTTTCATACAAATGCTCTCTGTAATACAGAAAAATGAAAAGGGAATGCAGTCAGTATGTGGTGTGACTACTGCTAGACTTTTTTCTTGAAGAGATGCTTTTCAAAGCTGTATCTCAGGAAGACAGTGATCTTAAAGGTGACCCAAGGAGAAACAGGTGAATGAAGGGTGGAATTGCATCTCAATGGCATCAAAACCAAAGGAGCTTGAAAGTTCTATTTCTTTGCCTGTTTCCACTTTAATCTTTTTATTGTTTTGTGTTCCTTCTTTCTTTATGTTTTCACTGTTTAAATAATACATGATTCCTATCAATGGGTAACTGAAAAAGTAACTGAATCATGACATTAACAACTGACAAGATAATGAAAACTCACAAGGATTTTACATTCTTTGTTAGTCTTGGGTTAATTTGATCGCCAGAATGCACAATGACTGCATGTCTGAGATTTTTGTGTATACTAGGGAAATCAGGAAGGGTGAACTACTGCATTATCCAATTGTAGGAGAATAAAAAAATAAATAGAAGCACCTGCATCAGAAAAATCAAACCCAACATTTTCCAAGTGTCTCTTGTGTATTATTAGAAGTTATTACATTAAAATGAACATAAATATTAGTGAGCTATTTTTTCCTTTGAGGTACCACTCAATCAGCCTACATTTCTGCCCGTCTTAGCCTTTTTAATGTTTTAAATTTAATATCTCAAATGCTTTATTATGTGTTTTAAAAATCAGTAGTTGAGTGCATGCTTATATAGTGAAAAATATTATAGATTTAATTTTTTTTAAATTTAGAGATACCTGGCAAGAAAACTACTAGCATTCATTTTTTATGGCAAAACTCTTTAGTTCTATTTTTTATTCTCACAGATTTAGCTACAAAGATTTGTAAAAAGAAATCCTGGTCCTAGTAAAATTACTGAAACTCTTTCACTGATTTCCCTGGGGAAAATATTCCCTGCTTGATAGCACCTATATTTTTGTTTAATTTCTCAAAGGAGTATCTACATATGTTCACTTTTGTATAAAATTACTTTAGAAATAATAACCATTTATGTAATGGTCCTGGAAGAAAAATATTTTCAAAACAAAACTAAATAAAACAATTACTAAATATTTTAAAGGAAAATTAATTTTTACAGAGTAATAAATTAAATATAAGCATATTTAATTCCTATCCTTTGCTGTCAGAACTTTAAGACTTATTCTCAGGATACTTACTCAAAACAAATGAAAGATTATGTGTGAGTTTAGTGTCCCACAGAAATGTAACCAGAATTTTGGATCTGATCTTTTCCTACCTAAATTAATAGGCTACTTTTTGAGATTTGAAATTAATGGAAATTGCGTCACTGTAACTCTTAAAAAGTTTTCCAGGAAAAGATTTTCCAACTAGATTTTATGCAAATTCTATTCACATAAATACATAATCACACAGGAGACCTGGGGGTATTTTTTGATCATCAGCTAAATATGAGTCAGCTGTGTGCTCAGGTGGCTAGGAAGACCAATAGCATCCTGGCTTGTAATAGAAATAGGTGGCCAGCAGGAGTAGGGGAATGTTTGTGCCTTTGTACTTGGCACTGGAGAGTCTCCACCTTAAACACTGTGTTTAGTTTTGGATGCCTTACTAATAAGATATCTTGGTGTTGGAACAATCCTAAAGAAAGGCATTGAGGAGGTGAAGCATCTGGAGAACATACCTGTTAAGATGGTGGCTGAGGAAACTGGTGTTCAATCTGAACAAGAAGCTGAATGGTTGACATTATCACTGTCTACAACTACTTGAAAGGAGGTTGTATTGATGGTAGGTGTGAGTCGCTTCTCACAACAAATGATATAACAAGAAGAAATGGTCTGAAGTTACGCCAGGGGAAGTTTAGGTTACCTATTAAAAGAAGTTCCTTAACTGAAAGGGACATCAGATACTGGAACAGGCTGGCCAGGGTGGGGGTGAGAGTTGAATTGCCATGCCTGGATATGTTTAAAAGTCATGTAGATCTGGAGCTTAGCAGTGGTCTTGGTGGAGGTATGTTAATAGTCAGACTCAATGATCTTGAAAGATTCTTCCAGCCTGCACAATTCTATGATTCTAAGCCTGAAGAATCATTTTATTTGAATAAAACCCATGAGCAATTCTGGAAAAGTATATCCGAGCTTTTTAAGACATACACTAAAAGTAATGCTTTATAACAATGCATTTTTCCCTGGAATTGGGTTTTAAACTAGAGTAAATATAAAAGTGAATTCTAAATAAATTATAATCCAAAAGGATTCATTTTGAAAGTTTAGTATTTTTCTCTTTAGAGTCTTTTAATTTGTAATAAAGTCTGTATTTTCAAGGCTTTTTCTTTTTCAAATGTATCAGAACAAACAGCTCAATCTGGCATCAATATTACACAGCAGGGCTTTAAATAACTTAATTAAATTGCAGTTAATAATGTCTCACTTCAAATTGAGGTCTCAATGAATTGGTTCCTGAAGCTATATGAGTCCCACATACAGTTGCAATAACTGTATGTTAATGAAACTGTAATAAAGAAGTGGACCTGTTGGAATGCTAATTCTTCCTGTGAGTGTCATTCAGCACAGAAGGCAGTATCAACAATATATTGGACTAAACAATTTCCTTTTTCCTTCTTGATGAGGAAGAACTAGGAGAAAAAAATGTGGCCATATAACTGCACTAAAACTAGAAAGATAATGTACATGGAAACAAAAATCTGTCTGTTTTGTGTATATGGATTAGGAGACTGTGAGAAATTATAAAGAAATCAGAATTTCCTCATGTCTCTGCTTTCAAGTTTGTGCTGCTGACACTGGTAAACTTACAAGCAAGACAGACTTCCAAACAATCAACTCTTTAAATCTAGAAATATAGACTCCTCATAGACTGCAACCTGATAGATGCATTCTCATAGAATCTCCATAGAAAAAATCCTCATGGAAAGAAACCTCAAGGAATCCTCACAGAATCCCCATGGATAGAATCATCATAGAATGCTCATTGAATCTTCACAGACGAGGTGCATACCTGGACACAATACTCCAGATGCAGTTTCACCAGTGCAGAGTAGAGGGGGAGAACAACCTCTCTCCATCTGCTAACCACCCCCCTTCTGATTCCTCCCCAGGATGCTCCTTGGCCACAAGAGCACATTGCTGTCTCATAGTGATCCTGCTGTCCGCTAGGACTAGGAGAGCTTTTCAAGAATGTAAGCATCTTAATGAATATTTTTTCCAGACAATTGTTGTGTCTGGAAAAATGAAGCTTTTATAGATCTTCAAACTATCATAAAAGTGGATAATGAGAACAGGCAAGCTGAGATGATTTTTCAACCTTCCAATATTTATTATCTAAATTCTAGTTTATGTATTATACATCTGTTTAGTCAGGTTGTTTTGTTCAGTCAAGCTGCTTTGTTTAGAAATCTGCATCTTTTATTTCCTGTACTGCTTTGTTGTACCGTATAATTTTTTAAAGTGTATTTGCTTTGAGTAATAGGAAGTCATGACCTCTCTTGCTTTACTTAAAAGATGACTGTATGTTTTCTTTGGAAACAAAGATCATGCACCTCTTTAATACAGTAAATTGAAGGAGTAGATGATAAATTGGTTTATGTTGATAAATATGGAAATAAATTCCAGAACTTACCCTTAAAGGGGTCATAACAGCCAAAAAGACTCAGCAGCAGTTGCTCGGCCAATCCATTTAGGACTTTGTGAAAGGTACTGAATGTAGACATACAGCCATGGAACTGCTCTTTGGAAATGACCAGACCATTAGGAGCCTGTTTTGGTGCATGATAAAGCTTGAGTGATGCAGCTTAACTTATGTATGTTTATGTGAGCTACATATTTAACTTTTACATCTGGATGTTACCTCATGTATTTCAGCACAAGGTCAATGGTGCAATGCAGTAAAACTTTAGTAGCAATTTGAATTTCATCCTTTGGAAGCAAGCAGTCTCTTTAACAAGGCAAAAAAGATGGGTAAGCAGGGTGAAGCAAGTGTAGGTTGGTTCTTTGGGGTTCAGGGCACAAGTTGCTTCTGCAGGTCTGTTAGGGTCTCTGGGTGGTCCCATAGTCAATCATGGCAGGGCTGTGAGGGGTAGACACTGGTGTGCCTGATGTTGAAGTGGGGTCCTGGGCTGTTGGGCAGTGTGGGATGAGCCCTGTGGGTGAGACAGCAGAGCCATTACAGTGGGGAACACATACATTTATTTATAACACATGGTAAAGTCATGAGAAGTGAATAGTGTATTAGGCATATGTCTGGGTTTACCTGATATCCAGGGCTAATCTGTAGCAGTAGATCTAATGAAGGCTGCAATGTAAAAGGATTTAATGAAAAAACCAAAATTATATCAATATGCAAATATAAAGTATACAAAGTCATACTCAGCCCATTAAATGTCCAATGGCCACAACAAACAGGAAGGCAATTCTTAGGAGCAGAACGCTAAGTGAACCCTTCCAGGAATGTGGAGAAGGAAGAGAAGACCAGTATGTAGCCTGCTTGGGACGGCTCCCCTCACTGCCCCAAACTGCTAATGGCCTGCAGAATGTGGTGGTCTGATACCAGGACAATATTCTAAAAGACCACCAAAAAAGGCAAAGCTGGAGAACAGAATGGATGCTGTTTTGTAGGCATTTGAGATGAACCTTCATGAAACTCACTGATGGAAGGCATTTGACATCACTTTTGTTCCATCTACAACAGACTATCTCATCTATCTTTGATGTTTCATTTTACAGTCTCGCTCCACCAGCTTTGGTTTCAGATTTGAACTAGACAGATTCACAAGGTGGTGTTTCTTTCTTTTTTTTCTTTTTTTTTTGTAAAAAGCCTTATTAAAACCTACAAATCTTCTGGTACACGGTTGTGGAAAGTGACATGGGATAGATTTTCTGTCTGAGGCCGTAAGTATCTTTTAAGCCTTACCTCCTGGTTTCTCAGGGACTTCTTCCCTGAATCAGACAAATCATGAAAGATCCTTCTTACTGTCCAATTACTGTAAAGCACCTGAAGTGAATTGTAGAGCTCCCATGTAACATAGTAACTCACATGAAATGTTGTAGTGCCAGAGATAGGAGGATACTTCAAAGATGAATCAAAAAGAACTGAGTTAGTTGGAAAGCAGAAGTAAATCACACTTTGTCAGTAATAGTTAATAATATTTATACATAATGTATACATGCAAAACACAAACAGTCTATCAAGTACAATCAAGAATGTTATGAGCACAAAGATATCTTAATTTCTACTTCCATCTCAACAGTGCTATGCGGCTGTGGACAATGCCAAAGAAATTGACAGAGTTGTCAAAATGACCTGGTATCAATTTATGTTAAAAAAACACAAGCTTTATTTGAAATACACCTCAGTTCTTCTCAGATTTTCTGCTTTAGTGTTATAATATATGGCATGTGGTTCATTATTCTATCTTAATATGGCTTTTAAATTCCCAGAAGTAATTTCTACAATTTCTGCCTCAATAATAAGGGTCTTAGCTTTCAGTGATGCCAGGAAACTTTAACAGATAGTTGACTGTTCTTCCTGTCTTGATTTATTTACCTGAAAGAAAAGAATAATAAATATTCTTTAAAAATCCCAGTCTAACTTATTAGGAATTGTGGAAATTCAAGTGTTCAGAATCTTCAAACCCTGTTCGCTAAAGATTTTTCTATTTCAGATTAATAATAGTGCACAGCTAACAGATTAATGTGGCAATTTTTGTTGTAACTGTGGAAATGTCACTAAATGAGATTGCTGTGTTTCTATGCATTTTAGATAGAACACTAATGTTTTAATCTGGGCTATTCATTTTTTGCTTAAGTTATCTTTGAAAGATAACCTTCACTTTCAAGGAGGCTTAGTTATAAACAGCTCCATGTTTTAATCAACAATATGAGTGCCTGCCACTAGAAAGACATGGTCCATTATCCTTCCTAGTTTTCCCCCTATGCATGCTTGTGATTCCATTTGTAAAATGTAAAAAGAGTTAACTTTTGTTCTGAGTTCAGCCATAGTTTGTTTATAGCTATTGAAGCTACTGGATAGAAATAAATAGAATCAGTTATGTTTTGGCAAAGCAGTTGCTTTCTCCCTGAAAGGTCTCATTTCAGGTTTTTTTTCACCTAATGGAGTTCTGACCTCACTGTCTTTTTAATAATACTTTCACTATACATAGTTCCTTTTATTTGTTCCACTATGAGAACTTCCTGAACTTTTCCTCCTAGGAAAAAAATATACTTCATGACAATATTGAGAGGCTGGACTGACAGAAACAGAATTCACACATTTGATGAGAATTTCTTATTAAAGGTATGTTATTTTAATTCCTGTATGAACAGATAAATTGAATCTGGAAGCAGTGGTGGCTCTAGGTGTGCAAGATATTTCTATGTGGAATTATTGATGGTAGAGAACAGCTCTTTTGTAGAACTTAGGTTTTCCAGCTGGAAAGTTGAAATGTTCACTGAATGTTTGCTTTCTGGAGATCAATTTCTGTAGAAGGCTAGAGGCCAAGTCATGTACTAGTCCCTTAGATCTTTCAGTACCTGACTCCACCCTGACCCTAAATCTGAAGAAATACCAGGAACCAAGACATACATGTCTTTCATTTAACACTCAGCAAGAAGGGTAGTGGAAGGGGTGGTGAAGGGCTGAGTATTTCAGTGTTCATCTTCTTGATGACTATTTGGTTTTGCATGGTAAAAACCCCTGAAAGAATCCTTCCAGTTAAGCAAGCAACAGCCTAAAGAAGTCTATTTCATATATAAGACTTTGAGAGTTTTAATATATTTTTTTTCTCATGCAAGATTTTATAACACTTCAGCCAGCCTGTAGTGGGAAGAAATTTCCATTATTCACAAAGCTCTTATTCATTTTTTTATAACACCTAATTATGACACCTACTTCCAGCACTACATGTTTTCTTTAAATCTTAGGTATTATTCTATTGATTTTGAAATAGAAAGGTTTTTTTCCCACAACTTTTAAGACTCAGTTATAAATTGTTGTCAGTTACTGCAATTTCTTAATAAAACAACTCTGCCTCCACTGATTGTGCTTTCAACTGTATCCTACTTACCTCTACAAATACCAAATGTTATAAGCAGTTGACAGGAGATTTGAATGAGGAAAAATCAGATTATTCAAGGATACCTGAAATTTCCACTGTAATACCAAAATACCTTTCTAATATTTCCCCAGAAAACTAGGACACTATCAGGCATTACATATACAGAAAATCTTAACAGTAAAGTAAAATTCTCCACTTTTTTTCCCCAACCCTATGAAGAAAATATTATACCTAAAATAAATAAATAATACAAGTATGTTTTTATTGTCATTTGAGTTTCTTTTCCTCATTTAAACCTTTAGTAAGATGTGAATGCCAAAGTCCTTTTAAATTTAAAAGCATGGTTTTTTGCTGTATGTAGGATACTTATTGGAAACTCATGTAGTTTATTCTGTAATATTTTGCCTTAATGAAATTCAGCTTTCAGAAAGGAAAAGAAAAATCTTTTAAAGGCTAAAAAGGACACTTGGATAAAATCAGAGTGACAAAGTAACCGTAGTGCCACTCACATAAAACTAACATTCACTCAAGCATCGCAGTGGTTGATGGATAAAGATGTCAGGCATAAAGCCACTCTGTAGTGCCCCAGCGAAAAGCATAAACACCGTACATGTTCTGTGTATACTCATACTGCTTTATAGGGCTATAGAAGAGTCTTGCAATTTTCTATGAATGCAGTAACAATGGTTGGATGCTTTATTTTGATATTTAGGAGTCTTGCATGGTTTTAGTGGTTGTTTCTTTTTAATCTCTTAATCTTCATCTTAATTTCAACACTACTTCAGAAAAATTAGAATCTTTAAGAAATTGTTTTTGAAAATGTTGTACAATAATGTCTTATTCACCAGCTAGAAAATTTTTATGATACCACCGAGAATAGCACAGCTAAGCCAGTGGTTTAATTCAGTATTATCAACCCTTTTGAAGTAAGAACTATATGACATCCTGAGGCAATTCCCTGTTCTCTTTTCAGCACTTCCTATAATATATAAAGACACTAGATCTTTAAACAAAACAAATCGGAGCACATACATACCAAAACTCTGTATTATTAGTCCCAGAAACACTGATATTTTTCAATACTATTAAAGTAAAATACCAACTGCCAGCAAGGGTTTACAACAGTACTTTCAGCGTTTCAGGAATACTCAGTGCTGTATTCTGTACAATGATCTACTTAACAATGATCTCTGAGGTTTAGATATCAAACAAAGGAAAAGATCATTTCAAAATCATAGAAAGCTATACAAGGGAAGCTGTAAATAGTACAGCAGACAGCAAAGTGGTTTCCAGTTTCAAGAATACAGTTGGGAAAAATTATAGGACATAATGTTATAAGCAGTTGATAGTGTTGTATCAATAAAGGAAGCTTAGAATAATACTGCCTGAGGATAATCTATTTCAGGGACGATGACAGTGCATAGAAAGTATTTCATGGCTTTTCAAGTGAAGATGGAAGCACAGGGGCAATTCCTTCAAAGTTGTACAGATTTTTTTTTCTATCAGTTTCAATAAAGTTATATAAACTGTTGAACAGAGATTAAAAGAGTTTATTTGATGACTCCTGTTAGCTTATTGAAATAATTACAGTAAGAGATCTTGTGGTTCTTGTTCTTTATGATGCCCTTCATGAATTAGAGACCAAAGTCTGATTGGCTTTTATCTATAAAAACATTTCTCATAGATCATTTCCTTGTCATGGCTGTGATTGTGGTAGGAGTATAACCTCCATAACCTGTAGGCTTCAGAATACCCTTGCAGAATTCAGAGTGGGCTTCAGTTCTTCTTCAAAAATGATTTAAACCTTAATTTTCCAACTAAGGCTATGCAGAAGAGGAATCTTGCTAAGATTACTGTGCTATTCATTCAGTGGAGGTGGTGTTTCACAAATATTCCCACAGTTGCCCTGGTGAGGTAGCCTAATAAAACTGGATAGGAGGCAGCACTCAGCCTCTGTGATATCAATTGCTAGAGGATTAAATCTTATGCTTTAGACTCTTGTTCTGGGACTGCCTTAATGAATGATGTGATTCTTTTCCTACATATATGTAGGGGAAGCAAAAACAATGCAAGTATATGGGAAAGTCACCTCTGGTTTGTAGTGATGGGGTGTGGGGGTAGCTAAAAGAAGCAGAAATGCACACTGCATGTGAACCATCATAGCTGAAACATGAAATAATTGTAGAAGTCTGCAGATGTACTACTTAATTTACACTCTTTGCATTACACTGGATTAGTAGTAGTAGTAGTAGTTGATCAACATGTCATTTTCATATTTAACATTTTATAACAGCAAACAATGGCCATCCCAAGCTGTAAGGAATCACTAACAATGTAAAGCAATTCTGAAACCTAGGCAACATTCAGCGGGTGAGTAATAACATATTACAATTCAATGTTTGGGAAAGTAGGTGCAGGTGGAATTTCAAGCCTGTATTTTTAACTTCAGTGTGCAAAGGATGGATGGGAGAACAGAATATTCATTATACAGGGGGATTTTAATTGTTAAAAATTCACTAATTGTCTATAATTTGAAAACAACCTGGCGCATTTTCTTCAAATATCACGTTCTTTGCTTTCTTCGGAAATTTTCAGACTGAATGCATTTCATAGGTAAGGTTGGGAAAATGTTGATGCTTGACTTCAGCATAAAGTTAATTGCAGTTGTCACTACTTAGACCAAATGCAGTTTTGGATGATAATTATAAGACAGAAAAAGTTTTATGCCATAGTTGAAATACTATCCTTTTTTTTTTCCTAGGTAGATTGTCTTAAAGCACTAAGATATTTAGCATGATGAAAATTAAATAGACAAGCTATGTGAATTTGTTGTTACCAGCTGTGGCATCGCATTTCATACTAACAGTAAATTTTAGTAGCTTATTTGAAGCACACAATGAAGTTGTAGCCAGATGGAGAAGCTGTTTTAAAGTAGACTAAGTTGCAAACATAATCAATCTTTTTGTGGTTTTGAAATAACCACATTAAAGGTTCTGAAAAGTAGAAACTGTAGTTCTCACCATCAGTTTTTCTTGTTGTGTCATAATAACTTGTATTATCTTATCAAATTTACCTATGTGTGTCACAGTTATTTAAAACTGTACTTCTAGGCCATCTCCCACAAATGGCAGTGTGATCTAATGTCCTACTAAATACTGCAGTTTGGATTCTGTTATAAAAGCTGTATAAACTGTTATGAAGGTTCTATATAAATATTATAGCTAGAGGAGACATAATCTTTGTGAATTTGTAGCCAAATGATCTGAAGAACAGAAGAAGATATGTTTCTAGACCATTAATTTACTGTCTTTGGAAACTATGTTTAGAAGAAGATAAAGTTTTTGTTCTGCTGTACATGCATTTCTTATGGGACTGCAAGTTCTCTCATATGATTCTTTTCTATGCAGTTTCTGAGTACCTTTCAAGAGATCATTCAGAAAATACAGCTGAAAACAGCCTGAAAATAGCAACACCGGAAGCAGCAACAATAACAGATACTGAAAGATATTCAAAGATATTCATTATCCAATGGAAAATGAGATTTGCCAAAATAAAGTCTCTGATCTAAGGATTCTGAGATTCTGCGTCTTTTCACATCAAGATACAGTGGAGTAGCGATCAGCACAAAGTTTTTTCATGATTTCTGTCCCAGAACTAGGCACCTAGACTAGATTATTAGACTGATAACTAAACACTCGATACACTGAGTTCTGTCAATGCAGCACTGTACTTCTCTGAGTACAGTTTTCTACTCCTACTTCAGATTACTTGTGAAAGGCCTTGAGCACTATGGGATAAACATGGACATCTGAAGTTGATAGTTTGATGGATGTGTCATTTTATCTATAATAGCAAAAGTCTGTATTACAGATGGATTCTTTTTCTCTTGTGACTTCATTGCAGACATTTGCTGTAAAAAGGTAAAGGCATTGTAATACAGATGGATGTAATCTAAGCTTAATGAGACCCTCCATCCTATTAACTTCTGGGAAACTAACCTTGTGATGAAAAGAACTAGCTCCCATGTCCTGATTACAACCACACTGTAAGAAATGCAATTTATCCTATGTCAGAGTAGTATACATAATTTCCTGCTGGAGACAGTTTACTGAAGAACATACACTGCAGACATTAATACCTATGTGTGTGGAATAAAAGGCTACTGCCCATTTCAGAATTTTATACACCATTTCCTGCATTTATCCCCCCTGGACCACAGCAAGTGACTTCCAGATGCAATTGAAACTAGCAGCTTGAAAATGATAGTGTCAATCTAAACTAGGCTTAAAATAACCTTGCAACCAAAAACCAACTGAATATCTAAGCCCATACCGGTAAGAAAATTAGACTGGTGATTCAGGTTTAAAAGCAGTTCCTCTCTTGGTAGTTACAATAAAGTTAAATTAAATATGGGAGAGTAATTTTTTTATTTTTTTATTTTTTGGAAATCTTGTTGTGGTGTTTATTATTTAAATTGTACTCATAAATTGTAGAAACTGAAGTCCACATTTTCTAAGGATTTCATTTATACACATCAGAGCTACACTGGAAAACAAAACTTGTGTGAAATTTTGCTTATGTGGGGGAAGCCACCAATACATGGTCTTCCTACTTGAATGTTGTGTCCTTCAGATTATAGAATAATGACATGCTGCCTTTTTAAATGCTGGACCTCTGTTGAATGAAAATGTTTCCGTAAAGCACACAAAAACCACAAAAATAATCATGTGGTTGAGTGAAATGTAGATTACCATAAAAATAAAATGAACTATGTATTCAAGGAAAGAAAAAGAAAGGAGAGACCAAAAAAAACCATCTGATGATACTTGGTGGCTCATGAGGCATCTAAATGCTTTGAGTTTTTCAGCTCTTAACTAGTGTAATTGAAAACTAGATCTGATCTACTATTAATTAAAAATTTATTGCTATTTCATTACTTCCTCAAAGGCCCTAAATGTGTTCACTTCCAGTAAACTTACTGGACTTCCAGTAAACAAATAGTCTTCAGAATTACCATTATTCCTGGCAGGCTTATATTGTGAATGCATAAATCTAGGTTTTGCTCTTAATCCCTCAATTAATTCTCCATGAATCACAGTCTGGAATAATGGTGAAGAAAAGAGAAAAAAAATCTTATAATGATTGGTGTTTGTAGAATGCAGTTTTCTCAGATTATCAGCCTGAAATATTTCATTATCAGTAGATTCACTCAAACCTCATAAAAGAATATCATTACAAAATTCAAAACTTCACTGAAACTTAAGAGTCTGGACAAAACTAAGACATCCTACTTCAATACATAGAAATAGAAAACAGAGGAAATCAATCCTGTGAACTATTTATGGCTCACAGAGAAGGAAATATTCATGAAATGATTTAACCCAGCTTCGCATTTTGTACGTTCTTTACCACACTAATAGAAATGTCTTCAAAGCTATGTTAAGATGCACATCAGTTATCCGTCTGCAAAGTGATCTGGATGTCTTTCTCCCTCACTTGGATGTTCATTTCAGTCTGGTCACCTTTGTTTTCTTCCCTAAGAAGGGGGGTGAAGGAGAACAATTTATTGTATGCCAGCACAAGCCAGGGGTGCAGGAGGATATTCATGACATCTAGACTTAGGATCTAGGAAGTATTTCTCAATCACGGCACACAGAAATGTTTAACAATGAAAGGACAGAGCTAATCCATGGAGAGCTGCAGAGCAGAAGAGGTAAAAATGTGACTAATATAAATTCCTCAATTTCAGGCAGTATTTCACAGTGGTTGTGTGTGTCATCACTAAGTCACAGAATCTTTTGATTGGTGTTTTTCCTCTCTTTTCTGTTTGCAACTTGTTATGTTTTTCAGTCTTTCCAGTAAGTGAACAGAACAAATCTATAAAAAATCCTTTCTACAGCCAAGTCAAAACTTTTAGATCCAATATTTATTTTAAGTGGGTTCTTTTTTAACATCTAAATTTCTAGAATAACTCACAAGAAAGCTGCACAGGTAATAAACATGGGTTTAAATCTTTATTTATCTGAAAAAGAATAAGAGCTGTATGAGCTGAAATGTTAAGGCCATGAAAATTTTAATTCAGGAATCAAATCCCAAATGTAATTACAACATAAATGTTCACTACCTTGAAATAGATTTCTGCCAAAGTGTAAATTCCATGACCTGTCAGAAGGAAATTTCTAATTTCTTCTGAAACCAACAATAATTTTCTTAAGCATAGGCCAATGTGTGTATGATAAACTGGGTGCCAAACTATTGCAGGCTTTTATCCAAAATCTGCAATACTCATGCTTTAAAATGTTTTCAAAACAAATGGACAAG
This sequence comes from Upupa epops, assembly GCA_013397515.1. Taxonomy (NCBI): domain Eukaryota; kingdom Metazoa; phylum Chordata; class Aves; order Bucerotiformes; family Upupidae; genus Upupa; species Upupa epops. Next base: position 77,026 of record VZRI01002792.1, read on the forward strand.
TTTCACTGGAGCGACAGCTGGAGAATACGGCACCAAACTTTTGAGGAAAGATGCTGAATCATTCTAGAAATTTGAATTGATGATTTATCATCGACTGTGTTCAATATTGTAAGCTATATAAAGAAATACCTGCTGGTAATTTCTTATTTTTCCTCCATAACACTGGGCAACAAGGGGCATGGAGTATGGATTTTCCTTCGTTTTCTTTTTACCACCATTTTTTGTAATTTTACTGCTTCTTAATTACCTACTAAGAAATAATAAAAAAAATAAAAATAAGGTGTAGCCAGCTGCATTCTCAGGATAACCTTTTCTGCTAGAAAATCTCCTGAAAGACACAGCCTCCTCTGCAGCAGGTGTAGTTTTAATGATGCTTTGATGCCATATGTCAAATTTCATCACTTGCTGTGAAGAGTGACATTTCTTTTGATAGCTCCTAGCAACAGCAATACCAGTCGTTGGTGGTCATCTCACACTAGACAAATAATTCCTGCAGCAAGAACATTTAATTTCAGTTTCATGCCAGGCTGCACACAATCTCTGCTTCTCTCCTTTGTCTGTAATTCATTTTAAAATAAAATAAATCTATATTATTAATTTGAAGCACACTGTATTTGTTTTCACAGATACACTCACAAGAGTACCTCTACATTCTGAAAGAGGCTGTTTCAAAGCTGCCTTCAAAACTTAACATCCTGTCAGGATCAACAGTGAAGATAGAAGTGTAGAGCAAGGTGCATCTGGGAATAATCTTCAAGAATAGTTTAGCCACAGGTATCAGAAATTACATGTACTGATACATCAACAGACATCCAAGTATGCATGATCTGCAGGTCTTCTGAGAAGCCTCTACATGTTCATGATGTTGAGGAATATGACATTCATCTTTGATACTGTCACAGCTTTTATTTGAAGAGTCATGTAGGTGTTCTGATACCATTGGCACCTACAGGTAAAGGAATGACTTCACAAGACTGCTTGATTTTCAAATGACATTTCACATTTCTTTTTCTTCTAACATTACTTTTCAACTTCACCACAGTTTTGCAAGTCCAGTGCTATTGGTTATTGCTAATCAGTGACACATTTGACATTCTCAAATGAATTAAAAAAGTAGTGTTTCCAAACCTTTTTGTAAGACGACCAAGAAATAAAGTCTTGGTGTTGAGCAGAGGAGGAAAGTATGAAGAATTAACCAGTGACTCTGGGAAGGGAAGTCTCATGCCTTTTCTAATTAAGTCGTCTTCTAAAAAGTCACTGACATCTTCAACAGCAGAATATGAACTCAGGTTGCAACAGGAAATGGATTATCATCATCATCATATTTATATGTTTCTTCTTTAAATTACTGGGAGCTGATGAAGTATTTGTGCTGACAGACATTGCCAATGCAATTTTAAAACTGTCAGCAAGTATTTTTTGGTACTGAAGAAATTCTGGAGGGAGGGCTGGAAAAAACGGAAAGAAAGACAAGGAATCAGGAAGTGTAGTCCTATCAGGCACGGAGAAGCGATGGAACACATTGTCTAAAATAAATTTGCAAATGTGGTTACCTAGTAGCTGAAAAGAAGAATTTGTCAAGAACAGATCATGTCAAACCAAGTTAATTTCCTTCCTATGACAAGGTAATAGACTTTGTGAATAGAAAGGAAGTGTTAGATATCACATATCTTCGTTGCAGCAAGATTTTGCCACTCTTAACATCAGGAAAATGAGACTGATATCAGGTAAACACCTAAGTGGCAAGTGTGTTTTCCAGACAGCAGCAATCTCTTGAACTAGAATATATCAAATAGGTTTCTGTAAGTCTGGTGCCACTGAATGACTGCAATAAAAGAAAAAAGATGATGATAAAATCACAAACTAATGATTCACAAACAAATCAGAGTCCAGAAGTGTATAGCTAAATAATCTTGGTAAATATGAGCAATTGCATGGTAATAGGATATAACCCAGTAAGGAAAAATACATAGTGGTACACAATTAGACGTAAGTGGTTGCACAGTCACAGCGTGTGGAAACCCTGTCTAGGCAGCAATATTGCAGAAATTGCTAAAACGGGGGTGAACACTGTCACAGAACACATTAATCAACAATATCACACTAATGATGAAAACTCATTTAACTTAATGAGATAAGAAGTGAACTATTACCTGCAAAAAAGCCTGAAGCCACAATTTTCTAAGTGCTAGTAAAGTCTCAGCTGGAATACTATTTCCAGCTTTAAGCATTCAATTGGTGATAGACCATGAAATAGTAGCAAGTGTGAAAATAGGTCCTAGAAACAAAACTATGGGTAAAGCTCAAGCAAGTAGGTTTATTAGGTTTAGAAACATGATTATTTGCTATAAAAGAATTGCTGTGAAGGAGGAGGAATAATGACATTAAATGACAAGGGAGAGCTGGATTAACTTAATCTATAAAGTCTAGGATAATAGTAAGAAAACTTGAATAGATCACTGGAATTGTTATCAATTGAAGCAATTTAAAGCCTACATACCCTTACAAATGTCAATGTTTCTGGAGTGACATAGTCTTTATTTATTTATGAGACAATTACTATTAAGCCCTGGAGACTGAACAAGGAGGTATATAAATTAGAATAATTCCTGTTGGAATTATCCCAGTAATGTGTTCTCTGCTTTGTTTTATGAATGTCTCACGTAGTAACGTTTAATATTGGAAATCAAAACCGTAGTATCCCTTGCTTTAGTTACTGGATTTTGCATTTCCTGGTAAGACTATCCACATAGTGGATTCCTAGGATGACCTCATCTTTTGCAGATATCAGAATCCGTATTCTCCTCCAAAAGTACATATGTATATAATATTTGCTTATCAGACCATTTAGGGGAATTACACATAGTAATGCAGCAATATGTTATTGGTCAATTACTAAACCTAACTTTTATTCAAGGAGGCTGAAGTATGGACAAGGCCTCATGAAACTCAGTGGCAAATTTAGGGATAAACGGCTGCTTCTTCTGATGTTCCTTTGACTTGGTTATACTGTCTCTCATGCTCTTACTGTTCCTGCAGAGCTGATATGGTCAGTCTGTATTCATTCTGTACGTTGATACCTCCATTAGCTGCATTCTTGTACAGCCTGCAGGCAACATGTACAGTGACTAAAGGACAAACACTAAAAACATGTGTAAGAGAGCACTTGTAAAGTGGCAGAATTCCTTCTGAATCACAGATACTTTATTTTCCACATTAAAAATAAATGCCCCAATAGGTGTATTGGATATATTAAGATATTCATCAAACAGAAAAAAAAAAAGAAGACCAAATAAACTACTTAAAAGAATTATTATAATTTACAATTCAGTAATTATTACATGTGATAACCTATCGTGAAACCAAAGGACATAAAGTCTACACAGCTAAGAGAAGAGAGAAGATAGACATTCAATACACATAAAGAACCATATCAGACTTTCAATCTGAAAAACATTTCCAGCTTCTAAAAAGCTGCTACTCTGCAGATCCTACCTGGTATTACTGCATTCAAAAATTTAGCCAAAACTCTCTCAGGAAGTTTGTTTCACAGTAAATGGAAATAACCTCAACCCAATCAGATGCAACCTCCTTTGGTTTTGTAAAAAATAAAGGCATTCTTAATAAATATTCACTGTGATATGTACTAGAGTTCTGTTACTCCCTTTATACTGCAGTGATGCTCAGGATCAATGTACAAAATTTGATTTAGTATTTTAAAATAATCTATTTTACTTGAGGAAGGAATATGATTAAAAATAGCTTTTCTTACTTCTGCAAAAAAAAAATAAAATCTTGCCTTTCAACTATAACAGATGTGTTTGGGTTTATTTAATAGATCTTTTAGCCTTTTCTTGAATCTTACCAATACAGCATCACGCTCACTTTATGAAGAAAGCATTTTAAATGGCCTATAATGCTCAGTTTTGTCAGGTTGCTTCCTGATCTTCCATTATTCTTAAACACTTTACAGCAACCACAGCAAAAACATGTCTGGTCTTTCTGTAAGGACAGAAAAACAGAGAGGAGTTGTGCCTCAGGCATTCCTGGGAGACAACTGGGAGGGGTACTGCAGTTATCTCTGGTGAACCTTTTTGAGCCAGTGCGTATTCATAATTCATACTTTATTTCTTTTTATAGTAAAACCTTTAACAAAATAAGTATTTTAAAATATTTACTTATTTATCTAAATCACATAATCATTCATGGAATGGTTTGGGTTGGAAATGACCTTAAATTTCCAAATCCCCTGCCATAGGCAAGGACATTAGAACAGGTTGCTCAAATCTCCATCCAGCCTAGCCTTGAAAAGGTCCAGGGAGGGTGCATCCATAACTTCTAGGAAAAACCTGTTCCAGTGCATCACCACCTGCTCAGTGAAGAACTTCTTCCTAATTTCAGGTACTGAAAGGCTGCTATAAGCCTGAAGCCTTCTCTTCTCAGGATGAATAGCTTCCAACTCTCTCTCAGCCTTCCCTCTTCATGGCCCTTCTCTGATCTTGTTCCACCAAGTCCATGTTGATTCTATGACTGGCGATAGGAACAGAGGAGATGAGCTCAGGCTGTGCCAGGGGAGGGACATATGGGATGTGAGGAAAAGCTTCTCAGAGAGAGTGGCAAGGCTATGGCACAAGCTGCCCAGGGAGGGGATGGAGGCACCATCACTGTAGGGGTTCAACAACCAGACAGCCAGGGTGTTTCGGGAGATGGGGTAGTGGTTGGGGGTTGTAGGGCAGACGGTTGGACTTAATGATCTTGAAGGTTTTTTCCAACCTTGATGATTCTATGTTCTTCTTATGTTTAGGACTCCAGAGCTGAATACAGTACTCCAGATGGTGTGGAGCAGTTGAGGAGACTCACTTCCCTCACCTTGCTGGCTAAACTTCCTTTGATGCAGCCAAAGATGCAGTTTGCAAGTGCATAGTGCAGGGTCATGTTGAGCTTGTTGGTCAATACCTCAAATACTTCTCTGCAGGGCTGCTCTCAACCCATTCTATTTACCCTGTACTTGTGCTTATGATTACACTGACCCCAGTGCCCTTAATATCTTGAAGTTCACCATTTCATGGTCACTGCATCCAAGGCTTCTTGATTTTTCTCACCATTCCTCACCAGCTCCTCCTTGTTGATGAGAATAAGGTCTAACATAGCACTTCTCCTTATTGGATCCTCTATCACTTGGAGAAGACAAGGAGGGTATTTGGTGGAGAGAACCTGGAGAAATCTGTGAGCTCAAATAAGTTTTCTGAAAAGTTGTGATGATTTTTATAAGCCCTTACTAAAACAGTAAAGAAATGCCCTCAAACCACCAAATCCTCTAGAAAACCATAGTTTTCCATCTTTAAACTTTATTTTACGGTAAGACAGATAAAAAAACTTCTTTACAGAGAACCTAGAATCATGGATTTGGCTGAACACCCAACGTGTGAATTGGTCTCAATTTTGTTGTAATTTAATACTTCATAATTCAGTTTTTATGAACTTGATAAGTAAACATTTTTAAGAGTAGTGAACAGTCTGTGTGCTGTTTGACTAGCAAAAGGATGAGCCAAATGGTTTCTCAAAATATTTGTATGAAATTACATTTTAGATTTTCATGTTGGCTGTCATCCAAAATTAGCTTTTCCTCTATTAAAGGGAGCTTTAAACTGTGTCAAAATTACTGATGGCCAGACAGATTAAAGAAGATACCTGATGCATTTCTGAAATAAAATTATCATAAAATTCAACAAAAGAAATATTTAGTATTTTCTGTAGTGATGTAAAAGCAGTGGTTTCTTTAGGAAATGTTGAAGGTACAAGTACAATTACTTCAATTTATGATGCACTATTAGAGCTGTCTTGTCCTGAGGCATGACAGGTTAGCCTAAAGCATCAGCATTGTTCTTTGGTCTGATTTTAAGATGTAGTGAATAGCTCAGGGAGGTGTTGATTGCCCTTAACTCTCACCGATTTCAGTTCTTCAGTATCTAACTGTTTTAATCTCCTCAATCCTAATGCCTACAATTAAATTGCAAAATATTTCCCTCCTGTGCCACATTGTTTTCTGCCATTTGGCATTCATTGATTTCCCACCCTGCTACTATCTCCCCAATTTCCAACTGAATTAAAACACAGGGAGAATCATGTTATGTTTATTTCCTTCTTGGTGTTTTTTGCTAGCATCATTGGCAATGTCAGTGCAGCTCTGGGAATAGTTAACAGTGACAGTTAATAGTGACAGTAAGGGAACACTGAGTAAACAGAACAAAAATTAAGAGACAAGTATTTATAAACTAAATGACATTCCCTACAGTCCTTAAGCACATTAAGGACAAGTTCACATGTAGAAACAATGATTTTTTATAAAAAAATACAAAATAATGAGAATAAATTTCAGACAACAAATGGGCAGCAAAAAGGTAGCCTGATGACTAGCAGTACTAGTGGTGAAATAGTGTAAGTTATTAAGCTGAAAGTGGGTTTTTCCAAAAAGAAATGTTTCTGTTTCTGTTGTTAAAGAATATGGGCAAGCACAGTTCATGAGTTTAAATAAAGAGCCATTAATAAATGTAGCATTGTCAAGCCTGTTCACAAACTACCTCCTTTTCAGAATCTTATTTAGCAAGAGGCTCTACAGAATGCCACAACATTGCACCACTGCATACTCAGTCTGGTAACAGTACGATCAGTATTTATTTTCATACCATAGAAGGTACTAATCAGGAGCTTGAAAATTAGAGGAAATGTTCACCCAAAGCATTTCACATACAGAAATCAGCAATGGGTATCTGTACCTGTATCCATGCACAGGTACAGAGATGATTTACTGATCCATTACCAGTGAATTACTTTGTTAAACTTCATACAGACATACTTATGTGAACGATACTGACAGTTCATAACACCTAAATTCACTTTCTGCCTAAGTTTAAAGGGTGCATGTAAAGCTATAATCTTTACTCAGAAACAAAACCACTGAACCATGCTCAGGAATGTTTTGGACCCCAACCAAGTCATTTTGGCAGCACCCACTGTATCGTGGTGACATAATATACATCTTCATCAATACTTGAAAGAGCTATGCATTTACGCATTTTACAAGAGGATGGTCATGAAGATTAGCTTGTTAGCATATTGAACTCTGGTGGCAGAGCACTGCTTTGTCTAAATTCCCATTACAAGTATGTTTCAGGCTCCACTAACACTAACTGAGCCAAAACGTGTTACCACAGCTGTGTGCCAGTCTGGGAGGAAATATCTGTCTCGTAATAAGATTTTCTCTTATTCTTCTTCTGTCAGTACCTTTCCTTTGTTCTGTCACTGGAAAATATTCCAATTTCTTTTCTGTAAGGGAGTGCAGGGAAAGTGTACACATGGTGTTTATATCGAAATATTATTATCCCTCCTATATTCTGGTTTTTGCCTTTTGTATTTGAAAGGTTTCTTTTCCTTTCAGTTTGGTGTTCTAGTCAGTCTCACATTCACAGGTCTCACTTCCTCTTTAAATTCTCCTTCAAACATTTAACTGAAAAGGCACTCATTATATTTTATTTCAAGGTCTAGTCAAGTGTCAGAAATAAAGGGAAGGTTTCTACCAGCTCTGCAGCAGCAGATGCCAATTTATTCCTACGAATACGATTCTCAATCTCTATTTTCTCTTTTCAAGGTATTGAGACACCTATGCCACATAAATCCATCTTACTTTCACCAGGATTTTCTTATGAGGGCAATGTTGCTGAATGTATGAATAAAATAAACGAGAGAAATATACTGTCCACAATGCACAAAGAAATTTGATCGCAAACATCTAGGGTTTTAAGACTTCAAAATTAGCAAAGGAGTCTAGTAGAGAATAAAACAGATAGGTAGGCATAAGTATAAATTATTAAATTACATTGACAGTGTTATGAGGTAATGCAAATGTAAATATTATTTGCTTTCTTCCTTACACCTCCCAAGCCCTCTTTCTGTTGTTTATTTGTTTAGGTTTTATTATGTAAAGAAGGTAGATGGATCTGTTTAAAAAATTTGACTATAAAGATATGGCAAATGAAAAATATTCTCCCTGAGGTGAATGATAAGCCTCCAAATCTGTACTCTGAAACATCTTCTTCATGAACATTTGTTGTCTTCTCCTTTCTGGAAACTATATGATCTTGACATCATATAAAGTGTCTCATGACCTTGAGAGCACTGACGACTGTTTTCCTGCTCTAATGTCTTTCAAGGAGGCCATCTTCAAAACAAAGCATTAAACCATCTTGAACCAATAAGAGGAAATGACACATAGAGGAAATCCAGGCCAAGTAGTCATTTCCACTATTCCTTTTAAGGAAAAGATGGAATAATAGCAGTGAAAAAGACTTACCGGTTTGTAATATGAAAGACTGGCAAAAGGAAAATACTCTTTGGCAGAATTCAGATATAAAAGACAAAGACTATTACTGTCATCAGTTTTTGATATTCTACTTCAAACTCAATTCAGTGTTATCTCAGTTTAGTGACTGAAGTCTCCAAATAGCAATTTAGACTTGAAGTGAGGAGGAAGTTCTTCACTGTGAGAGTGGTGAGAGCCTGGAATCGGTTGCCCAGGGAGGTGGCTGGGGCCCTGTCCCTGAAGGTGTTTAAGGCTCTGGCCAGCCTGATCTAGGGTGGGGTGTCCCTGCCCATGGCAGGGGCCTTGGAACTGGATGATCCTGTGGTCTCTTCCAACCCTGACTGATTCTCTAACTTCTTCCCAGGGATGGAGATGGGACGCTACAGGGGCTGCCTGGGGGTGTTGTGAAGTCTCCTTCTCTGAAGACGTTTTAAACCCACCTGGACATGTTTAGGGTGTCCTGCTGTGGCAAGGGGATTGGACTAGATGATTTTTCAAGGTCCCTGATGATTCTATAATTCTATGAAATAATAATGTACCCCATGTTATTCACATTTTTACCTGATTTACTACTGTTTGGCTATGGCCTCGGGAATATCTAAACTTTATTTCTGTCTCTTCATTACTTTGGTTACTTAGCAATCATGTTTCATTTCACTATTTCATTCTCCACATATGAAAAAAAGAAATAATCACCCAAATTTAATAATAATTATTGATACTGATGATGTTAACAATAATGATAATATTACTACTACTAAGAGAATTAATAATACAGACTATAACATGCTTAAACTTGAGTTGTTCTACACTTCTCTCTATTTGATCTGCCTGCTATAGATATATTGCTTGGCTGTTTTCCCTAGTGGACAGGATCTGTTAGAATTTTTTTCTTTTAGGCTATAAAACAGAAATCTTCTGCATGACTTTAAGATTCACATCAGTTCTGCCAATATGCCATGGCTGGTGAGTGCTGATTATGCTGACAGCCATATTCTCTTTCTGAAAGCAACCTGCCCCAGAGAAGCTGCAGCTGAAACTGCCACTAATCTAGTAGCAGTCCTCAGTGGTCAAGTGCCATTTCTGTGCCAAGTCCCAGAAATTTTAATTAACCTTTATATACTCCCTACCAACACTAATTTCCTGTTAAATATTGATCATGGCCCTTCTTGTATTAGCCACAAGTACTCAGGCTGTCAGAAATATATTTTTATTTAGGTTTCTCAGATACTTTATGTTAAGGAACAACAAACCAGTAACCATAACAGAATAAATTAATACAATAGAATTAGAGTTTATGGTTAATAACTCTTCTTCTCTTTATGTGTTTATTTCTTGATACATTTGATATAAATTATCATAATTGACTAGAAATATGACAACTTGCATATAATTGGCTACCAGCCTCTCGTTATTTAGTAACTCTGACCACTTTTTTTAAAAGTTTGTTCTGATAAAACATTATTTTAAAAAATACTTTGCACCTGGATAGAGCAGTCATTAAAACATACAGATTTTCTTAAGATAAAAATAGATATAGTATTACATAATATTTGCATATGATTTGATACCGTATGATCAAATATGTATATATAGTATGATCAAACTATGATTTCTGCTTTCATTTCTGTCACAAAATCACAGAATTGCTCTGGTTGGAAAAGACCCCTGGGATCACTGAGTCAAACCATCTACCCTACTTTACAAGGTCATCCCTAACCCATATCCCTCAACATATCATCCAAATGATCCTTAAACACATCCAGGAGTGGCAACTAAACCACTTCCCTGGAAAGCCTATTCCAGTGCATGACCACTCTTTCTGTGAAAAAAATTCTTCCTAATATCTAGTCTAAACCTATTCTGTTGTAACTTGAACTTACCCCCTCTTGTTCTATCACAATTGCTTGTGAGAAGAGACCAGTACCAACATCTCCACAATGTCCTTTCAGGTAGTTGTAGGGAGCAATGAAGTCTCTTCTCAGCCTCCTTCAAACTAAAGAAACCCAGCTCTCTCAGTATTTCCTAATAAGATTTATTCTCTAGGCCCTTCACCAGCTTAGTTACCCCCACTCCAGCACCTCCACATCTCTCTTGTATTGAGGTGCCCAAAGCTGGACAAAATACTCAAGATGTGGCCTCACCATTTGACAGAAAGTAACCTGTCCATACTTTCAGTAGCATGGACAGCAGCATGGACCATGTATTTGTCTTTTTCAACAATGAGGACACTCAAAGTTCTAGTAAAATCTAATCCACAAGAAACTGTATGATACAAGCAAATTATTTTAAATAATAAAATATCTGTGTATTTCTTTCAAAGAGTATTTTGTTCTAAAATACTATTATTCCACTTTACCTTCCCTAATTCCTCAAGTTACATGATAGAACATTAATTTTTCATATAGGTTCTTCTATACAGACATGCTCACATATTGCAGACATTCAAATTATGTAAAAAAATATTGGTATTGTGTCATATGTGAATATGAGCTAGAGAGTTTACTCAAAGCTCTAACAGTTATCAAACATGCTTGGTATCTGTTCAGTTTGTCCAAAAGTTAAAATATCATGCCATTTTTTTGCCCAGAAAGCCTACATTTGCCTTCATAAGTAAAAAGCATGGTGGTTCTTTCTGTGTGTCCTTTTAGATTCAGTGATTCATACAGAATGGAGCTGAAATATACTAACTAGCTGATAGCATTGCGACTTTCCCTTAGGTTTGTGGTTCAAACTTGGGTCACCATTGCTGCCATCCACAAGTTTTCTGATACTTCTCAGCAGCAATTTGTTCTTGGTGTTTTGCCATCTAAATAGAGTTGGGAAAAAATGAGGGCTTCTACACATCTCTACCTTGAGAACAAAGCTAGTAACACGCACTGCAAAGAGACTGTACTTTTGATCAGGCTTTGACCACTTCCTTTGAGGCAATAAAGCACAGCAGAAAAATATATGCAGATAGTGTAAAACAGTGTTGTCTTATACCCAACGTGCAGGATATTCATTGAGATAGTAATTTCAGTGTGCCCAACTTGCTTAAGAGTTTGACCTCAAAATATATTGCAATTGTTGCTGATTTTACCTTTTTTCCTGTTAGTGTATACATTTTCAGTCTAACATGCTCACACCGAGAGATACTATGGTACTGGGTGGAGTAATCTTTCCAGTTTTGGCTCTAACTTAAAGCAACCTTTAGGAAAAAAATGTTTCTTTAGAAAGAACAAAACATGCCTTTTTAAAATTTGTGTAAATAAAATTCTATTTTCTATTCTTCAATTATGCTTTGAAACAAAAACCTATATTTTCTTCAGTGGGTTTCCAAAGGTTGAATTTCATGCCAAGTCTTCATGCCTGAAATATAGCCACTGTCTTCTCATGAAGAGGAAGATTCTAGTTGTCACAAGGCATTTGTCATTCTTTTGCTTATTTGCTAAAGCTGGAGTTCTGTTAGCATTTTTCCCCATGTTTTTATTTTCTTTAGGGCTGAGAATGACAGGAATGCAACAAAGGGGGAAAAAAAGTCATCTCTGTAGCCAAGATGCTCAGATGAATGCCCAAGGATGGGTCAGCTGTGTGCAGTATAGGAAAAAAACCAAACATACAAAACTAAAAGCAAAACCTCTTTTTAAAGAACCAGTTCTTGTAACATGGAGCAGTGATTTATTACTGAATCTTCTAACTGGAATAGGGTTGAAGAAAAGATAGATTTGCTCCAAAATCTTAATTCATGTTATTATTACCATCTGAAAAAAAAAGGAAAAAAATGACAGTGGCCAAGCTTTTAATAGGCAACGCTACTCCACTCTGGTGAGACCCCACCTGGAGTACTGAGTCCAGTTCTGGAGCCCTTATTACAGGAAAGATGTGCACATGCTGGAGCGAGTCCAGAGGAGGACCACGAGGATGATCAGAGGGCTGGAGCATGTCTCTTATGAGGAGGAATGTAGCAAAGCTGGAGATGGGTAGATTTAGGCTTGATTTGAGGAGGAAGTTCTTCACCGTGAGAGTGGTGAGAGCCTGGAATGGGTTGCCCAGGAAGGTGGTTGTGGCCCTGTTCCTGGAGGTGTTTAAGGCCAGGCTGAATGAGGCTCTGGCCAGCCTGATCTAGGGTGGATTATCCCTGCCCGTGGCAGTAGGGTTGGAACTGAATGATCCTGTGGTCCTTCCAACCCTGACTGATTCTGTGATTTTATAACTTCTTCCCAGTGGGGGGTGACAGGGCACCAGAGGGGCCTGCCTGGGGTGTTTGTGGAGTCTTCTTTTCTGGAAATGTTTTAAACCTGCCTGGACCTGGTTGGGGTGTCCTGCTGTCAGAGGGGGATTGGACTAGATGATCTTTCCATGTCCCTTCCAATCCCTGATGATTGTATGATTCAATTCCTTGCTGCCCAGACCTGAGCATTGTTTCAACTTCTCCACTTTCCTCTTATCTTCTAGGTTCCATATGACATGAACCTAATCCACTTTTATCTGTATCTTGCTGAAAAAAGTTGTCATCTGTAATAACCAGAAGACGAGTTCTTACCAGGATGAACACTCATCTCACCACCTGCACTGAAACCTATGCTGTGTGCAAACTGCACACAACAGCTGGCATGTACAGCAGCAGGAAGAAAACACTCCATCAGTATAATTCACTTTGCTGAAATCTCTAGCTCTGTTGAAAACAGAGTCTAGGTGCATCCTGGATAATATTTTCAATGGGAAGCTCTGAAATTTAGGCACAAAGGAGTATTTTGTAGCATTTGGGACTTAAAGCTACTATGCTTATGAAAAGCCTAAACTCTAGAGTGCTGTTAGCTGGCCTTTTAAACAATCATCAAGCATCATAACCCACTCAAATTGGATTCTAGGAAACAATTCACAGTAAAAAAGTATTTCCATGTTTTCCTCTCATGAATGATTTCTAAAACAGACAGCAGCCTGTCTGTATTTGGTATTCATCAATCTACTCTGTTGCTAGTTTGTGGTCATGCTTTTTTCATGATTCGAGTTTGTGTAAATATTCATGCCTTGCAATTCCAAGTGTTCTCTGCAAACATTATACTTTTCTGTACTTTGCATGAATGGGCTGGACACATGAAACCAGTTTTCCTGTACAAATACTGTTGAATTCAAATTAAAGTTGTTTTAATATACTGAAGGGGCTTTATTAGTACTAGATAGAGTGGATTGAATAAAGATGGTTAACAGGCCAATTTGCACAGGAACAGTTACTGGTTTATTTGATTGGCTTCACACATTGAATCAACCATAGAATCATAGGGATTGGAAGGGACCTTGAAAGATCATCTCATCCAATCCCCCTGCCACAGCAGGATCACCTAGACCAAGTTGCACTGGAACATGTCCAGGTGCATCTTGAATGTCTTCAGAGAAGGGGATGCCACAGCCTGCCCTGGGCTGCCTGTTCCAATGCTCCGTTACCCTCACTGGGACGAAGTTCCTTCTGATATTTATATGGAACCTCTTATGTTCCAGCTTGCACCCATTGCCCCTTGTCCTATCACCAGATGACCTTGAGAAGAGCCTAGCTCCATCCTCCTAACACCCACCCCTCACATATTTATAGACATGAATGAGGTCACCCCTCAACCTCCTCTTCTCCAAGCTCAAGAGACCCAGCTCCCTCAGCCTTTCCTCATAAGGAAGGTGTTCTAGTAGTCAAGATTAAGATTTTCTCAGCTACAGAACTCATGTGCCTCCACAGAAATGTCAGAACTCAGTGGTTCCAAAATGTCAAAATATTGCATAATGGGCAAATATTTCTCTTGCGACATCGTGATTGACAGGGAAAGAAATCATCATCCACAGTAAGACAGCAAATCTGTATTGAGAGTAAAGGCTACAAATAAGTCTTACAAAGACATCAGAGGTGAAAGCAGAGCAGGAGAAAAGAATTAATCATTCAATGAAGAACTGAAAATATCAAGGCAATTCAGGGCAGAAGTGAGAGGGTAGTAGAGTGGTGACAAAGAAAACAGAGAAACTACATGGGAATAAAAAATTGCCTCATAATTTCAAAAAAGTCGGAAAACATAGAAAAAGAACCAAAGGAACAAGAGTGTATTCACTACAGAATACCTGGTTTTGTATGGGTGTGTAATCCCTAAGAGCGCTACTAATCACATTGATGGTTTATATGTGGTGCTGGTAGTGTCCTGCTTCATTAGGTTCATATGGCACCTGTCAGTAGATATGTAAGTGTGAGAGTACTGACAAAGAAGGAGTACAGTTTGGCCATATGGCTTTTTTTTCTCATCACAGTGCTGCTTTCCATCAGCCTAGGTGGCAGATAATTTGTGATTGCATCCTCATCTCCATCCATCTGACAGCACTAGTCCCCTGCCATTCAAATCTGTCTTGTCCCTTGTTTGACCTCCCAGCTGCTGCTGACACACTACTCATGCTGCTTATGCTACTGTTCTCCCTGGTGATGACTGATATCTTCTGGCCTTCCTTAGACTTTGTGCTGCTTCACCAGTATCTCCAGCTGCCTCCTCCCACCCTCTTGTGACTTATTCCCTTTAGCTTGTTTCCATTTATCTTCTTTGTCCCTTCACAGTCTGCTATATTAGTGAGCACATTGTTCATGTGAAACCAATCCAGTACTCTATGGGTTGGTTCCCAAATTTTTTATTTACATGCACTTAAGAGACAAAGCATCTCCCCCAGTTCAGTCATTTCCTACCCTCAGCAATTTTATCATTCACTCACAGACAAAAGAAATATGAGGGCTGCAGGCTTTTTTTTCTTCATTGTTCAGGACTGCTTGGCACAGAGTCATATTTACTGTATTTTGAGAACCTGCCAGTCATCGTTCAGTTTTTAATTAGAAAAACAGCTTTGATTAAAGACAAGTAAGTCTGGCAGTCAGAGTCCTGGGTTGTTGTTTTGTTGAATAAATAGTTCTTAGTCTTTCAGCAGATCTATTTTCATTTAATTCTATGTATATATCATTCAAAACCTGCATCACCACATGGATTATGTACAAACATGAAAACAAGAGCCAATTTTAAATATCAATGCAAAGTGGCATTTCTCAGATTGTGACCTGACGAACCACAGGCACCTCCCAGCTTCCATCAAAGATAAATTTAACATTGCTCAGAAGATAAGGCAAATCTTTTTGCTGCATTCCCTAGGACTAAACAAACCTACTTCCATCAGGATTAATCAGTATTAAAAAAGGCTGCTTGGTTTAATCTATCTTGTGTGCTCCTGGCAAAGATAACCATATCCATAATCAGCCTAAAGGTCAAAACATGGAAAAGGCAGCATTCATTTACCTCTGGGGCACTGAAGAAATCCCTTATTGCATTTTTTCTACCTTCAGTAGTGGTTTTGTCTTGTCAGTCACTAAATGAGAGCTATTATCAGCAGTATCATACACAGAAAGCAGAAGATGCATGCATAATGGCAGACGGTATTGTATGTTAAGATCAAATGCATTTAATAACTACATTTCAATTGCATATTTACTTAAGATAGTTGCCAGGAAATCTTAGAACTGTTGTCACTGCAGAACTAGAGATGCTGTATAACAACATAGAACAGTTTTCTAAAATATGTTGATTCACACTCTCCTCTTAAAACAGAAATTCTAAAGTTGTGAGTTAATAAGTGTCGGTGGAATAGCCTTGGTGAGGAACACACTGTGTCCTCTGATTTGAATGTAATAATCATTATTTTTATTTATAAATAAATGTCTACTTGTTTATCAAAATCTATTTGGGAGACCTTATTGAAGCCTTTCAGTACTTAACGAGGGCATATAAGAGAGATGGTGGTGGACATTTTAGGGCCTTTTGCAAGAGGGTAATGGTGTGGAGATTTAGAATAGATCTAAGGAAGAAATTTAGTGAGCTGAGGGTGGAGAGACACTGGCTCAGGCTGATCAGGTTGCTGATAGAAGCTGCATTTCTGGAAATATTCAAGGCCAGGTTGGACACAGCTCTGGGCAACCTACTCTAATACAAGATGATGCTGCTTTCTGCAGGGGGTTGGACTAGATGACCTTCGAATGTGCCTTCAAACACAAAACATTCTGTGATTTTGATTCTATAACTAATTAGGATATACTGATATCTATAGCTAAAATTAAATCAAGAAATATTTAAACAGAGATGGCTCATAAATATATACAAGATATACAAATAATTGGCTGGATAAATAATTGGAGAATTATTTATTAATCTCTATAAGTAACTATTTGAAATGGTTTAAGTTTGCGGTGAACCCTTCCACTGCCTACCATTTGGTGAGATTTAGCATCTAAGAGGAGACAGGGAATATTGACCATAATAACATACTTATATACTGGTATCATCAGTCATTTATGGTCCTGATTTTTCTGAGGTAATTGAGTTAGAGTTAGTTCGATAATTTGTTTTTCTGATGCAAATAGTTTATAAATCAAATAAGCCACATCTTCCTCCCACTTAGGTACCTCAAGTTCTGTAAACATTCCTGAGCAATATTGCACATTTTGGATGATGTGTACTACTTACTTCTAGTCCAAGTGTCTCTACTTTCAAGTTATTAGTGACAGAACAAAGTATTAATACATTCATAACAGCAATCATTGTTGTCTTTCAGGGGAGTCATAGAGTATAAAGTTTCAAGTTGTTTTCTGGCAAGTATGAAGAAAAGAAAATGTACTCTTTATAGGCAAAGATGTATATTTTCTTTTGATCATATATATATCTAGAAGCAGAAATCATGTTTCATTGCAAAAATTTGATATCGTGATTCATGCAGGACTTAGGAGTATAAATCATTTAGACCAAATTTTCAGTGAAGAGTTAAAGTGGTATATAACTGAACAAGGAGATTCTGTACTGTTGAAAGGATAGAAAGAGTAGTAGAGGAGTCTGTTTAAACATTTTCAATTTTTTTTTCAAAACCTGGAGAGTAGTGAGGTTCCTGAACTGACAAAGTCCTATATATTTTCTCAGATCCACAGCTGCCAGAAGCATATATTGTATTTCAGCTGGAATACAAAATCTTATGAATTGATTTGTCTTTTTCAAAAAATCAAGAATATTTCAGGCATAAGGCCATTAGTGACAACATCTCTTTAAAGGAACCTGATTGGATGGTTAAGTCACTTTAATATATTAATATTATTTAATACAGTAATACAGTTATGAGTTTGAGCAGATAACAGGTGGACTAATTAAAGATCAAATGGTTTGTGTGGTATAATCAATAAGTGAAGAAGAAAATAAACATAACTGTAAAGGGAATCATATATTAGCAGTGTCAGTGAACCACCACACTTCTGAAATGAAAGCGATAATCATCAGGGAAGAAATGAAGTGCATGTAATTAAAAAATGCCTGCAGAAAAAACACAAGTATAAGCAAACCTCTGAAATGACATCGTTTGTGAAAAGCACGGGGGAGAATCCTATACATTAGAAAAGTGTCCAGCTAAAGGAAACATTGAAGGAATCAGATTCAATTTCAGTTACCAGAGGCAATGTCACATGAGGTTGATGATGCCTGAGTGATGTTACAGAGGTCAGCATTCTCTGTATTCTCTTGTAGAACAAATTTACTCCAATTTCCAGCAGTCATTTGTACAAGCCAGAGGGAAGGTAGCCTGCTCAAGTCTGTCTGTTTGCTATGGCACTGACACAGTTTTTAGTGTCTGGAAGGCTTTCATATCTTCTGTAGTAGAGTAATGGAAACAGCAGAATCCTAATGAGACAGAAAAGTAAGAAAATATTAGGCTTATCAAAATAGATAGTTTTTTGTTTCTGATTTCTTTTTTTTCCCCCCCCTGAAGCTTGATAGGATTTGAGGAAGGGAGAAATAAGGACTGGCCAGTGTGTGGAGGCTGCTGGTCCTGATGCTGTCCAGCAGCTGGGAATGAGAGACTGTGAGTGTCTGATGCAGGAGACAAGCCACCTTCCTCCACTCCATGCTACCACCATGACAGCCTGATTGCCAGTCTTAAAAGTAGCTACGCACGTGTCTGGTTCCACATTTCTGCGGTCTGATGTAAAGATGCTGCCTCACAGCCATGCCTGCTCAATTTCTATTGGATGTGTTTTCATGTGACTGGAAAGGAGCTGATTCCAGAGAGCAGTTGCTCAGCAGATGCGATGACTCCAGTGCAGTGGTGAGAAAACTACAGCAATATGTGAGAACCACTGACACCTTTACTCCAATGAGTACAGAAAATCTGCTGCTCCCTTTGTGTACTACTGCAAAGTACTAGTATATCCATGTGCCCTTCCAATATGAGTGAATCTGATACTTTAAATGTACTTTCTATGCTGTAACAGGGTTTAGAACCAACTTAAGGTACGGACTTCAGAGGTGCAGACCCTGAACAGTGCCCAGCTGCAGTAACATATGACCTATAGCAGTACATCACCACTTGAAGACGCAGCTTAGATCTCTTGTCAGAAAGAGAAGGTCTTGACTTTATTCATGACTACTTAATAAATTCCCAGAAGGCTGCTTCTGCAAATTGTAATTTCACTGCTGTTTAATATTCATTAATGCTTAAAGCAATGACAAGAGCTATGTACATATTATAAATATATAGATTAAGATAGAGAATCTTTTATGTCCATTAATTTCTTTCCCCAAGGACATACAACCTAATTCTGTAATGCCTAATGTTCCTGAATACTTGGAAAACACATTAACAATTTTCAGAAAGGCTTCGATGTTAAACAAGTTTAAAGAAGTTTTAGTTTTCCTGTATTGCCATAAGTCCTTATTAAGAAAAGAAAAAAAAAAATAGAAAAGTAAGAAAATTTAATTTTGTTTTCCTGTCTAAAATTTATTTTCCTATGTAGGACTATGTTTGCTATTCTTTTATCACACTCTTTCTCTTCCAATGATAATAAGTGCACAGTAATAATCATACAGTATTTATTTCAGTAGATACATCCTTAGATAATTAGAATTTCATTATCTATAATACACGCTGCACAACCTACAGTATTTACCATAATACAGCAGAAAAGAATGACAGATGCATACTGAAAAATACTAACCTATTCTCCATGAATTGTACTTAAGGAAGTTCTGCTTTGTCCTTTTGGCTGAACATTGATTCCTCATTTGACCTCTGGTTGCTATTGCTACTAATCATTGGGTTGCACCACCTTTGTCTGACCCTTGGATGAGGGCATATCCTGGTAGTCCATAAAGTAGATTAATACATAAGTATGTCTCTGAATAATCTACTCACTGTACTGTGATGTGTATACTCTGTTCCCCTTCTGTTTACTTCTGTGGAGTACCAGAAAAATGTTTTATCAGAAAAAAAGTTTTAAACAGTAAAACCTGAAGAATAGGATATGCTGGTTTTACCCAGGAAAAAGCCAACTTTCTTCATGGCAGCTCCCCCATATGATGCTGTGTTCTGCATTGAGTTAAAACAGTGTTAATTACACATCAGTCTTTTGTCTCCTGCTGAGTAATTCTTACTCAGTGTCAAGACTTTATCTTTTTTCCACTCCACCCACTAATGCAAAGGCTGAGGATACACAAGAAGATGGGAGGGAACTCAGCAGGGACAGCAGACCCCAAATGACGAAAGGGATATTCCAGACCATACATTAGACTCAACAATAAAAGCTCAGGGACAGCAGGGGGAAGGAGAGACAATTGTGGTTTTGATGTTTTTCTTCCCAAGTAACATTTATACATGCTAAGGACTTCCTGGAATTATCAGTTCTTCAGAAGTTAGTCAATAATGGTGTGTGTACTGATTTTTGATATGTTTCAAAGATTGTATGTGGACTTTGGCTCAAACTTCTCCAGTATAGAAAGGTTTCAACATTTCAAAAGCTTTGTGTCAACCATTGAAGTTAACAGTCAACATTACTTTGTTACTAATTATAATCTAGCATCAGTTATAGAATTGATTTTGTAATGGAAAGCAATTTTGGGAGCCACCAACATCAAGAAAGTGTCATGTCAGAAACATTCCCTGGGAAATACACTGTTGTCCATCAGCTGCCATTTATTACAATGATGTGTTTTATCAAATCTTCAAAACAGCCAAACAGCACTAAGCATTTTCAGGCAATGGAGTCTCCTGTAGATACAGACAGGTAAAATAGTATTTTAGTTTCCCCTGTCTTTCAAATAAAGATGATGTTTTGATAATCTTATCCCAAGATACAGGTGTTAAAACCAGAACATTCTATCTATGTACCCTCCCATATAAAGAATTTCCAATATAAATTTTCATATAAAGAATTTCCAATTGTGGCCATGAATGTAAGAATCTCTCCCTTTAATTTCAAAGACTAAGATAATTACTTCTGAAAAAGACAAACATCATAATAGATAAGATTAAAGAGATCCCTGTTAAACCCTTCCCCCAACAAAGCAGCTGCAGTAACAATATGAGAAAATAAATTGTGCAAAATTCTAGTTAATCTTTTTCAGATTTTGTTTTACTGACCATGTAAATAACAATCAAACTGGATTGTCCTTTACCTAAGGCATGGAATGATACAGATTTCTTCTCTAAATAACCATCTGACAATATAACTTCTTTGTAATAACATAATAACTTTCTTTGCATACATTTTTATAAAACAATATTTTCAACAAAATAATAAATCAGAGGCATTTGAGACATAAAATGTCAATAACCTGTATTGCTGTTAAAATGTTTTCTATGTTCATTGTCTTTTCATTAGGTCTAACAATACAACTTCTGGAAATCCCTTGGGAAGTTTTTAGTTTGGGTATACTGTGTGCTATTAGTGCAATTTTCCTGGGTAATTAATCTATATTTTCATCAGGACAGAGGGAAAATTCTTTTTCCATATAGCTATCCAACATGTACTGAAATTTTTTTTATAATAGGAGGCATGTTCATGTATAAACTACCTTCTGGCTTTGGGAGTATCATACACTTAGTTAGTGTTAAGAATAAAAATACTGAAAAAGAAAATGCTCCAGAAATTTTTCATTAAAAAAAAAAATATCATGTATCAATAGCCAGACATCAGAACTAGGAAATACATTAGAATTCTATAGCCTTCACTGTGGGGACTGACATCACTGAGCCTTACAGAGTTTAAAAGCCAGACATCAGACAACCCTGTCTATCTCAAAGTTGAGTCTATTCTTCAAATTACCCAAATTGCCTGCTTATAGATCTTAGGTATCCATGCAGGTGAGCTTGGATGGCCTTTACAATGGTCCAAGGTCTAACAACAAGAAAGTGAAAGATTCAAATTACAATCATGAAGATCTGAAACTTCTATTTTCTTTCCATTCACAGCCTTCCTATGTTTATAGTCTTCCCCTAGATTTCACAGTACCCTTCCAAGCATCCTACACACAGGAAGGCAAAGGCTATTTCTGAAAAAAATCTAATGGTGTAGAAAGATGAGGAAGAGTCCAGAAAGATGCTGGAGGGTGAGGACATACTTTCACTCCAGCTGTGTGAATGTACTTACTTACCTTTCACCATCTGTTCTCTAATTGCTTTGATAGCCACTTTGTACTAATAATATTATTTTCAGTGGTCTTTAACAAACTGTCTTTAACAAACTTTCATCATGCTGTTTTCCTGCTCATGTGATGCTTTTAAGCCTTTTGCTGACCACTTCAAGTTAATCACTTGGACTTCATTTTATGCACCTGCTTTCTTATTATGAAAGCATTATTTTCTCAAATAGTGTTACACAGCTGTGCTGCAAAAGTTTTACCCACATCCTTGCCCAACCCACTTAGCTTCCTGTTGATTTAATCCCAGTTTAATATGGATATTACTTTTCCATTCAATGAAAAACAAATTGCTTTCCTGAAACAGACACATTTATCAGAGTTTAGCACAATAGTTGGCACAAGCCAAAAAGAAAAAATAACAATACAAATTAGTAAGATGTATTTTGTTACAAAATAATTCATCAACTGGAAGGATGTAATACAATACAGATCCTTAACTACTGTCAGGCAATTGTCAACACACCAGAACATTCTGGTTGTGGGTGGATTTTTTAGGTGAGAGAACTCACTGTCTGATGGTGGTTCCCAAAGGAGAAAGAGCCTTCAAAAAGTAAAACGTTTTTTTCTTTTGTGTTATCAGGAAAAGATAGCAGGGATAAAGGTCCTCTAATATTTCCTATGTACCAGTGGGAAGTGTTTTATGTAAAGTATCAAAGACAGTAGAAGAGTGTCTTATTCTTTTCTCTGGATCTTAAAGTAAAAAAACCACCAAACTAGCTCATAATTCTGGAATTATTCTGAAATTATCATTGCATCTTGCATAAAACAAACAAAATGTTATTTCAAAGACTTCTTCACATTTAATTAAGTATTAAAAGTACCACTCTCGGGGTACTATCATTTCCAACCAGAAACACTATTTTCACCTACTGTGGCCATTAACTGGTGGTTTCCCAGTAATGTGTTCCCTCCTGTCATAAGGTATGCCTCTACCCCTGTTCAACTGTTGAAGTTGTCAAGCTTTTCTTTTGTCCTATCACAATTCCAATCTATGTTTTTACAGCAGTTTTCCACAGCTGCTGCAGGCTGGTTCTTCCGATTTTTAGTTTTAGTTTTTACATATGCTACAGAGTTTTTAATTTTATTTCAGAATAAGAGCTTATTCAATGGTACTTAATGCTTGAGATAAATATATCTCATGTACAGACACTCAGCTTAGAGAACTTCATTGTTAGTGATCAGCAATAGCAGAGAAGGAAGGAAGAGAGGGAGGAAGGAAGGGAGGGAGAAAGGAAGGAAAAGTATCCAATCAAAAATCCAAGTTAACAAGCAACTTACCTATAGCATGATGGATGCAATCTTTGTATGTTCAGTAATTCATGCTTATTTATCTATATATTACTTTGGTTTTAGTGTTAAAATAGGTTTGAAGATATTTGTTAAGCCTAGCTGCAGCATTTGTATTTTTAAATGGTCATGAAAATAATACACGGAGACGTGAAGTTACTGATTGAAATTTTACAGCCCGTATCATGGAAGAAGTCAGGATACATGATCCTACTGGTTGCTCTGAGGTTAAATTTTAAAAATCAAAGGAAAAAAATAATATTTTGAGTGTGAAGGGAAAGCTACCGATAAAAAACAGAACTGAACAAAGAATCTCAAAATAATGATGTCCTAAGACTTTTAAACTCATCTGGAAATCCCAACCAACACTCCATGTTGAATCAAGTCACCATACTTGATTTTGCTACCTTACTCTAGAGAAAAGAGCTACTTTTAAAGATAAGTACAGAGCCTTTTTATGGACTTTTTTAACATTCTATCTCAAAAACTTTATGAGGATAAAAGGAAAAATAGATGTGAACAAAAAAACCTGTGAATAAAAATTTGTGTCCTATGGAGGACACCAAAATATAAATGTTTTGACTTTTCACTGCTAGAGGTGAGTAATACAGATACTCCTTTTCTCTTTGCTGGTTTTGGTATCTCATTTTCTTGCATTTCTTTAGAAGTTTACCCTCAAGCACGGGTAAGTTTTATTCAGTTATTAACCATTCCTTACCTGGAAGCAGAGGTCTCAAATATGAATTAAAACAAATAAAAGAGATTGCTAGTTTTTTAAAGCTGCTCAGAGCTTTGTAATGCTAAAATAATTTTTATTTTATATTTTATGATGTGTGTTTTTAATGATTTGAAGTATATTTCAATGTAACTACATTCAGAGCCCAAAGCTGTAAACCTTGCATGATTTTCTATACTCTTTTCCCAAACCTACCTTCTTACCCAGTAGTCACGTATCAGCTTTAGCCAAATTTTCTGTAATGGGGCCAACTGTGTGCCAGCATCCTGGGACTTCTAATTTCTGTTTATACATCTGCATTGCAGCTAAGTAATTCATTAAAACCTAAGGATGTTTGTAATAGGAAGCAAAGGATCCCCGTTGCAGATGTTGAGATAGTATTGAAAAGAAGTTGCCAAATGTGATCATTTTTATTTTTAAAATCAACAGTGGTTTTATGATTTCATTTACACTGAAGTTTAATCTGGGAGTGATATGGAATCCCTAATCTCATTTTCCTAAAAATGCATTAGTGTATTAAGGAATCAGCTAAGTTCTGATTGCCAAATGTTGGGAAAATTTAGCTCTCATTAGCTCAAAAGCTGCTATTCACACAATGTGTGATAAATCTGAGAGAAAAAGATGGCACATTCTTAAATGAAAAGCATTTACAGAAGTTTTTAATAAAATACATTTTTCAAGTGGAGAATTAGTTTGTGTTTGCTGCAAAAAGTTTCTGGATGTACTCTTGGATTTTTAATTCATTAGCCACAGTTCTCTGCCTTTTGCAATCCAACAAGATTTCTGTGTTAGATGTCAATTTATCTACATTTTCATCAAGACTCTTTATTTTTTACTGTTCATTCTCTTTTCACCATCACAACAGGAATGCCTGTGAAAAACCAGTAAAATATCCTAATATTGAAAATAATTTTATTTCTTTGAGGCTGTTTTTCCCTCTTTCTTTACCATTCTATGTTTTTGAATATTTATGGACCCCCAACAAAGGAGTTTTCATAGATTCTAAAGGTGGCAGATAATATATGCACTAGAAAACTGATAATTATACCAATAACATTAGTTTAAGCTTACATAAACTGAAGGAATTTGGAAAAGTAAAGAAAAATAATAGCTTTCAAATAACATGGTACAAAATGGCTACACTTTCCTTTCTCAGATCTTATTTAGTGATTTATATGGGGCACTTTCTATAGATATTTCACTTACGAAGAAATTAATGGAATTTTGTTTTAAAAATAACTTTGCACTTTTTCTTAACTTTCCTTTTTCCACAGGATGAGGGAAGTTGTTACACAGAAGAAATCCATACAGGTTATTTATATAAGAGAGAAATAATCTTGGTAACTCAACTTTTGGGACTACATAAAAATCTGTTTCACAGATGTATATTTGGAGGTGGCTATGGGGAAAACTGCATCCAGAAAGACTCCAATATTCTGTTGTGACTTAGACCTAAAATAAACCATCAGACAGACTATCTGCCTCAGGAATCTTGTGAAAAAACAGATGCTATGACAATAATCCATTAAAAAGGAAGGAGAGAAAAAAGAAATGTTAAAAATAAAAGAAAGGACATATATAGAAACTGAACATGGGAAAAATTCTGGAGCACACAGTGTTCTACTTCTCAGTTTTTAATAAAATAATGTTATCTGAAGTATTTTTAATTAATGAAATGGGTATCTTACCAACCAAAGCCTGTAGAAGGGCATGAAGGATGGAAATTGAGGAACATTTGTTCTCTTACTTGTACTTCTTCCCATTTATTCAGTAGATACAGAATTGATTTGATAAGAAGGGAAAAGTGACAGTAAATGTGGTACATATTGACCACCTCCTTTCTAGTAATAACCTAAACTTTGTAAGCAGAAACATTTGAGCTGTCTCTTCCTTCTCTGAGAACTCTGAAATAAGCAATGAGTGAGAGGGACAGTATTAGCTAGGATTACATGACATCAAACTTGTCTCCAGATTGCCCATAGGTAACATGTGACAAAACCCGAACATAAATATGTTGTTTTGTACCACAGCTATGTTACACAAAGAAGAGCAATAAGGGTTTTCATCCAAAGAAAGTCTTTGTATACTGTCAATTTTTCAAAGAGTGACTGTATTGAACTTACACACTAGTGGGTCAGAGTCAGCTTTCTGCCCTGTGTTTGCAAAGCTGAATTCTTCAGGAACTTGACCTTTACACTGACCTTCCTGCTTAGATTTTGAATCTACCATTTCCCACAACACTCAGGCCATTTTGGGTAACTACAGAGAGGAATTGTGTAGGATTTACAGAAGTGCTTCTATTGTCAGCACTCAATAGCAATGAACAGCATTCCACAGTTACCTTTTTATTAAATGCAATGCCATTCTCATTCAAATATTTTATTCACTTTCTACAAAATCCAAATAATCTTTTCCTGTATTATTTTTTGCTAGGGGAATTTTTAATGGTAAAACAGATTTTCACACAGTTTTCAAAAATTCAGAACAAATTCCTTAGCCAAGATATTTAACCACTGAGTCTTTTTTTAATTTATGATCAGGTTTTTTTGGTTCTGTTTTTTTATCATCTTCTTTTATTCTTTACCTGCCTGTAATTTGAAAGTATGCACGTTTTAGTAAGAAGTTGATATTTGTTATAGTCACCTTCTGTTGAGAATCTACTTCAATGTTCCTATTAGCTGAAAAATCTTTGCTACCTTTCAGGGTAGGACAATATACTCTGCTTATTCTCTATAAAAGTTTCTCCATGAATGTCTCACATTTCATGTAGTAAACATCTAATTCTCTTAATCTTGTACTTTCTTCTCTCTTAACAATGGGTAAGAAATAGAGGAGATTTTGGGTTATATTAAGATATTTTAAAAGGCATAATAGATCACACAACATGGACATTTCAGTAGAACTAAGATGTAAATCCTTTTAACCCCAATCTGAAAATATATTATCCAGTCATGAGAAAAGTGATCATATTAATACTTCAGAAAAATACTCATCTTGGTAAAAGTTCTTAATAATTCAGGAAGGGTAGAGAAAAAACATGAAATATGGAATTGATTTGTCCTTTTGCGAAAGAAGATGGAATAATGCACTCTAACTATTATTGCTCAAATATTCCCTAATATTTCAAGACTTAACTTTTGAGGAGGCATTACTAATCCCTGTAAAAAGTCGAAATATTTACATATCTCTGATTCTTCTGAATTGTGGTGCTTTACATTCATCTGATAGTGATGCCAAAACACTTGCAATGGGCACAAACAATGCAACAGTTCCCTATGAGGATGCTTTCAGAATCCCTTGGGTTTTGCTTGACTTTCTTCAGCTTTAGGAATGGTACCTGAAACAGATGTTAATACTTCTGTGGAGTTACACAGGTTGCTGGGTAGCCTCAGGGCCCTACCATCTGACATGCAGATTTTGGTCTAAATTTATTTTTGTATCTCACTTATAAGGCATAAAAATAAATGGTAAACTTTGCCTTATGAATCATTATTTGAATATTTTTCAGCTTTAAAAAAACAAAACATTAGAACAGTTTCAAACAGTTGACTTTTTTTGATCACTACTATTACAAGGTGGTTTTCATAATTTCTTGAGAATGAAACTTCGTATATTCACGCCAAGATTAGCAAATCTGAAACACAGCAAAGCTGAAACACAGAATTCCCATTAACTTATCACTTTGAAGATTAAAGGGACATGAAACTGTTAATTATGCAGTGTATGCTTCCATGACAAACAGCTGCAAATAACAAATTCTGCTTCAGGTCAGAGAGCATATAAATATCTTAGGCAGTACCACATACAACACAAGCGAAACTATATTCTGCCACACATCAAATAAAAGACAAAGATGGAAAACCAACTACAGTTTCAATACGCTTTCTACTCTGTCAACATAGAGGAATGTAATAATTCTTCCTTTAATACATAGCCAGGTTGGTCAAGGGGTAAAACAAAATATTGAGAGTTGATGTGAGCAGCTGGGGATGAAAAACTTAACATTTTAGATGAACTTTAAAGACAAATATCTACGTTAACTGTTCCCCAGATTCCCTAAGGGTAACTAATTTTGTTGGGATTCTGAAAAAAAAAAAGACCTTATTCTCAATATGTGTTTCTCAGCTTATGTTCTATTCATTTTTACCTACAAAGTTTATTAAAAAACAGCAAAGAACGTCCATAGAAAGTAAAACAAAATGGATGCTTTATGAATTTTGTGTTGTTGATTAAGAAGTGGACTATTTTACCCTTCAGACAGATAAACATCTTGGTATTATAGCAATTTGTTTTATGAGAGTAACTGAAAATTTCCTTGAAAAGCTTTCAGACCAGTTTAATCTACTTCACTTTAAACAAAGGCAAATTTTGAAATAATTGCTTCAGTATTCCTGAAGTAGCCAATCACTTTGAATACCTATGCATCTAAATAAGGATTAATGCTCAAATTTTAGCAGTTGAATAGCACAGTGCAGTCTTTTGTCACATTTTTAGACTTATTTCCAAAGCATGAGCCTTCTTGCTTCTTTCACAATTTTTTCCTTCCTGTCTTCCCACATGGGTTCACAGCAGTAATGCCATCTTCACGTGTGTTTATAATAGAATTCTATTGTGAGAATTCCTAACATTTCAAAATGCACGTGTCTAGACACTCAGAGGTGACACAGTCCTTCTCTTGAAAAATTGTGGCGTCCACCTCTACACTGAAACAGCACCATATACAAGCAGCTGTGAAAACTGTTCCACATTTAGTGCTGTAACATTTTACTGGTTTACTTTAGCAGTTATGGTATATTTTCCTATATTTTAATATATTTAGGTAATGGTACTAATCTCTGGACAAAATCTGTTTTAAAATGTTTAATATATCCTCTACTTTTCTGTATATTTTATATGCAAAACATAATCATTATCAGAGAATCACAGAATGTTAGGCATTGGCAGGGACCTTGAAAGATCACCCAGTCCAATCCCTCTACCAGAGCAGGATCACTGAGATCAAGCCACACATCAAGGAAACATGTTCAGGATGGTTTTAAACATCTCCAGAGAAGCAGACTCCCAAATCTCCCTGGGCAGCCTGTTAATTTGTCTGAAAACTGAGGTTTTCACATACCTGTGGTATAGCACAATGTTTTCTGTATATGTTCATATGTGAAAGGTATCAGTGAACTTACAGGAAACTTGAAAAGAAATTAAGAGAAATGGAAGTGAAACTGTTAATACTACAGATGAGGGAAAGGTACTTAACAGAATGTATGAAAGGTAAAGAAAAGGAAAAGTGCTGCGAGTATTGCAGTAAAGGCATTCCATTTAGTACATCCTGTGATTCTCACTTGTGAAATGCTATGGTCAACATATGTCTCCTTTTATCTCAAAAATAGACAATCAAACCTAAAACTCCTGGTGCTTGAGTGCTCTACACACTATACCTTTGCACTTTTGTTGTTGATGTTGCCTAGGGGACTTTTCTGAGTTTTATTTTATTAGACTGTTTGTTTCTTTGTTTGTTTTAAAGCAGCCACTATAAAAATTACAATTAAAATGGAAAGTTATTGGGATACCAGTACTAAATTCTTTGAATGAAAGATTCTAAAAAGCATTTTCAATAAACAGTGAAATTAGAGTTATAAATACTGAAACATAATAAAGCAGGGGAATATCGGAGTAGATAAGGTTGTATACAAATTCAGCATCATGGAAAAGTAAATCAGTTGCTATATGCAATCTGCTCAGTCTAGGAGAAAAAGCATAGAGCCAACTTACTTTATATGATCTCTGACTTTATATCATGTTAATGGAAACTAAACCCCGTTCACATCTCTAAGTGCAAAATACATTATCATCAACGTGTGCCTGTTGTGTGATCATAAAATCATAGAATCATCCGGGATTGGAAGGCACCTCAAAAGATCATTCTGTCCAATCCCCCTGCCACAGCAGGACACCTGACCACGTCTAGGCAGGTTTCAAATGCCTCCAAAAAAAGGAGACTCCAAAAACCCCCAGGCAGCCTCCTCCAGTGCCTCATCACCCCCACTGGGAAGAAGTTATAGAATCNCCAGATTTTTTGTAGCCCCCTTCAGATACTGGAAGGCCACAATAAGGTCAACTCAAAGCCTCCTCCAGACTGAACACCCTCAACTCTCTCCGTCTGGCCTCACAGGAGAGGTGCTCCAGGCCTCTGATCATCCTCAAGGCCCTTCTCTGAACTCCCTCCCACATGTCCACATCTTTCTTGTAATAAGGGCTCCAGAACTGGATGCGGTACTCCAGGTGGGGTCTTAACCAGAGTGGAGTAGAGGGGGAGAATCACCTCCCTCGACCTGCTGCCCACACTTCTCCTGATGCAGCCCAGGATCTGATTTGCCTTCTGGGCCGCAAGTGCACACTGAGATTTTTAGCAACATTTGAAATGCTCTACAGTATTCAGCCCATCTTTCCATAGCTGGAAGTGAGATACAAACTCTAGTAGAGACTCAGACTAGCTATGATTTCCTACCTATAGGAAACACCAAATGTCCTTGTGTTAGCTGACAATCAAGCCTAGTGCTGACAGCAAAACATCTCCTTGTAGAACCTTTGTCTTCTTTCCTTAAAGTAGCATTTTAAGTCCAATCCAGAGTTCAGATTATCACCGTCTGGAATGATACAGGGAGCACAGAATTCTTAAACATAAATGTGATTTGCCATCCCTCTCACCCTACACAATTATAACAAATATATGGATACAAGAAATAGGCCACAAATATTTCTTGAAATTTTGGGTGTAACTAGGTGGATTGTAATAAAATGAAAGTGGCATATAGATTTGTGCTTTGGTGCTGGTCTTAAGTTGTTCTATCTTAAGAAATAGATAATAATTCTGCAGCATATCTGCTCTTTCTGTTCACAGCAAGATGCCCTCTTTACCAGAGGCTACAGAAAGATGATGAAAGAACAACTTTTCTTGCTGTGGGAATTCAGAGGTTGACATATAGCTCCAGAGTTCACCTAAAGACAAATGTTTGTCTTACTCAAATGCCATTCATTATTTTGTTAGCCTGGAGGAGAAGAACTTCCTTTCTTGAACTAGAAGTTTGACAAGTATATAGAAACTAGGTAAACCCATTTACTATCAGTATTCATGGAATGAAGAATGAATGAAATTCCTGAAAAGCAGCAAAATATCAATAATGCTAAATAAGCAGCGTGGAAAGACATATTGATTTTTACATTGAAAAACCATAGTACAGGACTCAGATAGTACAAAAGACATCCCTTTGTTGAGCTGTCTTTAATTCTAGTTACAATTCTTAAGTATACCAAGAACACTAAGAAGTAGAATGTGTTAATTGTAATGAAACCTACTTGTGAGGAAAACGCTTAGTAGCAGATTACTCATCATGCTACTCAGCCAAGCAGCTGTTCATTTTACCAACAGATGTTCATTTTTTCCAGTCCTGCTAATACTGCAAGTCATTTTTCCCCAAAGAACAATGACAAAATCTGTAAGATCCACAGTTCATTCCCGAGGGTATATAAAGGTTAAAGAACTTGCTAGTGTTTGAATAGAAAGAAAAAATAACAAACAGGAAAACTGCTAGTATACAGTGAAATCCTATCAGTTTGAATTGGAAAATCCCTCCAATAGCGCTACCTACACTTAGATTTTGTTATAAACTGACTGTCAGTGAAAAGAGCCAAAGCAAATTACACATCTCATGTGGGCTTTTAAAGAAAAAAAGGAGCATTCAATAATAATTTGTTCCAAAATTTTTATAAGTCGTTTTTAAAATGTCAGATTTCTTTTCACAGGAGGTATTCAGCTTTATGCTCAGATATTTAATTAAAAGAAATGCAATCACATGATTGTAGAAACAGATTTACTCCATCAGAACTTGATTATGTCTTTATTTAGCAGACAATGTAAAGTACCTGTGCATACTCTGATGATGTTTCAGTAACAGAGGACTGATACCGTAGTTTTATTTAGGTGATTATCCAAATTTCACAATGTAAATATATTGTCAACACAGATAACATTGTGTAAAAAGTCTTTGAGCTAAACCTCTAATAAACCTATCAGTTTAAAGATTTTTAAAATAAATTACAAATATAGCGATAATTATTTTTGCAATAATATTGCTAATGATAATACTACTCCTAATAAGAGAGTACATTTAATTTTTTCCCCTATTCTGCTTTCTTTTTTTTTGCTGTTCTTTTCCCCAACAAAACTTTTTACAGTTTCTCAGGTATTTTTTTTTATTTGGTAAATGTGCTGACTCTTTCTCTCCTGAATTTTCCATTATGCAGCTTCTATGAATTTATCAAATCCCCAGGCTGAGCCGCAATTTTCTAATTCCTTCCAGCTTCTAAGATCTCTGCTTCCCGTCTGTTGTGTGCTCCTGAAATTAACAGAGTCAAGTAAATAGCAATTCACATTGCAGTGGCAGTTGGGTTTTTAAATATTCAATCAGGGTCCAAATCAGCACAAAGGTACTGCATCAGCTATAACAGCATGATTTGATCACAGACTACATCCTTCTTTTATAGTAACAGCTCTTCCTCCACAAAGAACTGGATGATTCTGTTTCCCAAGAGTCTGAGAGAATGTGCTACATAGATGGTCTCTGGATGCTAGACACTGACTGCTGATTTTGTACCAAGTACCTTAAGCTAAAACAGCAGCTAATATCATCAAGTGTGAGCTCTAGGACAGTTAAATAGATTCAACTCAAACTGGTTTGGTTATGGGAGCAGACTGGTTACTTCATATGGTGAAAAGACACATCAATCTATTTTACTTCCAGATGAGATCATGTAACATTTCCTGCTTTCAGAAGCAAAACAATCCTCATTTCTCATTGCGTGTTGCTAATCGGCACCATCAGGACAAAACAGGGATATTTCATTCAGAATTATTTGTCAGAAGAGATTTATTCACTGGAATGCTTTTACAGAATTATTCCAATGTTAACAAAGCTTTGATGAGTATGTAATTCCTCATAAATAAGAATGAACCTCTCCAAAATAAGTAATTAAGCAATTTGTGCCAGTGGTTAATTAAGCTGCTGGTTTTGGGTGACAAAAACGAAAAAAAAAATGTTAAGGGACCTAAATCCATGGTGTGGTCCTTCTACTGGATTCTTTACAGATTTATACATGGAATGAATTCTTTCTTTTATTTCAATCAAGTGGGAAATGTCTCAATTACTTTTCTGTTTAATTCTGATTTCATGGGTTTAAAAAAAACCATTTTCCATTCAACTGTAGTCAAAAAACTCTTGAATTTATTATAGAGAAGAATAATAACTCTTTTATTTGTCTGGCCATAGCCTTGGAACAGATGTTTACTGTAGTGAATATTTATATAATGCCTTGCATCTGTAACTTCCAAGTGTTTTCACAAAATTTCCCATATAAAAACATCTATTTACAAACTAAAAATGTATATGCTCTTAATTAGTGTTTGTCAAAAGAAGATAAACTGTTTAGACTCCTTTAGAAATGCAGCACTCATCTAGATGTTAGTTATGCTTTCAAAACTGCAGCATTAATAATTATTTGAACATTGAATCATTGACTGCAGTCAAAACTGGAAGAAATAATCCTAATTCCTTTAAATTCCTCATTCTGACATGTCCAAACAAATTATAGTGACAGTTGCATGATCTGGAATATTATGTAGAGATCTCAGTTATAACCAGATTTTTAGGTGAGAAGTGCTTCACATAAATGGAAAATCCTAAAGTGAGCGTCTTTCAGTCCAGGCAATCCTTTCACATCTTAAACCCTAATGATAATAAAAATAAGTCTGGCTTCAAAAGACTTGTGATATATGTATGCACCTCATCTTCCACTATGTCCAACCACCTAAAATCAGACCACGTGGTCTTTGCTTGTTTGGCTTGAGTGGGAATAGTTCCTCTGCACACTGGGGAAGAACTCAGAGAAATAAATTCTATTCCTATCCAGATACAAATATTTAGATTTCCTATTTCACTCTCTTATACTCAGAGCAATGGATCCAGGTCTAAATATAACTGGTTTGGAACTTATCAGGTGAAGGGTTGTTGGGAGAAAGCAGAGGAAATTAATCATATTTTCTACATCATATATTTCCCTCCATATATTGTCAATAAAGTTAAGATTAGCATCTGATGTTTAGTTAGAGAAGTTTGGCTTTCCAAAACCAATCAACCAAAACTACAACAAAACTGATCATGTAGTGATTGTTTGGTATAACCTCTTATTGAACTAATGTTTTATGAGATTTACCTGAGCTGTTCTGATTTTTACTCCATGACATTTATTTATTCTGTTCCTCCATTATCCTTCACCTTATTTCTTCTCACCAGTAACAATGATACTGAGGTAATAATTCATTTATTTGTAATCGTGCCTTTTTCTTTTGGTCACAATTGAAATTTCAG
This sequence comes from Upupa epops, assembly GCA_013397515.1. Taxonomy (NCBI): domain Eukaryota; kingdom Metazoa; phylum Chordata; class Aves; order Bucerotiformes; family Upupidae; genus Upupa; species Upupa epops. Next base: position 111,325 of record VZRI01002792.1, read on the forward strand.
TTTCTGTCTCCCTGAAACCACAGTAACTGTAACCTAGATATTTTAAACTAGGTCTAGTAATGCTGCTTCTAATGAAAGCCAAGTATATTGGCCCCTAGGTTTAGAGCTTTGAAATAAGTGCTTAAGTTCGCAATATCCATTTATCATATGTAAGAGCTGGCAGCTGTGGAATGTGTTTCAAAGGTAGTAGCTGTAAATATTTGCTCAAAGACCTTCAGAAAATGTTATCAAAAGGTCTCAGAATAATAGATCTAGCTTAGCTCTAAAGTAGGCAGGATCATGTGAAAATATGGAGAAAACATATTATTACTGTAATTCAACCCAGATGAGAAATGTCACTGAAGAACTTTGACATGCAATTTTTAATATAGCGTTAAAACACATTGGGCATACAACAATAGAGCTTACTGGGTGCATTTGTGAGTTTAAAGTTTTATAACAGACATAAAATATAAGCACCATTGTGCAGTACTTTATGTTTGCAACTCTTAAGAACAGGCTCTGCAATAGCTCCATGAATTAAGTGAATAGTATCAATGGAAAAAAAGCCCACTGACAGCAATGCAAATAAATGAGAATAAAGGGCAGTGTAAATAGCACAGCTATATGATGTTCACAAAGAAAACTGCTGTTCTGAAAATTGTTTTATAAAACCAATTAAAATATGTGTCATTCTGTATGTGTTTGGGGTTGCAGTTTCAATCACATCATTGGTATATGTTTATACACTAAGAAATCAACAATATAATGTATTTGTACAAAAAGTTTACCAAGGCAAATTGTGAAACTACTCACCTTTCCTCAAAAGGATAAGGAGAGAATCATGAAGACAAAATGATCATATAGTAGATGTCTCTTTAGCAATCTTAATATAGCATAAGACAATCGATCAAATTCATCTAGCAACATGACCTGCAGCAAGCCCTGCCTTTCAACGCTCCTTACTTGTATGTTTTACAAAATATTTTCGTCCAGAGAAAATAAGTATGCCAGATAAATATGTCCATTTGTATCTCTGCTATGGCTTTTATAAGTTATGATGTCCCCTTGAAACTTACTGTACAGTGGAGCACAATTATAGCACGACAATCACACTAGTATCAACGGAAACTTTAAAACAACGGATACAATTTTATACTTCATTTGTACACTTAATCATTATACTTAAAAATATTTCTGAATAAATTAATAGAGCAAAACCTCATGGAAATATATATGAACATCCTGGCAGGTACTAGCTGAGAAAAAGAGAAGTGGCATGATATCGTCAGAGTACGAAGCAAATGGGAAATGATTCAACAACAGCGTGCAAATGTGAAGAGAACAATTTTCAGTATTAATCTAAATATCTTTCTGTGTATACATGATAATAATTTTGTCACATATAATTAATAAAAAAAACACCTCCAACACATGAAATTTAAAAGACAAACAACCAAAAGTCCCAGAAAAAATGAAAGAAAATTTTCTTCTCATATGGCAGCATATGCAAAGTCAAGACCACCACTAGAAATCAGACTGATTGATGGATCATTCTACATGTTTCTAATTAAAATTTAAAAGAGGATTTCCTGTCAATTTTTCCTTACAAATGTAAAATATTTTCTTATTTAACAGTTGAAGCTCTATAAATGTGCCATAATATCAAAAAAATGAGGTTACACATTCAGCAAATGTACATTAGCAGAGATCCAAGGATAATGAGATTTGTTACATAAGGATTTGCTGCAATTGTATGTCTTGGAAACTGAATTATCCTACTCTACCATCTGGAAAAAAGGTACAAATTCTGATTTGGTCCTTTTTTTTTTCCCCCGAGGTCTAAAGTTTCAGTGTTATTTTGTTCCAGATCTCAAAGGAGAATTTCCAGGTTTGAGATTCAGACCCATATATTGGATAACACAGATGTGAAAGGCATAGTGTTAAGAGAATTCTGCTTTAAAAGGTGGCTTGCCAACAGAAGGACATAAAAGGTGTGAACATAATCAACATAAGTATTAAAACATTCTGAAACACTCACTAGTAGGTTTGCGTGAGTGGTTACAATATCATTAACGGATTTGCAGAGTGTTGGCTGCCTCCTGTGCAGCAGCTTTAAGTGAGGAGTAGAATGGCTTTCGGAATACTCCCTTTGCACTAAAAAAACCCATAATTGTGGTCTAAATGTGCACATTTACTCTTACAAAACAAGACTACATTGTTATGACTAGATAAATCCACTTAACCATATGTGCATGTCATTTTACTCTGATTAAATACTACATGTTTTCTAGTCCTTAGGAAGCAGGATAATCTCATGGAAGACACTGCATTGTTCCATTTGGAGAAAAGTACTCTTCTTTCATAGATAGTTTTATATAAAAGTGGTTTTAAACTTAATTAGAAGGAAAAGAAGTTGTACAGAAATTGTCTTCTGTTAATAACTGTTAACAGACAGAATATTCCTTGTAACTTGTACAGATTTTCCAGTTTGTTGGATGATCTTTCAAGTCAAAATCTTAGTAAAGCATGTGCATGAATGTGATAAACCTGCTACAAATCCTGCACACCTTTCATATTCCTGTGTTTTGGAAAGAAATACACAAAAAGTTATCAAGCCATTCAAAATGTGTTTCAAGATATTGCAATGAAGAAATTGCATATTCTTCTTGAGTTTAACCAGATTTATGAGTAATGTGTATGTAAAAATATGGGATTTTTAGTATTCTTACTATTATAGAATCATAGAATCATTAGGGATTGGAGGGGACCTCAAAAGATCATCTAGTCCAATCCTGCTGCCACAGCAGGATCATCTAGAGCAAGTTGCACAGGAACACACCCAAGCAGGTCTGGAATGTTTCCACAGAAGGACCCTCCACAACCCCCCTGGGCAGCCTGTTCCAATGCTCTGTTACCCTCACTGGGAAGTTCCTTCTGATATTTAGATGGTACCTCCTGTTCCAGCTTGCACCCATTGCCCTTTGTCCTATCACCAGGTGACCTTGAGAAGAGCCTGGCTCCATCTTCCTGACACCCACCCNCTCTCTCAATCTGCTAACCACGCCCCTTCTGATCCCCTTCAGGATGCTGTTGGCCCTCTTGGCCACAAGAGCACATTGCTGGTTCATAGATGCTAAGTAAACTTCCAAACAACAATTTACCATTAAACAGAACACAGACTGAATAGAAAGGAGGTAGTGAACAAAAGACAGAGAGCTGAAGTTTAGAACTACAGGTTCAGAACACCTCAGCTCTGTGATTTTTCAGGCATTTAGTTCAAATGTCATAAAGAAAAAAGATCATACATTTTGATGGAGGACAGTTATGATTTTAGGAGGAGACATGACGTAACTCTATTTCAAATCAATTTGAGCTGTGTAGTATATATCCCAAATTGCCAATATACCCCTGGTGGATTGGAGCATGATGAAGTTAAATGATTGTGTGGTAAGACGAAAGTGGGCATGGGAAACAAGGCTGACTTTTTGACTTAAGATTAACTCTAGTACTGTTTCTAATTCCATTTCCATGTCAAGTCAGTGTGAAGCAGAAAAAAAAGGATTAAATGTCTAATAGCGAAAGAGAATAGCAAACCTTTTGAAAAATAGAAGAGGCATTCACAGAAACATCTTTTGTATCTTTGAGTAGCTACAAAGAAAGTATTTTATAGTAAAAAATTCATCACACGAAGACCTCAGAGTAGGAAAATTAGGTTCAATTGTGTGTCAGGTGGCTGCATGATTCAGTGGATGGCAAGATTCACAAATGGATTCCATTTTCCTACTTAAACTTGTCTTCCTTTAAAAATACAGTTTCCTTTGTGAAGTCCTGAGGCCACTTGGGAGCCTTGGGGCTCACACAGTTTTTGGTTCTCACACTAACTGTAGCTCTGTGCTGTGCCACCAGCTCACAGATCATGAATAGGTGTGGCTGACTGGGAATCCCATTCTGAGCATTCATGTTTCCCTCTTTCATGGTACCACATTCCTTGCCTGCTACCAGCTATGTCAGCAGTAGCCCAAAGGACTGTAACTACTCTGTTCAGAGATAGCACACGACCCCTTTCACAGTGGTCAGATAAGGTTCTTGGGAGTGCCCTGTGTTGTAGACTTTTTCTGGTATTGAACACTTAAAATAGGAAATTCTGTCCCTCTTTTGCTTTGTCACCCTGTATCTGAACAGAAGGACAAGGGGTTCACTTTTACAAATTCTTATGAAAAAAAGAATATATAAAAAGTAGTGTGTATGTGTCACATAACACAGGACTTTCTTGTGGGAGCTATCTCTACAATCCATGCATACAATTCAAGTGGCTTGGAAAGTTCTGCTATACCCTTCCTATCTCACCAAAAGCCAGACATTGATAAGTAATCAGGTGATAATAATTATTATTAATTATTAATAATAATTAATTAGGTGATATTTCCCACCTAATAAAGCAGCTTGAATAATCACACATCTTATAGATTTTTATGAAACCAGTAAATTCCACAGCAAATGGAATGTTAAGGATTTTTTATTTCTTAGTTTATTAAAGTATGCTGGAGATCAAAACCAAGCAAAACATGGCTTCTTACTTTGCAATCTGACCTCAATTTCTGCTGCTGCAATTGTTATCTTTGCATATCATCTTTCAAAATCTAAAAGAAAGAGCACATTTCTGGAATAGTGCTGCAGGTAGAAAGCATTTTCGTGAGATTGTCTGCTGCAGCTCATTGTAGCCATCATCAGAGAGAAACTAATAGACATATAGTATTTTTATATATAGCTATCTCTATACATTATAGCACTCTGTCCCTTTCTCTGACCTTATCCTATTATTTTTATATCTTCTCCTTCTAATTTAGATTCAGCCAGTCAATCAACTTACATACCTGTCTAGACTGCTTTAACCACACACATTCAAAGCTAATACTTGGAGGAGGCAAAACGTCAGAAGGGAATGAGAACGGAATGCTTTCTCCCCCTATGTAATTGCAAGATGGGATTCTGGCCAAGTTGAACACAAATAATAGAGGAGATACCATTTTGCAGTGTCAGCCCACTAATAAATTGGAACAATGAAAGATTCTATTAAATCCATTTCTGAAAGTATGCAGAGTTTCAGAGGCCTGGTACAAGTACATCCTCCAAACACAATAGTACAACTTTGCAATCTCCATTGCCCTCCAAAGTTTCTTTCTGAAGAATAGCAATTTGTCTTCAGTTTTCTAGGACACATATTATACGGTCACTTGTTTATTTTAATTGAAGCACTGTCTAAGGGTCTTATCTACTGATTGTTCATGAATAAATGACTGATTAAATGTAAGTGTGGAGTAAATTTTAGACCAAGTCCTTAAAGTAGAATCTCATTGTGCTCTTGAAGCTAAGTGTCATTTTTATTGTGGTCAATTACTGTGAGTACGATTCCCTGAAAAACACGCATGCACACACTGTTCTCAGACACAGTACACAACAGTGATGGAAAGAGCAGACATGTCTGACTTCATGAATAGAAACTATAAGTTTCTAAGAAGTTCAAGGGTCATGTACTAAGTTCAAATAGCACTTACAGACATAAGATTAGATTTATATTTAGCTGATAGGCAGCAAAATACTGTTTTCTTTGTTTATTTCCCCAAAGAGATGACAAAAGACTGGATGATGGATAGATTGTTTTTATTTCAGATAGAGTGAACAATCTGTTTCCACTGTGCTGGAAAGAAACAGGCAATCAGTTGCAGATTTGCCCGTTTCCCACACCCCTTCTCAAGGTGCAAGGCTGACCTGTGTCCACAATTGTTAACACTGTCCAGTATGTGTGCTTACTTCATGCTTTGCTACACCTAGAACCAGTTCACTCCATTCGTGATATTCATGTTTGCTTTGACCTGCCATCATGGTAACTTACCACACTTAGAAACAAGAGTTAGTTGCTCTAACATTGCCACTGTTCTGTGTAGTGCTGTATTCCATTTTAAATGTGATGCTTCTACTGAGCGATGCTAGCAGAGGAGTAACCATGCCAATTTTAAGCTTCCTTTCCTGGCAGTATCGTGCTGACAGTGAGAGACTCAGATGTTCATGAGTTCTCACGTTTGAGACAGTCTTCCTCATAGATGAGTCACTAACCAACCCAGGTTTCTAAGCCTAAATATGGCAGGGTAAGGATAGTGAGTCATACAACTAGTCAAACAGTACTTACTTCTTCCAAGAAGTAACTACATAACTACTTAATATTAGAGATTGCTCACTAACAGTTCATCCCTTGTGATGGGGATCTTTCAAGCTCAACTACAATCAATATTCACTAATATGATGACAGATTCATGATGTGCTACCATTAACCCTCTGTCTCAGTTCTGTTTGCAAAAACAGATCTGAGTGTAATCAGAAGTGTTTATGAACTCAAGTTAATTATGTTTGTCATAATTAACTCACCTGAGGTGTCCTTCTAAATTTAAATAAAAACAAGAAATAGAAAATGGATGAGAGTAAAGAAGAAACTGGCCACTTTGAAATCTAATCACACTTGATACACTCCTTGAACGTACAAGAAGTTCTTGATTTCCATCATAATTACGGTTCCAGCTGCCATTTTTTTTTATTGAATCATCAAGTCTTTGCTTTGCAGCAATCACCTGCTGTGGTTTAAACCCAGCCAGCAACTGAGCACCACACAGCAGCCTTGGCACTTTTAAATAAAGCTATTAAGTAAAACTCTTTGTAGGATGGGAATCTAGATCTGCTACATTTCTAAGAAAATCTGTTGGATACTTCATGAAGGTCACTCAAATACCTCAGTAGAAGGATTTTTTAATGTTGCATTTGTCTTTTTAATTTTTCTGCTTCGATAGTCTCCTTTTCTGGAGACATTTGAATCCTACCTGGACTTGGTCTGGATGATCCTGCTGTGGCAGGGGGATTGGACTGGATAGTCTTTTCAGGTCCGATCCCTGATGATTCTGTGATTCTATGAAAAACAGGCTGGGTGAGACTTTTTTAATTAGTCTAAATGAGCTAAATTTTTTGGCCCTTCCAAAAAAACAACCCAAAACCCCACAAATCATAGAACCATAGAATCATAGAAATCCCAGAAGACATGCTATTACTTCATGTTAATCAAGAGCCATGCTTCCACCTCTAAATGATAAAAATATATTTATATTAAAATATAAACATGTCCTATTTATTCTTATAATTATGATATTCCTAGAAGATGTTCACCTCTGAATAATATGTTTTACATGCTTAAGAGGGGCATTAAATCAGAATTTCCTTTTGGAGGGGCACAAATTTATTCACTGCAATAAAAATTATTGGTCTGGTATATTTGCCTGTGGTGGGTTAACCTTGACTGGATGTCAGGGGCTCACCCACCACTTCTCTCACTCAATAGGAGAAGGAGAGAAAATGAGATTATAAAGAGTCTGTTGGTCAATGTAATGATTTATCATTACCAAGTACCATCACCGGCAAAACAATCACAAATAGGTGAGAACCTATTAGGGTAAAAGAAAGGGAGTGAAATGATATTCCCTTTTTATATCAACTTTCCCAGTAAAGACAAGGGCTAGCTGTGAGTTAGTGCAGAAGATCATCACGATACTGAGTATATAAAGTATGAATTAAAGCAACAAGTGTGTGTTTGGAAGGAAAAAAAAGGAAATAGAATATTAAAAATTATTAGAATTAATAAAAAAAGATAATATTGCAGGAAACGTCCTTCTGCCACTTAATAAATCTAAGGTCCAGTGACATTTTGAATACTACCAACAGATTTGTCCCAGAACCATAACATTTAAAAAAAAGTGTAAAATTGGAAAAGGACTATTGCACCTGTAGAAAAGTTTCACATGAAGAATGATTAAGCACAGTGACTTCTTCAGCCTGAAAGAGAAGCGACTGAGCAGATAATGATATGTATCTATAAAACAAATGAAACATACATAAATTGAATGGTGAATGATTATTCACTCTTAATAAAGCAATTGAAGCTAGGAGGTGGTAGGTTCAAAATAAAAGCATTTTGCACCTTCATTGTGTTATGAAACTGAAATTTTTTTTGCTGCAGATTCAGAGGGTCATAAGATTGTTCAGTTTGGAAGGGAGCTCAGGGTTAAATCTAAGGTCAGACTCACCAGATTAGGTCAATTTTATAGAAGGTAATTATGTCTTAGAGTACTGTGTCTACCTTCAACACCCCTTCCTTTCCCAAATGCCCTTTCCTGTGTGGTTGTCCGGAGCTCAGAAGCAGCGGTGGGTATGAGAGTCTTCTGGAAATGTATGACTATGCACTTACTTTTAAAATATTTCTTAGTCATGTCTTTTTGATGGAGACAAAAAACTGCTATACAGACCTTTTTCTGATCTAGTATCATGCCTTTTATGTTCTCATGGATGCCCTAGTGAAAAGTTTGATTCAATAGAGAAGTTGTTAAATAAATGAACAATGTATTTCCCAAATGAAAACCTAAAAAGCTGTAACGAAGCACTAATGGAAAGAGGTATATTATAAAGATTAAAGAGTGTATATTAGAACCAGGATGCCATTGCCAGTTTTGACACCAAGCTCATGAGAGTTGTCTTAATTGCTACTGAGATAGCATGCTGAAATAATTGGCTGTAACTGCAGATTCACTTTTTTTGCCATTTGAACTGCCTATTTTTCGCTCTGGCACACTGCTTAGATCTGGCTTTCTTCAATATAATGTGAGGGCTGTAAGTATTTGAAAAAAGTCACTCTGCTGCCGGAGTTTAAACAGGTATTAGATTTTATAGTTATTTCAGCTCAGTGTGGCTACAAATGAAGAAACACTGAGTATTTAACTACTGACATTTTGAAAGTAGATAAAGACTGGCTGTGGATCCAATCCTGTACCTGCTGAGCTTCAACAATAATTTCTTTTTGTGCTCAACAGTTTTCAAGGGATCATACATGTGTGTAGCGATTATGCCCATCCATGTGCTCAAAGAATGGATATGAGTGAGCCAGATAAAATTGCTCTGCTGGGGGTTACCTCATTACAATCCTTAGCCTGAAGACAATCAGCAATATTTGTGAGCAGCCCAAGGAGCAAATGTATATTGTCAGATATATTGGAATTTTAATATTAGGCACGAACAGCAACTCATGTTTAGAATTCTGTGATTTTAGTATTATATATATATGTCTATATATATAATACTAAAACATTTATGCTAAGAATGCCACAGTGTAAGTCAGAAGTCAGAAGAAACCAGAAATAATACTGCTTTTGTCCTAATTTAGCCCCTTGTACACATACATTGTGCAATTATGTTGCACTTCTATACCATTTTTCTGAGCATTGTTGCCTAATTCAGGGTAGCTTTCATACTGTGTACTGTTCCTACACAACATCTTTATCTTCATTATTCAGTGTGTGATCATATGCTTTGTTTGATGAATATTATTCAAATTCTGCCTTCAAGGCAGAACCAATTTGTTTGCAGACTTTCCCACCATATTTATCACAGATATTACACTGTAGCACTAACAAATCACTTGATTTTTACAGTACCCTCAAAAAATGAAGTCTTATTTTCCTTTATACAGTAGCACGGGTAGTATGGAACTGGACACAGCACTCCAGATATGGTCTTAACGATCCTGAATAGAGTGAAGGTTCACTCCTTGACTGGCTGGCAACGTACTTTCAAATCCAGGATGCTGAATTAACATGAAACATCTTCTTTGTCCCAGGTCTACATTGCCATCTCATGGTCAGGTTGTTGACAGCCAGGACCCATGGGTCCTTTCACACAAAGGTGCCTTATAGTTAGTTGGCCTCCAGCACATACTAGTGCCTGGGGCAGTTGCTTTCCACTTGCAGGATTTTCACTTCCCATTTTTGAGCTTTATGAGAATAATCTCAGAGCAATTTTTCAAACTTGTGAGTTATCTCTGGATTGCAGCACAATTTTCTGGTGTATCAGTCACCCTTCCAGTTTTGTATCACCCAAAAACTTGTTGAGGTTTCAATATCCAGGTCATTAATGAAGAAGTTAAACAGGATTGGCAATAGAATCCGTCCCTAGGGTACACTGCTAGTGAGTAGCCTCCAACTCAGATTTTTGCCCATGACAACAATCCTTTAGGGTCAGCTGTCCAGCCAGTTTTTAACTCACCTTTGTCCACCAATTTAAACTCTATCTTGGCAGCTTGTCTACAAGAGTTTTATGAGCAACAGTGTCAAAAATTTCACTAAAAGAGAGGTAAACTATGTCCTCTGCTTTCCGTTCTTCCACTAAGATAGTCACCTCATTACTGAGGTGCCAGACATAATTAACTTTTGATAAATCCATGCTGACCATTCCCAATCACCTTCTCCTCCTGCAGGTCTTTGGAAAATGGTTTCCAGGAGGATTTCCCCCATTACCTTTACAAGAAATACAAATGAAGCTGACTTCAGCTGTCTTAATCTTCATTCTTTCCCCTCTCACTGGCATTCACTTTCTTCAGGAAACCTCTCCCAGTCACCATAACCTTTCAAAGATAGTTGTGATTGGCTATGCAGTGAGATCAACTTACTCTCACACCACTTGTAAGTGGAAGTAGACAGCCTTCAAGGATTTGTAAATTAAGAAAGTAAATATGTTTGCTTTAAATAGAAGAATAAAACTTAGTATTCAGAGATAAAATGACTTTAGGTTCTAGGCTGTCTGCTCTTCCTCCTTGGCACAATCCAGATGTTGCTCTTGCTTTCACTTATCTGAGGACGTCCCAGCAGCGTGACTACTTATTTGAGTCATTGCAGACTGGTGCAGGGTTAGATATGACTGACTAGTAGAGTTTTCATGGTACACAGAAATCAGCTGTTCAGATACAGTCAGATACTCTTTGTCTTATGTGCCTCACTTATGCTCTTGTTTTTTTAGAATATGCGCATATTTTCAGTTTGGAGGATCTGACATAGCTACGAAGATATGATGTTGCCTGCCAGTGTTCCTTTTTAACATGGCTGCAATTATTTGTTTCATGCTCACAGGCATAAATTGAGTGTACATTAGTACATTTTAGGGTGCAGAAGAAGCTGGAATTATGTTGAAAGGCTAACTCTATCACAGGACCATTCTGACATCAAGAGCATAAAGTAAATCCTACAACAAAAATCGTTTGTTGCCTGCACTATATAGGCATATGATTTTCAAACATACCCGTTTGTTTTCACAAGACTGAAGATTCGTTATTTGATTGTTTGTGGACCACATCAAGAAAGAACAAACATCTCCAAACAATGTACTCCTTAAATTTGGGGTTACTAGCAACCTTTCCAATAATAGTCCTATCAAATAGAAGAGCAGCATTTCTTCTGTTAGACAGATTCAGCTTAGGTCAGGAAATGGAGTGCACCATGTGTGATCCCAGTCTTAAGGGAATATAAGGGACTAAGAAACTGCTGATGAAGTCAGCAGTGGAATTGTGGAGTGGAATTGTTCAAAAGGTAGAACCTTGCGCCATATGGTCAGATGTTTCCATAGATGTCAACAAACCAAATCTGTCACAAAGGATAGTTTCATGCCTCAAAGAACTAGATACTATGACTATCCAGTGAACGTTTCTAGAAGTTTACAATATTGACAAAATATATGTTTTCACAGTTTTTCTGTCACGTATGGCTAAAGTCTACAGATAAAGAGTAAACACTCTTTAAATATGGATAACGATTCAAAATATAGATGCCATTTAATAAAGGTCTAAGCAGCTGAACATATTTTCCTGTATCATGTGACAAGTTTTTGACACTATCATTAGATACAGCTAATCTAGTGATCACATGACAAACTGTAACTATTTGCTTCTGCTAAATTGCAAAATAACTCAAGAACTAGATCACTGTTAATAATAATTTCATATTGTTAAGTTAAAGTACACCGAGAATATGACAAGATGAAAAACAAAAGCTATCAGAATTTCTATAGGCAGATTTTTATAGATTTTATTCATCATAACTTCTGTTGGAGATGCAAGATTCTTCTCTTATGAACAGAACTGAACAGCAGGATTAAATTGCTAACTGCTCAAATTGCTCATAGACTGCTGTAGAACAGCTGGTTAGATCTCTTGGAACTGTACTATAAGTCAGTCTGTACATTCATACCATGCATTTAGTCAGTAAGTATATGCCTTTATGATAAGAGTTGGACCATTCTGGCTTTTGCTCTTTCTCTTTTGATTACTGACAATTTTTAATGGAAACTATTTTCATTCCCCACCTAACCCATATATCATGAACAAAAATATGATAGGTATAATTATAGTTTCAAAAGGAGGTACTTTCTTTAGTTACTCATACTGTACATCAGTGCAGTAGTAGATATAAAAAATTAATTAGGATGATTGACAGCATTGTTGAAGTAAAGAGAATCGTCTTTGTTAATGAATAAAGTATCCATTCAAGGCATTCACTGACAATGAAGTTGGGTAGCCAAACTAAGGACATTTTTCCAGCTTGTCCTAGCCAGTGGACAGAAGATTCTTAATAATTGCAAGTACCAGCTGTCTACACTGTCTGGAAGATATTGAGGCTTGAATCTAATAGTTTTCATTTTCAGTCAAGCAGAAAAGACTTTCTGAGAGCCAGTGATGGAGCCGATATCTTAACTCACTGCAAATTGTCTTGCTATATGCCATATTGCCAGTGCTTTTGCTAAGGACCTGAGGGTATGAGAGAGCATGACTCATTGACAAAATTCAAGCAACATCTGCCTTGATTTACACATTGTGTATAAAAAATAGTGTTATTTTAACAGATTGGAATTGATCGACTGAGAAAGTAATGTCTGCACAAATAAGTCATTTGTGCCACAATATAAAACATTGCAACACTTTTATGAATTATAAATATTTTAATATTTAATACAGCAGCTATTGAAATAGTAAAGTATAAATCAATTACTGGAAAAATGAACTATTTTATTCATGTATTTATGTGCAGTGAAGCATTTCAGAAACGTCTTATTTACCATTTCAATATTAAATCAAAGTTTAAATCTTTGATTTCTTTAAGATTAAATCAAAATTTAGTTTTGGCATTAAATCAAGAAGGGACACCATCCAAAGGGATCACGATGGGCTTAAAGACCAGGATATGTGAACCTCATGAAATCTGTCAGGGCCAAGTAGTACAAACTCCAGCATGTAGATTGGTACAGTCCCTAGTAGCATTACAGATTGGGTGCAAATAGACCTGGTGAACTCCAGCACAGAAGGAGTTGTACACCCTGATGGATGTAGTGACAGGACAAGATGCAGTGGTTGCACTCTAAAAGAGGATAGAGATACAGATCAGACATAAAGAATATGTTTTTTTACTATGAGAGTGACACAACATTGGAACAGTTGCCCAGAGAAGTTGTGGATACCCTTTTACTGGAAAAGTTTAAGGTAAGGTTGGATGAGGCTTTCAGCAACCTGATGTAGTGAAAAAGGGGTTGGATTAAAATTCTTTACTGTGTCTTCCAACTCAGATCGCTTACCATTCTATGATAATCCTTTTTTTATCCTCTCAGCAAGATGCTTTAAATATGCTAGTGTTCATTTAGTTAGTAACTACTTTATCTTTAATTACATATGCTACAGCTGATACTGCCCGTTATTGAAACACTCATGAAAATATTAGCTCACAAAAAATATTTCTGACACACCTGAAAATGTCATTAACTACATATTCTTTTGTCTTTCTTCCCTTTAAATAAAAATAGTGCAAGACCATTATGATACAAACAATTTAAAAATGTAAATAGTAATTATAATAAAACATGTGTTCGCCAACTATCCATGGATCCGTTTTATGTTAAAGTCAACCTCTTACAGAGTCAGTATGAAGAAGGAATTGACTGTTAATCTTCTCAAAAGAGTTATTGTGGATCTCGGATCAGAGAATTTAATCAAACACAATTGTTACATGAGGTCCAGTGGAAGAGAGCATTATGCACGTAGGAACGCTATGTGTTCAGTAAAACTGTATGCGTATCTGCTTTATATTTTACATCCAGGACTTGTTTACTAGTTAAATATGTGGAAATGGTTCTTAGTAAAACAAAGATATTTAGGGAGACCTAGAGTGTAAATGACCTTTCCACTAAGTCAATAAATGGTTAGACTGTCTCTTACCTACCTTTCTAGAATAAGCTTTGGGGCAAATGATTAAACTCCTCCCTGGCAAACTCCAAGTGGATACTGACTCAAAAGGACTAAGAGACTCTGTTGTGTGAGAGGTGAGGCATGTGGCAAAAGCAAGCCCCTGTCTATCACACTATCAAGATGGAAACAGAAATTCAGTTAAATGAAGAAAGAAACACAAAGCAAGCATGGAATTTTTCTTTCCTCCACCCGTTTGGTACCATTCAGGTATAAATAGTAGAGACCAGCTGGAGTGAGCTCAAATTGCTTATCATATGCACAGAGAGTTGCCATATACTCCTTTATCAATGTAACTGTACATTTCCTGTTCTCCCATCCATAGCTCAAGGACATCAAATGACTCAGCTATTTTTCATCTTTTTTTTTACTTCTTTGCTACAATTTGCAGACTGTTTAAGAGTTCCTGCCATTATTTTTTTTTCAGCTAAAGACTACATCATCCATTGTTCTTGGCCTTTTGTGCAGCTTTTGGCAGGAGATTTGCATCTCTGGAGGTCCCTTCCAATCCCACCATTCTGTGACTGTGTCACTCTGCAATTTTGTGATTCTATCAATGAATCGCTGCCCCTTTACAAATTTAAAATTTAAAATTCTTGTAGACAAGAAGCTTAGATTTGGGACAGTTGGGTTTGAAACAATTATCTTACAGGCAGGTCATTTCTAACCTGAATTGATTCTAGGATTCCAAGTAAGATGCTCTATATAGTCTTTTTTTGCTTAACTAGTTCACATTTCTTAGGCAAGCCTTTCTCTAGTAAGTAATGGAAGTTTCTAGAAATAAAATATACATGAAAATATGGTAACTTTGATAGAGTCATTTATTGTCTATAAATAAGTTACTATGGTATCAGATCTGAGAAATTTGCTTCCCTTTCAATTTTCAACAAAGAGAATTATTAATTAATTAAGTTCATCCCTATAATGGGTTAAATAAGGATTATATAAGCCAAAAGAAAAATCTAAGTCAACTATCTGTCCTACTAAATTTCAAAGTAATGCTGAACAATACAACAAACAAGTTCTGTCATGTTTTTATTTCCTCATGACAACCATGACAGATGTTGAGCATTAACATGACAGTAAAAATATTTGTTGAAGAACAAATCTAAAAAACAGTGTTTTATGGATTCAGCATAACCCCATTTGTACTTACATCATGATGTGAGAATGCATTTAAAACTAACACAGGCTTACAAACACACATAAAAAATCTTAAGATCAAAATTACTTATCTTTATAAACCATCCCATCAAGAGCAGGTGCCAAATCAACTTTATTAAGCATGTCTAAGTTATCTGTTTCTTACATTGCAAAGTTTAATACCTCATTAACAATCCAGCCACCTCTTAAATCCATAGTAAATCATCCACACAGCTCTATATCAATTACAAAAGCTGCTAACTCACCAAAACTCACTTAACCTTACTAAATTCTAGCTCTTCTTTTATCAATTTAATAAAAATAATAAAAATTTATAGTCCCAAGCCCAGGACTGGGAAACAAGCATATTGTTGTTTATACATACATACTCTCTATATATTTTTTTCCACGTTTCCTTCACTAATACTGCAGCTGATGAGCAAGTGAGCCTTCTCTCTCACTGTTTAAAATGTGCTGTAGCCCTATTTCTTTCTTTAGCTTTAGGTCACCAGCCCCCATCAGCTGAAAAGGCAATGCCAGTCCAGCTTGTGTTCTCTTAATCACACACTTTCCTATAACATGCAGCAGGTAACAGCTGGGTGTTATTACATTCTCCTTTAATTAGCTATGCCTCATATCTTATGTAGTCTCAATCAGATTAATTTTTAGGGAATGTTACAAAAAGGAGAAGACAGAAGGCTGGTTTGCATTGCAATCGTCTTCTCAATTCCTTTTAGGTTTCAGTGAATTCTTAAACTAAACAAGCGTCAATTACAATTTAATGGCTGCTTGGACTTGGGGAAAACATAGGTATTTCTTCTTTTTTATAAAAATGTAATTATAGTATTTCATACTACATTTCAACATTCAAATTAATTGTTTTAAAAGTAAGAAGTATGATGGATCACCCATACTAACAGTACTTTTTACTCTGGTTTTACCCTAGTTTTATTGCCTGGTTTTGCATTGATAAACATTTATTCGAAGAACGAGAACTTAATTTTTTTCTACAGAGCTAATGATGGTTTAATAAGTGATGTCTACAGGTGTGTCTTTAAATCACCATCATTTTTTCAAGACAAAAAATATTTCCTTGTGTAACAAGCATCTTGTTTTTCTTAATTAAATTTAACAGGACATGCAGTTTTGGTATGACTCAAGACTATTCTGTTCTAGTTACATTCCTATAGTAGATCAGTAAATTGTCCAAGCACATACAAATTTAAAATGAAACTAGGAAACTTGAAAACTAACATTTGTTATGTTGAATTTCATTCCTGCAACATTTATTGGTGAAAGAATGCAATCTTTCTTGCTTAATTTAAAGGAATGAATACTGAAATATGTGGCATATATTTTTCCTCGTATACATGAGTCCAATAATTTTCTTCCTAATGCTACTTTAAAGTAGTTTTAAAGTGCTATGTTACAGTGAAAGTTTTCTCCATCAGTAAACAAGTCCTAAAAAAACCCCACATAAAATTCAGAAAATAGCTACATCACTGTGGATCCATTCATTTAAAAATAATTAAGAGTGATTAATGGAGGAATAAAGGACAACATTTTAAAGCATTACCTATTTAGTGTTGCCTTTATACTCAAACAAGAAAAGAGAAATGAGAATATAGATCATTATCTAAAGGATCAGTGTTACATATATTCCATGGTCTGACTGTGTAGTCTATGAACACTTTCCCTTGTAATGCATTTTAAATAACAGGTCACTCAGTGCTAACTAGGGGGAAAAAACACAACAAAATTTTACAGTTCTTCCAAAAGTCAGAAGAGAGTTACAATTCACGCATGAATTAATGAGTAGCTATCAGATAGTTGGGGGCAATAAAAGAACAATAAAACCATCTATTTTATTCTATATTATCCCTAATTGATAGATTTTACTTTTCCTTTTTACATTTAGCCATCTATGCTAGAAGTCCAAAACCAATTTAAAAGTTTGGTCCTTCCAAGTTGGCAAATCTCTCCAGATATTTTGTGACAGAATATCCACCAATGAATCTTTCTTTTACTGCATAATTCCTTTTCTAGAAATTCACCAGATTTCTCTTGTCTTCAGACACAATGAACATACTCTCAGCTTCTCTATTTTAAAGAAGCATAAAGAAGATATCTCACCTTAGATTCTAGAAATAAATTACTACTTCCATATATAGTAGAGAAATTCAAGACAAAACTACTGTCAATTATTATTATTGTAGTTCAATTATTCAATGATGTCCATTAGGAAAGTGATAGCATCACAATTTCATATTTAGATTTCCTTTTAAACTACAATAGCAGCCTGTTTCAAGTGTGCTTTTGAGCATAAAAACTTGTGTTTAATGATGTTAATTGCTAGAAAGATGAAAGTCGTAGTTTCCTGCTTTTTTGTGGGCTTATGGAATTTACAAAGATTTCCAAAGAAGTTTTTTATACAAAAGTATGTGTGTTCCTATGATTGTTAGATTCTAGATTTTTATTGTTCAGTTTGAGGTCAACAGATGATTCCTTAACTCTAATGAACAAATATAACTTGCACATCATTTTTCTTACCACATAATCTATGTGTTGTAGAAGTGAGGCACATTTCTCCTGATTACTTCCAGTGTTCTAAACAAGCTATATATTTTTCTAAGTGTGTCTGGCTGTAATTCATAAACTGCCAAGCAAATCTTTGTCTACTTTGTTAAGACCTTTGCCCTCTCACATTATTTTATTGCAGAAGTACCAAATTGCATCTTGCATGTCTGAAGTCATTGCAGGCAGAGGAGAAAGTCCCTCCCAAAACTTCTAGAATATTTACTATAACTGTCTTTGTGTTTATAAGAAAGGGGGAACATATCCTAATGCAAATAAATATTAAATTTATGCCGTACATGATTTCTTTGAGCTCATTTTGTCATTGTAAGAGAACAGGTATGCCATTGATTACTTTACATTGGAGTCAATTATTGCAATAAAATAATAGAAGCTTGAAAATGAGAGAGGAGTAAATTCACTGCATCAGTTTTTATTATTTTTCTCTGAATACATAGCACAAATAGCAGCTCTCAGCTGTCTGCAGTATACTTACTTGTACTCACAATTATTCAAATCTTTATCTTCTAGTGAGGTTTTTTTTCACCTGAATCCTATGGATTTTCAATTTACTCTTATTTACAAAAATTTAAATCAGTTGAAATCTAATTACAAGATCTGAGAATAAAGGAAAAGACAAATATGATAATACACTCTAGACAATGTGAAGTAGTTGCATGTTTTATTAATTAAATATTTCATCTTCAACTGACTTCTAAAAAGCAACTTAGTGGAAGCAGGGATTACCTGATGGCTTTGTGGAAGTGAATCTACCTATTGGTTGCAGCATGAAGCAGAAGATTTTGGGACAACTTTAGATGATGAAGCAGTGTTTTTGCAGTTGGTGCACACAACCTGATGTGGTGACAAAGCAGTAGCACTGAGAATTCATAGATACTACTCGACATAAGCGTGGATGTTATGGCTGTGGTCAGAATTGTGGGGATTTAAAGCTCTTCAAGGTGTGTCTTCTTGGGCATGCTCATAAGATCACAGAATCAAGTAGAATTATAGAATTGCATTGAAAGGGACCATCAAAGATCATCTAGATCCATCACTCTGTTATCTTTTACTCAATTAGGTTGCTCAAAGACATATCCATCCTGATTTTGAACACTTCTAATGATAGAACATTCACAAATCCTCTGGAAAACCCATTTCAGTGTTTCATTCCATAATCATTAAAAAATTCTCAGTGCTAGAAAATGGTCCTGTGAGTATTTTGAAGACTGACAATTTCTCGGTAGAAATAAACCACTCCATTAAAATACCACAGATCTTTAAGAAAGTATTGTAACAATGCCCTTTTGACTTCATGCATAGGAAAGATTGAAAGACTCTTTCATAAGATGTCATGTGCTGAAACATAAAGAATTTTATGAATAATTTCTGGGAATCAAATTAAGCTATGTATAAGGAATATATAGTATTCCAGAATTTTCTATTGTATTTACAGGCAGAGTTTTTATGCACTTACTCCAGATTACCAAATTTACGGCAAACCATAGACTGAAAAGACTGCATCTAAATTGCATTAAAATCAATATGCAATCAGTTCCTGACCTTTTGACATTAAAAGGAAAGCTTTATGCAGGTAGTGAATGAAAGCTATTGATTTGATTTTAATTCCTATAGAAGTTATCGGAATTAAGTTCTTTTATTTAAACATATAGAGGTTATTTACATTAATATATTTCAAACTTTCATTGCCAGTTCCATTTCTTTGTTAGGTTACACGGGGAAGTGCAGACCTGCAATTATTTGTGGCATCCCTAATGGCTTGAGCTGGAATCGCTGTGTTAGATGTTGTTTGCTAAGAAGCAAATTCTGCACTGAATGTGGATATTAAATGCCTTGATTACAAGTAAAAACAATGCAAGTATAATAAATAGATTAGATAGTCAAACTCAAAGGCTCACGGTTACTAGGTCATGTTCTATCTAAAGATTGGTAAAAAAACGAAATACTTTGAAGATCTATACTTGGACTTGTCTTGTTCAATGTTTTTACCAAAGATACGGAAAAGCTAACAACATACAGTATTAAAGCTGACACTAATTTTGAGGTGGAGGACCGGTTGATGTGTGCAAGGATGGGGATACCATCAGAGGGAACTAAGTAGTCTGGGAAAATGGATTCTTAAGAAATTCAACTGGGAGAAACACAAATTCCTGTCCTTGTGATTAAGATAGCTCCGGCAATGATTGTCTGGGAATGGACATATTTGGATCAGTTCTTTGGGAACCGTACAACCTAGCAGTAAATATAACCAACAATATTGTGGGCTATATGGAAAAGAACATGGCCACCAGATCATTAGTGACTATTCCTTTCTATTCGTCACTTTTTAGACCATGTCTGCAACAGATAAAGGAAGCACATTCAAATCTCAGAGTTCAGCAGAGCTGTATTAATACTGTGAGAGTTAGAGAACTTGACTTGTGAAGAAAGGCTGAGGGATGCAGGACTTACTTGGTTTGAAACAAGATCTTCAGAGGCATAGACCTGTAGCCTGTGAGGTTTCTACAAGGAGGTCATGGAGAAGATGGATAGCCCAAATTTGGATCATCACTTTACCCCTCAGGAACTTCCCAGTCTTAATGACACTCTTCTGCAATGTATCTGACAAAAGACAAAAGATCTGAAAAAGAAATTGTACAGAGTTGAAGCATAGAACAATTGTCACTTGCCCTACCAGTTGTCTTCAATGTCTCAGTTTGAGATTAGGAATAAGACTGTCTTTACTGCAGTGACATTCCAGCATCTTCTATATCAAAATAATTCCCAATTATTTCTTTAACAGCTACAAAACTTTTGAAGGGGGAGTAAAGGAAAGAGAAAAGTAGATGCATTTCTGGCTCAATGGCACCTATTGCTTTTAATAGTGTACTTCTTCCCAACTTTTCTGGGTTTGGGAGGGTATGTTTAATTTATCCACTTTTACTGATTTCTATGATATTGACCACATATTGTCATATGCTTCTAGAGTATGCAAGTTCCTTCTTAGAATTCAGTAAGTAAGCTTTTTGTGTTTATTAGTTCTATTACTTGTATGACCTTTCATTTTGAAATAAGAACAGTTAGCAAATCCGTGCAGCTTAATTCAGTTGAAGATGGCTAAGCCTTTCAGTGAAAATCTTGAGGTTTTTTTCTGCTCTGCAGGACATTAAAATGTATAATTTGGCAAAGAAGACTTAAATGTCTTGCTGACCACCTGCTGATCAGTAATTAACTTCATATCCTCCCCTCTGTTTAACTCAATATGAGAATATTAATTTACTTATGAAGGAATGATGACAATTTGCCTGACACTTCACCTATTTTTATGAAAGACATACTTCATAAATAGCAAAAAGTCTTCTCTTTCTGCTATGCAAATATTACCCAGAGTGACAAGTGTCCTCAGCACTTGTAAAAAATGACTGCCACTCTACTTTCACTTCAACCTTTTCAATTAGCCTGAATAATGTCTATTCTTCTCCCTTTCAATCAAGAAATAAAATCCCACAAACATTCAGAATCTGGACAGGATGAGAAGAGCTTCTGTAAATTTTCTCTCCTGTGTGGTTACGATGTAAATTAATGAGTAATTATTGACATCTTAGAGTACCAAACACAGACACAGACATCTTGTCTTTTAGATATACTGAACAGAAGTAAACATATGTCATAATCTTTGAATCTAATCTGTGCCAAAATGTGAGAAACATGGTTAGTGTTTCTGGAAAGTATAAAACTTGAACAAGGCCAAGAGCAAGGACACATACGTGAGTTGAGAGAATCCCAAGTACAAACACAGGCTGGGTAGGGAGTGGATTGAGAATAGTCCTGCAGATAAGGACTTGAGGATGCTGGTGGATGAAAGGGTGCACTCAGACCCCAGAAAGACAAATGTGTCCTGGAATATATAAAAAGAACCACCAGCAGGTGTGGAGGAGATGATTCTCCTTCTCTGCTCTGCTCCTATGAGTCTTCACCTGGAGTACCAAATCCAGCTTTGGACTCCCAACATAAGAACGACATGTCTGTACTTGAACAAGTCCAGAAAGATGGACTGGAGCTCATTCCCTAAGAGCACAGGCTGAGAGAACTGGTGTTGTTCAGTGTGGACAAAAATCCAGGAATACCTTACAGTGGCCTTCCGGTACAGAGAGAAGATGGTGAAGAGAATTTTTACCAGGAGTGTAGTGGTAGAGTATGGGGTAATAGCTTTAAACCGAAAGTGGGTAGGTGTACATTAGATATTACAAAAAAATTTTATTGTGAGGGTGGTGAGCCACTGGAACAGTTTGCCCAGAGAAGTTTTGGATACCCCATCTCTGGAAGAGATTAAGAGCTTGGATTGAGCTGTGAGCAACCTTTTCTACTGAGTATTTTCTCTGCCTGTGCCTGAAACTAGATGATCTTAAAGTTCCCTTCCAACCCATTCTGTGATGTGTCTTAAAGCACAGATGTTTATATTTGTAGTATACATCCAAAGAGAACCAGTGCACAGAAACAAACACACGTCATATATGGTAAACCTATTCATGCAGAGTTAGAATCATAGAATCATCAGGGATTGGAAGGAACCTAGAAAATTCGTCTAGTCCACTTAAGTAAAGAACTTTTGTCCTTCATTTATCTCTTCAGCGTCACCTTGTTTGATGATATGTTCATGATCAGGTGGACATGTGATGACACAGACACAGATGCATGCAGACCCATTCCAAAGAATGATCTCTGGCTGTAGGGATCAACATTTAAGGGTCAATATTTGCAAGTCATCCATTGAATGTGGTAGCTCTTTCATCATCCTATTATCTTCAATAAATACAATTATCTGCAAATATCACCGAGGAATTACTTTTTTTGTTAGATGAAATCTTGATATTATCTGAGGTCTTAGTGCTGAAAACTTAAGAGCTAGCAGCATGATGCAGAGATTGAGGAGAAATCAAATTTTCTGAATCTTCTTTCTTTCCCCAGGAGAATTACCTTTCTCTTATCTTAATCAAGTGTGAGTCAGCTGTTTCATCTGCAAGAGAGTTTGATAAAGTGTTCCTTACTGAGTAAAGGAATATATGAATCCCTCTCTGTCCACTGGTAGGTACTAGAGCTCATAGCATGTCTGAAAGGCACACCCCCCCTACAGTTTTTTCTCTATCTACTTTCTCTTTTGGCATTTCTTACACTTATTCTATTCCATTGTTCGTATAAAAAATCCTCAGTATATTACAACAAACTTGAAATTAAGGTATTAGACCTTTTAGATAATTATATAAGCGAGACATCACTTCAGTGAAGATCACAAAAGGATGATAGAACACCAATGTTTCAGAAGAAAAACAATAACATAGAAAATCTGTTTTCTTCTCAAAGATTATATTCTTGATTGTGGTTTTGGGAAGGAGTATTTTGATCATGTTCTCTTTTTTTCTTGCCTTTTGTGTTTGTGTGTGCAGCCCATGCTTCAAGATACAATTCCTTTGCATTATAATGCCTCAACCATAGAGACTGCTGAAATGAAGACTGTTGGGATTTGCTTCTCTCTGTGGTGAATTTCATATAAACAATAATCCCAGAAAAGCATAACCGAAAGGGCACACATTATCAGCACGTCTTTGTTCATTGTTTGACATTTGAAGTTTATTTATTTCCTTCCAAACCCATGTTGTTTGTGACCATCCATATGAGCAATTCAGACTTTCAAAACTATTTACAGGCAGTATATATTGCATTGCCATCTCTTTACAGTCTTTTTTTCTGCCAACTTTACATATTCAGCTGTAGATAGGATTGATCTAGTGACTTTGAATAGTTTCAATGTGAAGCCTTTCCTAACAAAATACTCAAGTTCCTCTTCTCTGTAAAATACCTTGCATATATTATTATAGTTTTACAGCTTTACCAAACAGTGCCATAGTTAACTGAGTTACTCAGTACTAACATTAAATTACACTTGATAGAAGCTATTTAAGTCATATTCCAAGCTAGATACTATTACTGAACTTATTTTCAAAAAATAAATACTGTTATTATATACAGAAAGTATCTATATGCTGTTTCAAGGAAAAAGAGTTAAAGAAACTATGTCCAATTCATAACAAAACTAGAGAAACTATTAATAATGTTGGTCAAAGGAAGACTAATTTTTGACATGTGGCTATGTAGTTGGCTGTGTCACTCTTCCTTGGCTACTGGATCATTTGAAAAATCTGGAAATTGATCTTTCTTACACATCCACATAGTATGTGTGCATCTGTCGGTCTGTGGATGTACATTGCAAGAATGACGTGTTATGAAGACAAATCACTGAAGAAGTACAATGCTAACCTGCATATAGGAAACATGCATTCCAGTACTCATTTTTTGCTGTCCTTTCACTAGCAGGTAAATAGGTGATGTAACAGACATTAATTGTTCCTCAGGGAAAGTCTCCAGAACTGAGAAAAACGTGTGGTTTAGTATATCTTTCAAAAAGTATGCCCAGGTTCGTTGAAAACTTTGGTTAACCCTCAGCAGACAAGTACAGTTTTCAAGCAGTATTGCACCCCATGGCACAATCAACTGCTTTTTTTAGCATATCCAAACTTAGCATCAAATCACATCCTAAGAGTAATTAGAGTGAAGACAAGCCATGGAGTTGTTTAGCATAAAGGCAATGTTGACCAGATAACGTATTTAGACATTTGACACATATTTCAGTGATACCACTCCTATAAGAATGAGATAAAATACTGAATTTGAATAAGAGAAAAAAATCACTTAAAAAAGGTATTAAATTTGAGGGGACATTTCCTCCTTACATTTGAGTCCTCCAATATTAGATCTACCACTTCTGGTTCCCAGAGGCTTTCAGTTATGATGCTTTCCTTGCACACTGAAAGGGAAATTTTAATATCACTTGGGAAATCAAAAACTGAAAGACAATCATATGAGTTTTAAGCATCCCAAATCAAGTATACTCCATGAGCATAGGTATTATTTTTAGAAAGAATTTTCACCAATATTCAGTTACCTGTAATTTCACTAAAATCCTCAGAAAAAAAGAGGATGCGACATGAGTGACTTACTGTGTATGACACTGTAATCATTAAGGGATTAAAATCACTTAAATTTAGGGTTGGTGTTTTTTGGCTAAATTAGAAGGGAAATGCATCCTATGAGATAAAGTTCAAGAAAAGTCAAACTATTTAAATGTGGAGATGTTTCCAGCCAGTGTAGTCCAAGCTTTTCTATGGGTGTTACTGTCCCTTTCTGCTTAACAAATGAGCATCCAACAGTTTCAGGAGAACCTAGGTGGATGTCACCAAAAGGAAACAAGCTTACTTTCAAATATTCTTCATCTTCCCTTGATGTTTAATTGGATGTATGCCTAAGTTTAATTGGATCAATTAAACGTGGTTTTTCTGAGTAGAACATCTTACAGTAGCATATTCATCTGCAGAGACAGAAAGCGACGTCTAGTTCTGTTCTCTACCTGATAACATTTAAATCAGTGTCTCCATTTCTCCAGAAAACCACCACACACCAATCTTCAGAGTATTATATAATCATGTTACTTCACTATGGATTGTTCCTGACTTGGTGGTGATGCTTTTCAAACAGTAGCAGTGATAGACACGTGAAATAAAGCCAGTTACTAAAAAGAGCTGGTTTTCCTTCATTCCACTAAAGTTTGATATTTTTTGTTTGAAAATTTGTAAGAATAATGGTAATTAAGATGTGCTGATTTTTGTCTACTTTTGTATGTAAAATGATTGTGATTTGTAAACCAGCAAGAAATTGGTACAGTTCTGTTTGGTGTATAGTTTTTACAACTAAGCAGAATATGTAAGTTGAATTTGTACATTATCTGCAGAAAAAGTTTGGGAGCTTTCTGCACTCCCACTTCCCGCTTCTCCTCGTACATTCAGTTAGGACTGTAAGTCTGCCAAGTAGAAGAAGCTGTGACTCAGTGCCAATCAGAAATTAAATGTATATATTCTGCTTAGTTTTTAAACCTATGATACCTGGTTTCAAGACAAAGGCTTTGAACAGAATAAAATATAAGACTTATTTAGAAAATATTTCTTAAAGAAATTCTCTAAGAAGTATGAAGCAAGAAGCTCTTGATAAAATATTATGCCCTGCTTGGTGTGATAGGCCATAACAGCCTTAAAATAGATTGTCATAAAAACTAGGACAATGGTAAAAAAGGCTCTGAAGAAAGATATGGTAATAAGGATGATGTTCATTCATTTATTTTCAGGGCTTTTTACTAGCCAAAACATTGAGTTTAAACCAATATACTTCAAAAATGGCACTGATTTGCTGCTTTACATGAAAAAATAAGCAGACGCTTTCCCACCTGCCAACAGTCTGTCTGCCAAAGTCCAAGAAAACAGAGTCTGAAACAGCAGTGTCTCAAGTACCTCTGTAAGCAGATACTGGCAACTGAAAGCTCCATATTTATCCTGGAAGCTGTGTAAAAAAAATTCACATGCAACTTTTATATTGAATATCTTAAACAAACACCATTACATTTAATTAGCCAAACAACCTGTGATAATAAAAGCATATACTGAAAACACTTGTTTCTTGTCATTTTGAGATGTATCCTTTGCTTAAATGCTTTTGATAAATGAATTCCAGTTCAAGCTGTAGAATGCAGACTACAGAATACTTCAAGTAAGTGCATGGAAAAACTAAGGTAAATTAATATATTGTTATACTGATTAAAGGGGCAAGAAACATCTCTGTTGTTAGGAATGACTAGTTATGTGAATAACACTGAGTGCTACAAATATGGGAAACAAATAAAGACTAGAATGGACTAGTATTTCTTTCTCAAACTATAACACTGATCCTCATAATATGTGACAGGAAACATGTAAATGTTTTATTTTCCACATTATATAGCATCACAAAGAACGAAATAGTTTTGCACTAAATGAAGAAGACAGTCTCAAGCCACAGTTTAAGCACTACTATTTCCCTCTTCATAAAAAAAAAGAAGGGACCAGAGTATGCAAGCTAAACAGCTATGTTTACTCTTTAAACCATGTGAAACAAAAGGAGGTGAATGGGAGACTGTTCAGTAAGGACAGGAACACAGGCAATGGTCAGCCAGAATCATTTCAGTGTTACTAATAGCGAATCTTTCAAGATAGATGTCTGATGTGAGAAATGAAGCCAACACTGACAACAGGGAGCTTCTATAAAGAGAACTATAAAGTCTCCTTGCAACTGCCAAGTGGCTAGATAAATACTTTCCCCTCTCCTTGATTTATATCATTCTCCCATATATGAAACCAAAGAAAGAAAATACAGAATATTACTTTTGCAATGTGGTTTACTGCCTTCCCCTTTTGCTTTTTCTCAAAATCCATAACTTTTACTGTGCATGCTATGCATTTCAGATTATAAAACTTCTGAATAGTACCTTTTTTTTGTGAAATGAGTACTTTTAGATTATATATCTTCTGTAAACTTTTGTGTTTTAGTTCACCCATGCTGTTTTCTTCCACATTCTTCTTCTTGTGAATGCACAAGTCAAAAGGCATAGTACATTAAAAAAAGGTTCCATACAATCTAGCCTAATCAAATTGGGGTTTGGAAACAAAGAATACAGGTTATGCCTACTTCGGAGAATATTGTGTCTTAGAAGGTAATATGTCAGATAGTCATTTCAACATGAACTCACAGAGCAGTCCTGTGGCTGGCAAGGTTGATACAAAACCTAGATGTACAAAAAAAGGATTGCAGAACAAAACCAGTGACATGACCCTGTTTCCATGCACAGCACTGGCTATGGTGATACTCAAATATGTTATTGGTCTTCTGTTCAAGTTGCAGTATGAATTAAAAAAATAATATTTTAAAAGTCCTCAAATTATTCTGTGGCTGAAAATATACCTGACATCTGAGTGCATAACACAGTCTGAGTATAATATAGGGATAATCAAGGAGCAAGATTATGAACAGTATCTGTGACAAATACAATTAAGATTGAAAAAGTGTTTTATTCATGAAATAAAACAGTCATAACTGTACTTCTATCTCAAGACTATATGTTTCTGCACTGTTTTTAAAGATCCCTTTTTAATCTCCTGGGTCTTTCCAGGTGACCAAATAGTATTCTCCAAGCAGGACACATTTCAGAGAATCATAAAATCATAGAATCCTTCGAGATCAGAAGAGATCTCAAAAGATCATCTAGTCCAATCCCCCTGCCACAGCAGTATCACCTAGAACAAGTTGCTCCATTACCCTCACTGTGAAGAAGTTTCTTCTGATATTTATATGGAACCTCCTCTATTCCAGCTTGCACCCATTGCCCCTTGTCCTACCACTTAATGACCTTGAGAAGAACCTGGCTCCATCATCCTGACACATCATCCACTCCTCACATATTTATAGACATTAATGAGGTCACCCCTCAGTCTCCTCCAAGCTCAAGAGACCCAGCTCCCTCAGCCTTTCCTCATAAGGGAGATGTTCTATAAAAACAAACAAAAAGACCCAAATCAACACAAACCAAATGAAAAAAATTACCCTTGCCAAAACCCTCAGAACAACAGCAATAAATCCATGATTTGATTAATGTTCACAAACTCTTAAACACAATCTGCTGATCATGTCTTCCAAAAGAAACAGTAAACTTCTAGCTTCATTTGTCATATTTCTTGCTTTAACATCAAAGTTAACACTTCATGCAAATATCTTCTGTCACTTTCTCATTCTTTTAAATTAACAAGTCATGAAGTACTGAATGTCTCACTCTTTCACATGACTGCCTGGTAGTTAGATTCTCTGATTAGGCACACATGTGTCATCAAAGCTATAAATATTAAAATTAAATAAATATTAAAATTAATAAACTGCACAGTATTTACATTCATAGAATTCAAAGCAAATGTACAAAATTGTCTAACACCGTGAGATAAACAAGATTTTATAATTCTATGTAAATTATTCTGTGAAAAAAAATTAAATGTACATTGATATGGTTATTTGATTTATGCCATATCTACAGTATTATAAGAAGGTATAGGAGTACAAACTGCTTATTAAATAGATCATTCTCTCATATGGGTTATGATTTTCCTGATAGTAAAGTCATTAATTAACAAATTTGAATATGACCTTTCATTAATGCAGAACTAATAGTTCTGGATAGTTATGCTTTGAGTTTGAACCACAAACTCCAAAAAACTGCACAGTTAGGAACTTGTCTTGTGGCTCCAAGGAATACTGCCTGCTGTGGAACCTGTCTTTCATGAAAATCATGTGATGCTATCACGTGTTGTGTATCTACACTGCCAAAGAGTCTGATGGGAAGGCGTGGTCTAAAATACCTGGTCAGTACGGGCAGTTCAGTTGTTCTATGCAAGGAAAGGTCTCATCTAATCCTACTTTATTGCTATGAGGAATAAGCACACTGTCATACTTGGAAAAAGTCTCTTGCATAATGAGGCTTACGGAACATGGAAGCTGGATGTATTTTAGTGGTCAGTTAAGAAATGTTACAGTAAGAAGATTTCAGAGGTGGGTATTTTCTTACATGTATTTCTGTACTGCTGTGATAATATATTTATCCTGTATTTAGCGTACATGTTTATTTTCATCGTACACATAATGTGCATGAATCAGGAATATTGACTACATGAAATGGTAAGGGTCACAGAATTTCTTCTGTTTGACTATTCTCCCATCTGGGGTTACAGGAATCACAAGAAAACACTGCTGAAGCCACTTCTCTCATCTGTCCTACATTATCTTTCTTACATCTTCCTAGGTGAGGCAGAAGGGAGGAAATTTTGCTTTGACACTTACTGAGTCACATGTTCTCAAAAAAATCTTTGGCCATAGTTTAATACTCAATGCTTTCATCACCTTTCAGTTCCTTGTTTTATCTTTCTTTTTCAGGTTTCTGCCCCAGTCTCATAAAGCCTCTGCTGGGTGTTTTGATCTTTCCCCTTCTACACCAAGTGCTCCTTCCCAGAGGGTTAAAGGGGAGGGTTGCAATGCTGCTGCTTGTTCTTAGGCTTTGCAGCACACATTTAATCACACATGCTTTCTGCAGTGCCAAGTCCACTTCAACAGCTCAGATCTTTTTCTAAATTTCTAGATAACGTTTCTTACTGTCTAGATTAGACAGTGCTTTAGATGTGTCTTTAATGATCAAAGTCAGATCAGACCAAAGTTTCTACAAACACCACCTATGGATTGTTTTGCATAACAAGATCCCTGGGGCAGTTTTTTTAAGATATCCTCCTTTTTTGTATGCTTGAACTTCAGGCACTGGTTTATACTCTCAATTACCAGCTGTGAAATTGGATGTGTGCATCCTTAATATGTGAATGCAGTTGGGCTCTTAAAGGTCTAGAGTAAGTGATATTAGTTGTAGCCAAAACCACCCAAGAGTGCAAACCTGAATGTAATATTTTCACACACAGAGAGAAAGAAACCACTTCAGGACTAGTCTTAAATGAAGAATCATAATTGCAGAACTGAAGGAATTTAAAGCTGGCAAGGCAGCAGTGAAAGCTGACCAGATGAATTAGAAGAGAGCATGTAAGCATCCCAAGTCATTAAATGCTGATATTAAAGGAAAGATCAAATCCAGGAAACTGGGTATGAAATACAGAAGGTTTTTTTTCTGTGCATTCATGGTAGAGTTATTTAGAATGTTTTATTGGATATATCCAGAATTGTTTGAAAAGTAGACATTTATTCCCTAGAGATAGAAATACTTTGCAAAAGCATGGGAGAATCAGGAATCTGTAACTTTCTTAGAACTTTGATTGGCTTGATAGATGAATTAATAGATAAAATTAATAGGTAAATAAGGCATATTTTCTGTTCTATAACTTTGAAAAAGAAAAATCAATACTAAAATGGTAATAAAACCCACTGTTCTCTGCCATTAAAAATGAAAGCCTGTTAGAAATAGAGTTTGAGACAAGAAGTCTTCTAATACTTTAAATGAGGCAAAAAAAATATACATGACTGAAAGGATGATGGATGTCTTATTGTTTAAGAATTGAGAGTTCAGAATAAATCATTATCAAACTCTGGTGTTCAATTCTGACCAAGCTGAATCACATACAACCCAATATTTTAATTATTGTATAAAAACTAGAAATTTAAGGAATGCTGAGCTTACTCAGTATTTTTCACCTTAGGAAATGCTATAGGAGTTAAAAATATAAGATGGATTAAATGGCCCTAAGTAACTTATGGTTTTAAAACAAGTAATCTTTAGTGACTCAACATACATAACCCTCATAATATCGAATTGTACATATATATATTTATTCCTAATGTGTCAGTACAAAATACAACAGATGAGAAATATGCAGATTTCTTTTAAAATTATATGATAGCAACAAGTTCAATCAGTTTGTAACTGATGTTAGTCTAAGTCTAAAAATACAAAGTTCTCAAACAGACAAAGAAACAACCGTTATAAATGCCAACAGAAGTAAGAAAGCACTGTGAATAGTTCACTTACAGGGAAATTTGAAAGAATGCTTTAAAAATGGAATTATTTTCATTAAGTGCATTATGATCTTTATTTTATTCTCTAAAATAAATCATAGCAACAAAAATAACGATTGATTTTGCTTCCATCAGGATTTCAACAAAGATATCACAAACAAGTCGCTATAACATACCTGGTAGTTTACTCTGAATTTGGGAAAAAAAGGTCCATATGCCAAGGGGTTTTAAAATCCTGAGAAGGAGCAGGTAAAATGGTATGGTGTATAAAAAAGACTATCAGAAGTGAGGTCAAAGTTACCTATGAATGAGAACAGAAACCGCAGCACAGGAACTTGACCATGGGAGGGAGTATCAGGTAAGAAGCATCTATGTTTTTCGAATGTTATACAGGAAGCAATCATTCCCAAATATAGTAAAACAAAGAAACTGATTCTTTCTTGAGAGGAAATGTGAATTGCATTAGATGAGGGGGAAATGTAGCTAGCTAGCTAGTTAGCTAGATAGATACATACATACATACATAGACACACAGACAGATAGATAAATAGATGTCCAGAATTTTGTAGAGTTAATGCTCTGCTTCACAGGAACAAAAAACCAAATCAGTTTAATTTTGTCTGAAAAAAAAAAAGTCTATATTTAAATTTGAACATTTTTGGCCAATTTTGGTCTGCACTGTTATGTACCTGAATTTAAATTGGGACAGTTACAAAGAAAAATCTCTAGAGAACTGATTCCTCTGAAGTTAATACATTTTCCTGTAGTTATTTTACATGATGAAAATGCTCAGAAAATTGGCACTGCAGTGCCAGCCTTGTGTAGGGTGGATGTTTTTGCTTTTTTAAAGAAAAGCATTGTGGTGACTGAACTGGAAGTTCAACTCAAAAGTCCCCTGATAGCAATTTAGTTGCCTCACACCCAAACAAATCTTGTGTTTGGAGCTACAAGTAACTGCACATATAAGGAAACATTCCCAATTAATATGGAAATAATGGGTTCCTTAGGGAATATTACAGATTTTCACTCAACATCACTAACACACATTTGAAGTTCCACACCTAGCTCCTGATGCACTGCCTCAGCCACAACTAATGTGTTTTACTTTCTTCCACCATAGTAGCCACACAGTGATGTCTCGCCCTCATCAGCTACATAGGGCTTCTCCTCAAATATATGGGGTATGACAAAAAGAATGACAAAAGTTACATCATTTTTTTGTGTGACATATCAAACATTTCAGAAGATCTGTTTGCTTATAAACTAGCACAAAAAAAAATCCTCCTCTGACTTCTTGTATTCATCCTTCACAGGTTTGCAGCGGTTGAAATGCACAGCAAGAGAGGTTACCACTGAGATTATACAAGCCAGCAAAAAAAAGGACAAGAAAAAGGAAAATGCAACACAAGGCAAAAAAAAAAATACCAACCCACAAAAAGTGATCGCACCTGAACCATTTTGTGAAGCACTGCCAGTTTTTACCTTGAAGGTCTCCCAGATACATACCAGGGTGATGAGATGGGGGCATCCTTCTCTCTGCAGGTGAGGTCAAGTGGGAAGGGGGTTTGGAGTGCTTGGGCTGGAAAGAAGCACTTACCACACAGATGAGCATCTGAATGTGGACTGATGAAGACCAGTGTCTCTGTGCACCAGGTGACACTTGTGCTTCCAGCCTAGATTTGGCATTTGGATTAGACTGCATTTGAGTGACCATTCTTCATCATAATGTAACAGCAAGGAATATCATGCTGTTACTTCAGTTATTGTAAGCATCAAGTTATTTCCAACCGGTACAGAATTTCCCTGGTTTTATATTCATTTCTTAGTAACACTGAGCAGATGCTGGTGTAAGTCTCACTTCTTGCATGAATTTTACTTCCAATATTACCTCATTGCTCTAAGGCCTTAAAAACAATGAATCTTTAAAAGAAGCAATTTTTAGTAGCACAATAAAAATAGTCTTCTACCTGGGTAGCTTTTCATGGAAGATATTAATGATAGTTTTCACACACACATATGGTACTACTATTCCTATTGTGGAGACACTACATTTTATTGATTTTTCATCAAAACAAAGGCAAGCATCTTTTTTAGCGAGCTTTGCTTTTGCTTTTAGTTTTGTTTTATATTTATGGATTGACCTTTCCTGAGGTAGAGAAAAGGCATTGGATAATTTTATTATTTTGAGATGTAGAAATAAAATGTTCATTAATAATATATATCTACTTCCAAGGATAGTAAAGTTTGCAAACACCAATCAATCACTAGTTCATTGGAAAGTATTACCCCACAATAGTAAAAGTGTTTTTACAAATACATTAATAAGATAAGGGCGGCCAGGGAAAATCTCCACTCCTTATTGGACAAGGAAGGGAACACAGTAACTGAAGATAGGGAAAAGGTTCAGGTAATTAGCACCTTCTTTGCCTCAGTCTTCAACAAAAAGTTTGGCCATCCCCAGAATAACTAGGCTCCTGGGTTGGTAGACAAGGAAGGGGAGCAGAATATCCCTCCTGTAATCCAGGAAGTAGTTAGTGACCTGCTGTGCCTCATAGATCCTAACAAGTCTATGGGTCTGGATGGGATTCATTCCAGGATGCTTCAGGAGTTAGCACAACACCTGGCTAGGCCACTCTCCATCAATTATCATCGGTCCTGGACAACCAGGGAGGTTCTGGATGACTGGAGGCTGGTCAGCGTGGTACCCATCCACAAGAAGGGTTGGAAGGAGAGCCCGGGGAACTACAGGCCTGTTAGCCTCACCTTGGTACCTAGCAAGATTATAGAGCAGATGATTCTGAGTGCCATAGAGCAGCACATACAAAGTAATCAGGGGATCAGGCGCAGCTAGCACGGGTTTAGAAAAGGAAGGTCCTGCCTAACAAAGCTGATCTCGTTCTATGACTAGATGAGGGGAAGGATGTGGATATGGTCTACCTGGATTTCAGCAAAGTCTTTGACATGGTTTAATGATGAGAGGCTGAGGGAGGTGGGGTTGTTCATCCTGCTGAAGAGGGGACTCAGAGGGACCTTATCACTATAACTATCTGAAGGACAGGTGGTGATTGGGCTCTTCTCCCAGGCAACTAATGATAGAACAATAGGACATGGCCTCAAGCTGTGCCAGAGGAGGTTTAGGTTGGATGTTATGAAGCGTTTGCCATGGAACGGGTGATCAGGCATTGAAATGGACTGGCCAGGATGATGGTGGAGTCACCATACCTGGAGGTGTTTAAGAAAAGACTGGACGTGTCAGTTGGTGCCATGGTCTAGATTGTGATGGTTGGGCTAGATGATCTCAGATATCTTTTTCAGCCTCAACAGTTCTGTGATTCTGTAATAATATTCTGCTAATATAACAAAAGAGAAAATTGAGGTACAAAAATATAATCAGAGGAATCAAAACTGTGCAAAGATCAAAATGTCCATAATTTACTACAGATCTGTTTGCATAAGTAGACCTTGCAGAAGTAGACCATTAAAATTCAGTAGCTTTATTGAGGCATGGGTAAGCAGTACGCAAACCATGAATTTGTTTTAGTTTGGCATGATTTTTATCCTGAGGGATTAGGAGTCGCTGTGGAAACTCTTGATAAGCACCTTGGAGTTTCAAAGACTTCAATTCTGGCCAACCAACACCTTTGCTGACAAACATATTTGTGTGAAAGTAAAAAGCAGTGTTTTGAGTTTCTTATTTGGTGGGGGGCACTTATTTCTTTGGAGATCACGCATGGCATCACTGGACTGGGCATTGCACTCGCAATCATGCCCTGCAAGTCTGTGACTTAGTGAAATGAGGAAAAAATGTCTTGACTGTATTTGATGGAAAACAATACACTGGAGCAAGGGATTTGAGAAAATGGAGCAAGAAACTTATTCTTAAAGGAACCATTGGCACTGTGTAGATGATGTACAGACTGAACTATAGACACCATGTTTCCACAAGGAAAAGAGCTTCTACAGGTCTCTTCCCCTCGAGGGGAGGAAATGAAAGAGTATGTGTCTGTTATGTAAGAATATGTGGTTATCTCTGTATGGTTTTGCTATTATTGGAGGTTTTATTTTGGAGAGTGAGTGAATGAGTGAGTAGCTGTGTAGGGGTGAGCTGCTGGATGTGGTTAAAGATACTGTTTAAGGTATATCTGTAACTCACTTGGTACATTACTGTATTCTTTAATCTTTTCAATTCCAAAAAGTGATGTTAAGTGCTATACCTTTCTATCTTAGTAATCTCATCTTTAATTATTGTTCTTTTAAGACAATTTAAAGCTTGTTATAAAAATAATGCATTATTATTTTTGTCCATAAAATGAAACAGCTGTAAAATCATCACAATTATTATGATTCTATGTGAATGTAATGGGTTAGAGCAAGGGTCTAAGTCGGTTTGGGTTGGTGCCTGCAATTCAAACACAACAACCAATTCTCATCAAGAATCCAACAGGCAATGAAGCAACTTTGCCAAAAAGAAAGGTATTTATTGAACCCATCACCAATTAGAAAAGTAAAAGTCAGCAAATAAGTAAAAGAATAAAAAAGATAAAACAGAAACTGTATCACAATGCCTATACACACACTCTGAGAGAAATGGGAGACAGCTAACACATAGGTTTTTGGCTTTATATAAGAGCTGGCAAAAGAGAGTCTGCACCAACACTCATAACCATAAAGCCACCACACACAGACACACAATTGCACCCCACTTCCAGAAGGAAAAGAGGTAGGAGGGTGGCAGAAATACAGCACAAAATATACATTTGATGCTTGTGGAAAAGTTCTTTTTCCATTCCTCTTGCAGATATCACCCCTCCCAGATGTCTCAGTCGTACT
Organism: Upupa epops; assembly: GCA_013397515.1. Lineage (NCBI taxonomy): Eukaryota > Metazoa > Chordata > Aves > Bucerotiformes > Upupidae > Upupa > Upupa epops. Next base: position 147,467 of record VZRI01002792.1, read on the forward strand.
TATAGCTCCACTCAACTCAAGGACTCTTCTTTGAAGCTATAGCAGCATCAAATATACAGGATATAACAGAATCCTAGACTCTCTCTGTTTTCCAAAGGTTTAGGAGATCAGTATGCATGATCTCTCCCTCTCTGTTATCAGAGGCTTCTCTCAGTCTCAGCGCCAAAGCATACATCATTTTGGTAGGGACCAAGGCAAAATAGTGCTGGTCATTTGGGACCACAACTGTTTTGGTAAATAGACCTTCCCCAAGGCTTTCTGCAGGGCCTTCTCCTCTCTTTTCCTCTGTGGCTTAGGCTCTGAGGGAGGGAGAGGGTTAAGAGCTCACTTCTGTCTAGCATTTTCAAAAGCAGTCCAGCTGAGAGGGATGTAGGAGTTGCCCCTCTCTTCAGGCACTCTCCCACGAACCGGAATTAGCTGGCACTGGCATTCTGTGTTCAAGCTCTTAGGAAAAAGATAGATGCAGACAATCTTAGGTTTCTTCGGTGTTCCACCCTTTGGTTGCAGGTAGGCTGAGAGCCACTGCTTGTCCCCCCCCACCCTGGGGTGGGGAGCTCTCTTGCAGAGGAACTCTCTGTCTTACAAGACATATGAGAGAAGAAGAAGGGAAAAAACAGGAACTATCTTCTGTTTTACAGACTCTGTCCACCAATCTCCTGTAGGGTCAGGACACTGATCCCATGGTCTGCTGGGAAAACTATATCTAGCTTCAAAATAAAATGCTCGTTTGGCATAAAAGCGCCAAATTTAACACTTGAAAATTTGATAATTTTCAAACTGCAACAGTGAACTTTCTCCTTTTCTTCCAAAGGTGATATTTCTACATTTGGAATGATATAATTATTGCCTTCTTTTTCAATTGACTGATGAAAAATTTTAAATATAACTATGATCACTAATTTATCTAATTTTAAGATGTTCAGATTAAGGAACATATTTGGGAAGCAATCACATGTCTATGCTATATTCTTGACAGAATAGTTGGTACCCTTCAAACCTAATACCTGAACATGGTAAATTCCCAACAGTTCCTTTTGCCCTAAAGCATCTTAAGTCCTCTTGCTCTGGGGTAGAAGAATATATGTCCATTCTGCTTTGTTTTCTGTTACTAAGAAATTCTGGGAATTGAAATACAATATTTTCCCCTTGATTCTGTCAGCTATGAAATGGGAAGATGAATAATGTTGTGTCAGGCAGAATTCAGTAATGAGCCTGCCGGAGAACATTAGCTTACCAGATACTGGTCATCAAAGAGCATGAGAGCAGAATGTCCTTTGGGAGGAAAGCTCAGATAGATGCGATATGGAGTTAATGAAACTGTGAACGAGATGGGAATGTATATGCTGGAAGGATGAATAAATATTTCATGTTATCCCCAAAGAACCATTTTTCCTTATTATTCATTTGCACTTTTGATTAGTAGCCAATTAACCTCCTCCACTCACTGTACACTAACTAGCTCTTGCACAAGAAAAGTTTCTGTGGTGAATGTGTGCCCCTGCCTTATTATTTTCTCACTGGTTATTTCAAACTTAGGTGAAACAAAATAAAAGCAAATAAACAAGCCACCACAAAAAAGTTAATTATACAACAAAATTACAGTTATTAATATGCAGAGCAATTCAGACATCTGCCTGCCTGGAAAGTAGAAATCTTTGAAAAGCTGAATGCTGCTGCATTCCATGAGGGTTTTCTGCTCTGGCTGATTTAGTTGACCACTGTATCTTTAAAATATTTCTCCTATTTTATTGATGCAAAAAGTTATATTTCTTTTCAACATTAATTGTAAGCATTTTTATCATTTACCACTCTTGGCAAGTTTAGGTATTTCTGTAATTAGATTTGTTAGTGAGATAGTTGATTTGAAACTCATTATTTACAGCTGTGGGGCACAGTCTGAGTAAAGCTACAAGAAAAAAGGATTATTCTATGGGAATTTTAATATATTATAAAATATAATTATTAAAAATGGCTCTTTTCAATGCTTGAGTGGCAAATTATATTTCCTTCTCTAGCTTTTGGGAGAGTATAGTAATAATTTACCTGTTCCTTTGTGACAAAAAACAAATTACACCTCTTCACTGTCTCTTGTTATTGAGTAAGGATGAATAAGAGAGCACAGGATGTTTTCCCTCACCCTCTCGACCCCATCATGCTAACAACCATCTACAATTACAGATGATCTAAACCACCCTTACTGGACCAGCTTCACCAATGTTAATTATAAGTCTTGTATTTGTACCTGTGAAATGTATCTGCATTTGAATCATATCTGTGTAGGGCATGCAATGTTCTCCAGGCAATATCTAAGTTATTTTGTATGTGTTTGTAATTCCATATTGAATTGAAAGTGGGGTAGCTCCACTGCTTATCTTACTAAAGTGAACCCCTTTTTTAAGTCGATTTATGAATATTTTCCAAACAATGTCTTTTGGGATAAGTTCAAATTGAGATTTCTAGGGACATACCATGCTCTACAATTGTTTTTTGTATATGTTCTATTAAATACTCTATTGCATGTACTTTTTTCCCCTCAGTAGTACTGATATCAGGATAAGAAAGGTGCAGCAATAGCTTTCAAGTTAAAATTTACCTATTTACATGCTTCAATTCCTTACCTAATGTGATCTTCTGTGTGAATGGAAACTGGGTAAGGAAAAAACCCCGAAATTAGAGTTGTTTTCCTGTTAATGTGTGTGTGTTGAGATCCCACTGAACATCAACCTGTCAGTTTCCACTTACAACTTATATTTGTGCTTCAGTGAAGCTGCAGCACAAAGAACTGGTAATAATGTGTCCTGTACCAACTTGGCTCTCTGATAGCCCCATTTTTATGATGCTCTAAGGAATACCAGAGATATAGCTATAGCTCTAATTATATGCACACAAAAGGACACAAAATATTCTCTAAAACCCCTTTCTTCCCCCGTTGCCATTCTTTTAGTGCTTACTTTAATTTGCTGTTCCATGAATTTTTTGCTTCCATCTTCTTTCTCATAGTTGTGGCCTCAATGGCCTTCCCACTGCTGTGCAGAACCAGCAGCTAGGGTAAGCAATCCTGCCTATGTTCTGTTTTCTCACTTTAGATGGAAGACCAAGTCAGCATTTGAAGATAAAACATGACAGAGAGAAGTGGCAAGGATGACAACTGATCAAGATTAAAGTAGTCAAGAAAAAGTGAAAAAGGAGTTAGATGGCAGAAAAGCAGAGGTAGCAATTTGTGATTGAGCTGAATGACTGAGTAAGAGGACATCTTATTTTGGAAATATTTGACACTATTTCAGAGTATTTTAGTGAGAACAGGTTTCAGTCAGATGGGCAGGATTACACACATGGGATGAAGAAAAAGTTAAAGAGCTGTTTCAAACTCCTTGCTCTTGATTTATACCTTAGCCCAGCCATATTAACCACAAGGTAAAACTTGGGACTGCACTAACAAAAATGTTAGAATCACTAGCTTTCTTTTTATTTGTGAAAAAAATAATTTGCCTTCTTGTATATAGGCTCCTACTAGCAGTCTTCTCTCTCTATAAAATGTAGCAGCCTTTTTCCATTTTAGAAAATCTTTTTCAGAGAACAAAATTTGAAGATGCAAAGGAAATCAGGGGGAAAGCAGGCTGGTGGTTGTGGAGTATTTGTTGGCAAAGATACCTTATATGCCTGCCTCTGTCAGTCACCATATGGATGGCAACTCGTGTTCTCCACATAAATAACTCAATTAATTTTAACAAATAATAAGAGAAAAATAACTTACTGCCTTAGTTTTCAATTGAAAAATATTTTTCAGTCCCCTAAAACTGAGAAAAATGTCTTCCCCAGTTAAAGCAAACCCCAGTACACAGGTATCAAACACACCTTTTACAAGCTGATTTTGAATTTTTAATGTCTTATTTTACAAAACCTGTACTTACAAGTCTTAAAGGCACAGGAGCAGGCTGTCCCTGTGTGCCTGGACAACCAGGGAGGTCCTGGATGACATGGGGATTGCCAGTGTGGTACCCATCCACAAGAACCGTTGGAAAGAAGATCCAGGGAATTACAGGCCTGTCAGCCTGACCTCAGTGACTGGCAAGGTTATGGAGCAGGTCATCCTCAGTGCCATCGGGTAGCACATAAACGACAACCAGGGGTTCAGGACCAGCCAGTACGGGTTTAGGAAAGGAAGTCCTGCCTAACAAAGCTGATCTCGTTCTATGACTACATGAGGGGAAGGATGTGGATGTGGTCTACCTGGATTTCGGCAAAGTCTTTGACATGGTCTCCCACAGCATCCTCCTGGAAAAGCTGACAGCCCATGGCTTGGATGGGTGCAGCCTCTGCTGAGTTATAAAGACTGTCTGGATGACTGGGCACAGAGAGTGGCTGTGAATGGTGCCCCATCCAGTTAGTGCCCAGTGAGCAGTGGTGTCCCCCAGGGATCAGTGCTGGGCCCAGTTCTATTCAATATCTGGATGAGGGGACTGAATCTCCCCTTAGTAAATTTGCAGATGCCACCAAGTTGGGGGGGAGTGTTGATCTGCTGGAGGGTAGGAAGATGCTGCATAGAGATCTGGACAGTCTGGGTGAATGGACTAACAGGATTAGGTGTAACAAAGCCAAGTGCAGGCTCTTACATTTTGGCCACAATAACCCCCAGCAGACTTACAGACTGGGGGATTAGTGGCTGGAGAGAAGCTGGACAGAGAGGGACCTGGGAGTACTGGTTGACAGCCAGCTAAACAGGAGCCAGCAGTGTGCCCAGGTGGCACAAGAGGCCAATGGCATCCTGGCTTGTATCAGGAATAGCATGGCCAGCAGGACTAGGGATGTAACTCTCCTCCTGTAATGGGGACTGTTGAGGCTTCACCTCAAATACAGTGTGAGGGACAGTTTTGCGCCCTTTGCTTCCAGAAAGATATTGAAGTATTGGAGTGGGTCCAGAAGAGAGCAACGAGGCTGATGAAGGGACTAGAGGGAAAGTCTAATGAGGAGAGGCTGTAGAATGTGGGGTTTTTGAGCCTGGAGGAGACTCAAGAGGACCTTATCACTCTCTATAACTCTCTCAAGGAAAGTTATAGACAAGTGGCAATTGGGCTCTTCTCTCGGGCAACTAGTGATAGGCTTGAAGTTGTGCCAGAGGAGGCTTAGGTTGGATGTTAGGAAGGACTTCCTCATGGAAAGGTTAGTTACACATTGGAATGGACCGCCCACGCAGGTGGTGGAGTTACCATACTTGGAGGTTTTTAAGAAAAGACTGGCCATGGCACTAGTGACATGGTCTAGCTGATATGGTGATGTTAGGTCATAGGCTGGCTTGGATGATCTCAGAGGTCTTTTCCAGTGTCAATAATTCTGTGATTCTGTGATTTAGATTTGGTCTAATGATTGTAGACACTTTACATGGGTGCAGGTGACAGTATTCACAAAGCATAGCAAACTGATATGACAGAGTTCAGTATCTTCTTATTTAGACATTTCAGAGTCATACAGAGCTTTCTAAATGCAGAAAGGCTGTGAGATTATTGGCAAAATAAATCCAGGAACAAAAGTGAGGTTCATACAGGAATGACTTGTGGATCTAATCCCAGGGAGAGCATTCATCTCTGTCATGTCCCCAGTCTCTGAAGTAATGGTTTTAGTTATTGCCAGGGCAGTTCAGGAATGGGCTGTGATTTTAACAGCTGGTTCCACTGAACTAAATTAAATCATCACCAAGACAGTCCTTCTTTAGGCCATGTTTTCACAGTGTTTTAAAACTCAACAGGACAGTTTCTCTCAGCACTGATATAAAAACTGTGTGGTAACACTACTGTCATATCTCATTTCTAAGGAAAAAGGCCCAATAAATGTGTTCACCTAAAACAAGAGGTATTCAGAGTCATCAAAATATTTCAATTCCTTGGTTAATCCAGTATCACATAACTATTTATCTCCCTTTTACATTCTGTAGCAAATTTACGTGCAATATTAGATTTCACACAGTATCGGTATAAAGGTATCAGAGATCTGGAAGAGATGGGCAAAATTTTTAAAAGTTAAATGAAGGAAAATGCCTTATAGATCAGTTGTTCAGCTGGAGTCTCCCAACTGTTCATCTGTCATTTACTGTTTCATCCAAATTTTGACAAGCCATCACTGATTGTCATATTTAGCTCCCTACAGAGTACAGAAATCACTGAAAGTGTTGATGGACAAGTATTTCCCAGCATCTATTTGAAACCTGACAACAATGCAATGGGTAAATGGATAGTTAAATGCACAAAACCATAGACTCTCAAATTGTTTGGAATAGAGGTAGAATTTGTTTGTTTTAGTCAAAACAAGATCCATTCCATTGCATCAACAAAGACACAATTTTTCAAATACTTGATACAATTTTCTGACTTAACTATATAAACACTATCTATAACTATATAACTATGTAACTATATAACTATATAAGGTGTAATGGGTTAGAGTGAAGGTCTAAATCAGTTTGGGTTAGTACCTGCAATTCAAGCACAACAACCAGCTCTCATTGAGAATCCAACAGGCAATGAAGCAACTTTGATAACAAGTTTATTCAATAAGGAAAGGAAAAAATCCCAAAAAAGTAAAAGAATCAAAAAGGTAAAACAGAAATTGTATCACAGTGTTTTTGCACACACTCTGAGAGAAATGGGAGGCAGCTAACACATTGAGGTTTTGGCTGTAGATGACAGATGTGGAGAAAAGATTGTACACTGACATTCTAACTGGAGGGGAAATCCACTCATCCCCTCCATCCATAGAACTCAGTAGGGCTCCTGAGACCATTTTACATTATGATGCTTGTGAAAAAGTCCCTTTTCCAGTCCTCTTGCAGATGCCAACCCCCTCTGATGTTGCAGGCTTGCCTCTGACTCCTATTGTCTCTGGGGTTTTTCATAGCGCGATTAAGGCCAGCAGATACTTGCTGATCTTCAGGCTGTAACAGCATGTCGAAGAGGAATACAACAGATCCCCAGTCATGTCATTCTGTCATGTCCTTCTCCAGAAGTCTTTTTACTAAGTTGAGAAGAAACCACATATGTTAAAAGATATCTGTGAGATCCTGCAAAAATCAGGAGACTGATCTGAATTTTTTTTTAAATAAAAGAACTTGGCTTTTTATATGCTTTCTGACTCTTTCAGGGTCCTTGGAAATGACATTGACAAATTTTCCTCAGCAAACATGAAAAATTACAAGCTTTTTTTCTTGATTCATAAAAAATGTATAAATATAGATATAAACTTATGCACTGGAGGAGAGAGAGAAAATAGTATCTTTTTCAGAATAACTATCATGTCATGACAGAGGTACAATCTAATTCACTCTTCCTATTTGCTGCTTCTACTGACTATTATGATCTCAGAAAAATAAGGCTCCTGCAATGTAGAGATCATCTATTCTGTGTGCCCTCTGCTGATCTGGTGGCACAAGCAGACTCAGAGCAGGTAGAAAAGTCATTGGTGTTAGGTACCACTTAAAAAAGTAGAATAATTCTTCCCTATGCAGATCTTGTTCAGGGCCTAATCCCACATAAATGCTTTTTTCAGACCTTACATGTCAAAGGATTACATTCTTCCCATCTCTGAAAGCAAAGATTGTATTCCTAATATTTTTATGTATCTGATGAAAGAATCAAGGAACAATCTGTTTTCCCAGGTAAGAATGACCTCATGAATGACCTAAGGATTTAAGGCAGGAGAGTATGGACACTACAGCTCTGCTACAATGTCTGTCAAAAGCTTATCCCCTCCTTGGAGGATACTGTTGTATGAGTCTAATATTTTTCTTATTTAATAAGTTGATGATCTAATAAAAATGGCTCTTTTCCCTGGGAGTCTCCTCCGGAGACATTCAGGACCCTCCTGGATGTGTTCCTGTGTGACTTGGTCTAGGTGATCCTGCTGTGGCAGGGGTTTGGACTAGAAGATCTTTCGAGGTCCCTTCTGATCCCTAATGATTCTATGACTGTTATGAATTGCATCCTCTGTAGTATGCTATCTATCTACCTCATGGCATTTTTTCTGTGGAGATATACTTAACCAATGAAACTCCCTAAATGTTGTCCCTTAAATGCTTTCAAAATAGTTATTACTGTTCATGGTGTTGTACACACCAGAGTCCAGACAAAAACTACTTTTGCTTTGGACTAACAGACCATTTCTCTTTACTACAACATTGTGTTTTTAACCTGGAAGAAATTAATATAAGACTATCTGAAGAGCAAAATTCTGGTGAATCCTTTTTGTCTGCACTGTTTAGGTTTAGAGCTGAACTATTGCATTTCTTAGCTTTTTCCCATTCACATTATCTTTGTTTGGTATGTTTGTTCAATTATATTTATTTCCTGAGTTATTTCTGCTAGATTTTCAATCCATATAGCCCTAGTTATTTTGTAAGAGCTTTCCTTCTGTTGTTATTTATATTTTGCTTTTCCAATCATGTCAATTCATTCTTGCTGGGATTCTCCTTCTATACTATTTTCTTGGGTTTTTGAATTTCAGCCAAATCCTCATCCTTTTTCAAAGACAGTTATCACCTGACATAGAAAAATTGATTTTTCAGTAATAGATCTGAAATCTCCTCAAATTTTACCTTTTTTCATTCTGTGTGTTCAACAAATCTCAGAGGCTTTGGATTTCACACAAAGCACAGGCCTCATCCATATTTAATCTATGGTTTCTTATCTAGAATTCTTTAAACCAAAACATTTAAGTATCATTTTAGACCAAATCTGTTTGAAAGAGGTCCTTTCTGTGTAATGAGCTAATATTAACTATCTCTGCATAATCAAGGTCTGCTGCTGCAGAACTCATGCCTACAAAGCTAAACCTTTTAAAGACTCATTACTGACAAGGCAGCTTTAGTGTTAAAATCATTTAATAAATCAAAGATCTTTAGGACTGAGAGCTGGGTGGAGAAGTGGATCTAACTCCAAATCAAGTTGTGTATGATAGCAAGCTCCTATGTTCATTATTTTCCAACCCTCCACTGCTCATCACCAAGAATCCCTCTCCTAATTTCTCCACATTGTAGCTGAAAATCTATGTTATCATTTATTCTATTTGTTTGAGGTCTTTTTTCCTTGTTCTTTTAACTTATTTTTTAGCATCTTATCTCCTGTCCTTCATCATTTCTCTGTTTCAGGTTTCAGCTCAGACCCTTACTGTTACAATGAAAACCAAGGCAACTTCATCCACACAATAAACCTAATTTTAAGCTTTTCTTTTCTAGACCTGTTTTTCCGTCTGTGAACTAATATTTTACTCTCTTTTCCTACTGCTGAAGAAAATTAATATCCTTTTATTATACAGGAATATGGCAACACTAAAGCCAATTCTTATTAACTAGTAAATAAAGATGCTTTATGATTGACCCAGGGAATTCTCCCCAGCATGTGAGCATGCCCTAGAAAAAATCTGATCTTAAATAATAATCTCATGTAAAGCAACGGTAATCTGTTAAGAAAGGAAAAAGATATGCTTGTTTCCTGCTTGCTAGCTAGAGACAGCTTCATTGTTTTTTAAAAGTTTAAAAGCTTTTTTAAAATAGCATTCCAAGTTCCAAAAATGTTTTCTACAACAGACATGGTTAGTAATACACAGAAAACAGAGAGCTCTGTGAAAATAAAAATAAAAACAAGAAAACCACAAACAGATTACCTACATTCAGAATTAAGTATTGTTAAATAGCAGGTAACATTGTGTTTTCCTCAAGCTGGAACTAGGTGCAGCTTAGGATCTCTTCCAACTCCAACCATTCTATGATTGTGTTTACATGTGATTTTTTAATCTTTCAAGCTGTTATTTCTATCAATAAAAATGAAAGGAACTATCGTTTTTAAATAATTTATACATATTTCAACTGTTTTTAAAATTATTTTTGTCATGTACTATGATGAGAATTTGTGAATTTGGCTTGTTAAAGCTCATGCAGTGGCTACTAAGGGCACGTTAGAGAGCTATATTGTACAGTCTGCAAAATCTCCTAAATGCCATATCCTGCCATTGCTAAAAGGCTTAGGCCAGATTTCTAATAGCCCAGTGGTGACAGTGCATATGCGTCTAAGGACAATGAACATGCAGGAGAAGCTAATTAACATCAAACACTAATTAGTCCCTCAGTATTTAGCAATGAAGTATCAGCAGCTGTCTTAGATGCCATATGCTAATTAGCATTAATAAACTTCAGAAATAATTGTCTCCATTGTTCTCTGTCATAATACTCCCTCTAATTATACTTTGGAGAGCATTGCCTATAAATGGTAGCAAGCGTTACATTGCATTGCTTGAAGTTTAATGAGCAATTTATGGCAACTTGTGGCAATAAAAAAAGAATCTATATCAGAAAAAAACATTAATACCAGTTTTATAGTCTGTAATTAACATGTTGGCTTGTACCTGTATTCAGAAACTTTGTCAGATGGGAGGGAGATATTTTTTGTTCTGAATGCTGTAGTGTATGCAGGAAAAGAATAAAAAGGTGATGTTTTAGTGTAATAGAACTGATTCACTGTCTGCATGCAAATGCTCAAAAAACCCACTAATATATCTCACACAAAATGGTGTAAGCTATCATACTGGAGCATTTCTGCTCAGCTTTTCAATTTTGTTTTATTCAGGCTGTTTAAAAGCAAGGAAAAAAGAAAAGCATTATTTTTGGTATATTCTGATCAGTACATATTATCCACTATGGATGTTTTTCCACTGCATTACAGACAGTGCAATTTCCATTAAACAATCCCTCTACATGCACACTGGTTTAAAGCATGTCAATAAAGCTAAGCAGTCAAATACACCAAGCGTCTGTAATATGTGAGCACAACTCCTACCAGGGAGTCCCAACAGGGTGAAAATAAAAGAGCAGGAAATTACACATAACATAGAGAAGACAAAGACCAGTAAAGAGCAAACTGAGTAGTAGATTAAAGGAGAGAGACTGGATCTTATAGAAAACCACCAGTCCACAGACAAACCTCACCCTAGAAAGATTAATCCCAATGGGTAAAGAGCCAGCACCAGGTAGATAAGACACATGTTCTGATTGTATGGTACTAGAAACATGACAAACAAAACAGAGGATGTGCTCAAGTTTCAAAGTTTCAGCTTCCTTTATTTCTGTAACTGTAAAGGCTTTAAACTCACTAGCAATGACTCTAACAGGAAGCTTTCTTATGTATTTATGGCCACCTTCTTTCTTCTTTTCTTCTCTAAATTTACAAGTCTCTTGACAGTTCAACTATAAGAATGGGAAATACTTGAATAAATAAGTAAACAAACAGTCAAATATATAAATGGAGAAGGAAAAAGAAAATTCCAGAATATTCACTGTAAATTTAGAAGTAACCTTTTCCCAGATTTACACCATTAAGTAAAAGAGCAGGGCAGTGACATGAAGCTATCTTGAATTTCATGCTTTTTGCCTCGTGGTAGATATTAATAGCTCTGAAGTGTCTAAATATCAAGCTTTTAAAATCAGATCCTTGACACAAGGATAAGTGGGGTTTTTAGTTTTCCTTTCTGATAAGTCATTACCAAATTCAGAAGGGAAAAACACAGCAAAACAAATTAGGCAAACAAAGACTACATTGTCAAGGAATGGAACAGTATTCCATTATTCCATAACTAAGCTGTGGCTTATCCAACACAGCTTGACTGGAGACAGTGGCATCCTGAAGGGCTATACTGCAAACAGAAAACATTGCTCTTCCACTGTTTACTTAGTGTTTCAAAAATTGCCCACCTTCCTCAAGCAGCTCACTAAGAATACCCAGAATGAAAGGGAGCAGAGGATTATAGAAGCAATATTTTAAAAAAATTAGTGTATCAATTGATAAATGCATTAGCATTTAACAGCCCGATCTGAAGCTGCCATCATTCAAAACCAATGACAGAACTGGGTAAAAGATGATTTCCTTTAAGGAAAGGGATCATTAGCTCACAGAAATGAAGGATGGTAAGAGAGGTTATTAGTCTATTGTTTCTATCAGTGCAGAACCTAAGTGTGAGGGTTTCACCAAGTGCATTAATGCCTATAAAATGAGTGAATTGAAGATGAAAGAATGCAAAGTGGATCCTGGGCTGCATCAGGAGAAGTGTGGCCAGCAGGTCAAGGGCAGGGATTCTCTCTCTATTCCACTTTGGTGAGACCCCCACCTGCAGAACTGAGTCCAGTTCTGCAAGAAGGATGTGGACGTACTGGAGCGAGTCCAGAGGAGGGCCACAAAGATGATCAGAGGGCTGGAGCACCTCTCCTGTGACGCCAGACTGAGAGAGTTGGGGTTATTCAGTCTGGAGGAGAGGAGGTTCTGAGGTGACCTTATTATGGCCTTCCAGTACCTGAGGGGGGCTACAAAAAAGCTGGGAAGGGGCTTTTGAGGATCTCTGGTNTATGATCATGTGGTCCCTTACAACCCTGATTGATTCTATAACTTCTTCCGAGGGAGGGTAATGGGGTGCTGGAGTGGACTGCCTGGGGTGGGGTTGTGGAGTATCCTTTTCTGGAGGTGTTTCAAACTGGCCTGGACCTGGTCAGAGTGTCCTGTCACAGCAAGGATTGGACTAGATGACCTTTCAAGGTCCCTTCCGATCCCTGATGATTCTATCTGCTTAAGATAGTATGCATTCATGTGTTCATACAATTCATACAATTTCACTTTTTCAGCTGGCATGGGTTTGAGGCACAGAATAGGTTGTGTTTGGACTTGGAATTTATGATTACGAGCATCTACAAAATACCAATGATAAATATATATGTCCTCTCCATGGAAATAATAGTAAGGTGGTTAATATTGCAGAAGGAAGACCAGACTCTGGAACCAAGATTTGACCCTGTAAACCTGCTTCTCAGATATTAGTAATGCAACTTACATTGATCTGATATTTTCTCTTGTGTTAACAGTGAGAAAGAAAGAAAGGAAAGGAATCTATCCAATTCCAAGCAAACTAAGGTCAACATTATTTTGCAAGCATATATTGTTATAATTTCTGTATGAATGCTATCTCCATAAAATTAAGTAGATGCTGTATCTCTATTAGTGTTCACCTCAAGAACATAAAATAGAAAGGATATTCCCATGAGCACTTCTATATATCTAAATCAGGAGTACCTTTCTCCATATCTGTAGAGATTTTCTTCAGATATAACTGAGTTATTGTAACTTTGAAATGTCAAAAATAAAAACTATCTTTGAGAAAATGTTTTATTTATTCAGACCCAAAGGGGCTTCTTTGAGTAGTTAAAACTTCAGCTTGGACTAACAAGGTGATTTATGCATTTGTATTGCATTTTATTCTTTAACAAAAGTTTAATGCAATTTGTTTGGGGTTTTGTTTCCACAACAAACCCTAGGGCTTTTGATAAAGCTTTTAACTTAGAACAGTTCTACCTTTACTGTCTATCAAGGTTTTATAGCAGAAGTTAATATACTGTGTGGGTAGTTGATTTAAATACAGCATAATTTTTCTCATTTTATATTAACAAGATTTTCTCCTCCTGACAAGCTGTTGCTTCCTTTTGCAGTACCATGTATCACAATGCAACATTTTTCTTGATTGTAAACATATTAAATATATGAAAGGATAATGTAGTGCTTCTCTGCAGTTTCAAATATTACATTAAGAAAGATTCTTGAATTTTATTGTTGGTACACAAGCACAAGTCCTTTCAACACTCTGTAAGGTTAAAAGAAAAAAAATAAAACCAAGAAACCTAGGTAATCTACAAGTAAAACTAGATATCCTCACTGACAGAGACAGCAAAACAGACCCTTGGAATGGTGTTCTACTCAATCTTGAGGTCAGTGAGCCACTGGGATTCTGTGATACAGTGAGGGATATTTGAGGGAGAAATTTCTTACTGAACTCAAACTGAACAGTGAGACACACAAGCTTTCAGGATGTTATTGAAGTTTGTTGTTTTTCAAAAGAACCATATGCATTTTGTTAGTGTTTTAGCTGAAACATAATTTAAAAGGTGTATGGTGAAATTACTATTATAGTATGAATTTCATTTAGTCTTTACACAGTTTATTTTATCTATATGATTAAATTAAAACATTTAAAAAATTTTGATTAATACCCGTTATATATTTACCATCTTCATTTTTAATTTTAATAGATGATCTCATGAGTCAAATTTCTATCCTACCAGGCACTGTACTAATGTAACAGGTTTGAACTAATGCTGATTTAATCATATGCATTCAGGAAAGTGGCTACTTTGTTTGCATTGAGGGTCTTTGTCTTGTTTAGAATTTAAATACAGAGATATTCCATTGAAGTGCCAAAAAACAATGCCTATTTCTACTATTGTTGTACTACCCACCTCCTAATTAATGTTCAAGTTCAGAAAGCTCTCTTTTTACAATTCTATAGCAATGTATTCAAATAGTTCTCTTCATCAGACTTCTAGAGGGAGGAAAAATTCTCTTACAATGTATTCCTAATGGCATAAACAGTCTAGCTTCAAGTCAAACCACCAACTTGACTTTGCATTTTTTCTGTTGTGTTTCCCATTCAGAAGATGTCATTTCCCTACTTCTGTTCTGCTTGTGCTTTTAGGTGTCATTTTATCATTTTGCTTGACAGGATTCTTCAGAAACATCAGTCAAGCTACCTTATAAAATGCCAAGTTCAGAACTATGAAGGAACCCTGGATTAGTTTCTACCATTTATTATACATTTCATGTGTTCCCTGAAGATTTAACAAACCATAAAATATTGCCTATAATCCTTAATTTGGGGGCTTTTCTCTTACTATCTGATCTTACAGTTAAATGTAGATTTTTTTTTCCTAATTCTACCATTCCATTGTTCATGTATGTAACAGAACCGGTAATCTCTTTCCATGTTCAAAGGACATATTATTCACAGACCATTCCTTTTTGTCTTGGGGGAGATCCATGCTTGGCATGGATGCTCCAGTTTCTTCACAGGTTAGGTTCTGTGCAACCCAGAAAAAAGAATGTTTAGAAAATAAAATAATCAATTTGAAAGAAAAAATAAATACCTTGTTTAAAAACATAGAATGTTGATGACAGGTAGTTGTCTGCACATCTTGAATAAAAATATTGTAATCAGATAAAACATGTTGCTTTTTAAGTCCCTTTAGTCTTTTCCAGTTACACAGACTATCAGAGACAAACTGTCACATTCTGTTTTCTTGATAAAAGGTCAGAGTGGAACGTACCAAGAGCCTGAAGAAACTCTCCAGAATAACTTAGATAGTTAGATTACTAGCTAGCTATTTGTTAGCTGAAAAGTGCCACTGGTTCACCATAGATATTCTCAAAGACTCAGCAATTGCCATTTCCTGAGTATTTGCTGTTGAGGCAGTTACACTTCTGTACAAACATGTATATGCTTGTAAGGAGAAAATAAGGAAAAGACCTATCATTATCTCATCAGAGAAGACAAAAACCTAGTGAAAGCAGATGGGTTTTGTTTATATAGATTCTTTCCTAGGGCAAATTTTCTTTTATATTGTATGCATAGTGAGCTAGTCCTGGAGCAGCACTGGTATCACCCTTAAAGTATATTAATTACTGTAGCCAGCTCTGCATTGTGGATACTGTGTACATGCAGCATGTGCCAGCAGCAGCTATCTTTTGAAGGGTTTTGTTTGTTCTTTTAATATACAAAGCAAAGAAGTAGGAAGTTCTGGAAGAGCTAGAAGTGACTGTGTATTTCTCATGCTAAGTAAACAAAGCCGTAGTAAATTGACACTCTGTGTACATGGAGATACTAAATGGAGTTATAAAGTAAGAATAAGACTAATGGTATTTTATGCTTACAGGTGGTTCGCTAAACAAGTGACTCTGCAATCAATTTCCAACCTTTCTAGCAAGGTGTCTTTACAGCAGGACATTACCTGTTCTGACATGACACATTCTCATGTTGCCAATGTGACAACCACCAGAAGCAGAAACACTTGCCCTTCACACGTTCCTTCTAAACAGTCACCAACTTCATTTTGTACGTATGTATAAAGAAAAGTGTTTTGCTTCATTACTTAGAACTTGATGACAGTGGATATTCTACAACTTACCTGCAATAACAGATGCTCTTTTCATTCTACAGAACAGGATAAAGCAGTTCTCATGGGCAATAAGTACTTTGACCCTTAATAAACGATGTGGGAGTTGTTATTTTTGCAAGAGAGCAAAAACCCAAGGACTCAGTGATTTGCAGGGTTTTTTACATGACTTTGTTTTCACAACTCAAACAGTTGCTTTGGTCTAGCTGACAAATTGATCTGCGATCTAACAACTGAAAAAAGAAAAGTTTAAAATTAATGCCATCTGAGGACAATTTAACCCTTTGAAACTCTACTGAGTATATCAGAAACAATGAAATAAACAGTAAAACTACCTCTTCTGGTTAGAGTTTAGAGAGTGTTAACATCAGTGCAATAAAACAAAAGAATGTGAAGGGAAATAAAAGCCTATTTGGGGCTAAAATATAAAAGCTGTGCTATTGCTTTAGGTGTGACTGTATCAGTCATCCAGCTGACTTTCTGGGATGCTCTGCAAGATATGTAAATTGAAAACAATGTCAAATGCAAAAGGAACATCAAGGTAGCTGTGCTACACTTGAAGACAGATGGAAGCACAAAACACACCAAGTTCAGCTTTATAGCAATGAAGTTTAAACTACTCGTGTCTAAAAATATTCATCATATTGTTCAACTGGCATTAATTATTGATAAAATATAATGTTATATATCATCTGGACCTGAAAGTATTCACTCTGAAGTCAGTCCTTAAAAGTGTTCAAAATACAAGACAAAGTGCTTGATGATAGGCAGAATGGATCTGCTAATAACTTGTGTATATACTAGATTCAAAGGGTTAAAAGGGTCTGCTTATTTTACTCACTTTCAGCTTTCTTTGCCTTACAAGTTCTTGCCTCAATCCAGGTGTCTTTGTCTTTGTAAATTACTATTTTATTTCAACAAAGAGTTAAAAACATGGTGTCTTTTTTCAAGATAACTTTATACAAAGTCTGTAAAAAACACAGCTGAAGAAAGACAGAACAGCTATCTAGAAGAATATCTTCTTATTGAAAATTTTTTAGGGAGAGGAGAGATGCTGCAGAAGATATTTACTTTCAACATCTTCCAGTAATTAGTAATGATTGATTTTCTTCAGTCATAGCAAAGAATCAGTTAAAAATCCTTGTTTATCTCATCATTTGCCTTATATTTAGTTGAATGCTATATTTTGCTGAACTACATTCTCTGTTTTAATAGATTGCTCTTGTAGTTCTGAAAACAAAATTCAAAAAGCCTGGTTTTCACTTCAGGTTAGTGCACACTTAAATTTATTGTTGCTGTTGTTATTTTTTTGCCTGTTGGCTTGTCTTTTTATCCTTTTGGTTAATTCATTGACTTATAGTCACCTTTTACACTTTTCATAACCTAAGTTACTGAAGTAGCCTAGTTCTCACTATCTGATCCTCCCTTCTGAATGCAGTTATGTAATTAACACCTCAGTTCCAGCCATCCAGTTTTGTCAGTCCTCTGTGCAATTCTTTATAGATCATACCCCCTATCTGATTTGATGAAAGGATGTTTTGTTCTTAACTTCTCCAGTCTTTGAAGTTCCTAGTGTTTCTGTTCATGCTGCTACAGTTTCATGTTACTTCTGTCAAACAAGCCAAATGAACCAGCTTATACAACTCTGAAATTTTTGAAAACCTTTTTCACAGCCAGGTACTTCTCATCTCTGTATCACACAAGGTTATTTATTTACTGTGTCATTTTAAAAGTGATGTAACAACTGTTTCCCAGGGAAAAACTGAAAGATCCATTATCATTCCTTTAGGATTGTCACAGAATGACTAAGTGGTGAATTTTTCTTCTGGGTGATCAGTGAAAATTCAGATTCACCTTAAATTTATAAAATACTACATTTCTGGAGTGAATTGGCACAAACATTACTTATTTATATATTGGAATGATGCAAGCTAAGCAAGTTTAAATGCCAAGTTACAAAACAGCCACAGAGATCTTTGAAAATACTCAGTTTTCTAATAGAAAATACTAAATTTACTTTTGTCTATGAGATTGAGGGGGTTGGTTATATTTTAGTTTGATAAGTACCTTAAAAATATTACTTCTATGTTACAGTTTCCTTTAAAAAGCATGTGTTTATGAAAACAAAGAGGACTACTCCGATGTTAAGAACATAGGCCAAATATAAGGCCAAATAAAAAGTTTCCCACGCTATTTTCTCAGTAGGCCTGACTAAACCTGCCTACACTACCTGTAGTAAGAGAACCACGATACCATGGTTTCTTAGAATATCTTGTAAGGAACACAGGGGGGATTCTCACTGGAAATGCAATGAAAGAACCAAGAAAGCTGGGTGAGAGACCAGCTGCTTGAAGTGGCAGATGACAAAACCTTTAATGAATTTTCCCACGAACAGGCATACCTGGAGCCTGTTGTGGAAGGGGTTGCACAAATGATGGCTACTTGGTAATGTGAAAGACCAGTGACAAAAACAAAAGGCATCACACAGTGACAATACTGCAGCATTGGAACAGGCTGCCCAGGGGCGTTGTGGCGTCTCCTTCTCTGAAGATGTTCAAGACATGTGATGTGTTCCTGTGCCACTTGGTCTAGGTGATCCTGCTGTGACAGGGGGATTGGACTAGATGATCTTTTGAGATACCTTCCAATCCCTAATGATTCTATCATTCTATGATTCTATATCAGTAAAAGAAAGGTTTCTATACTATCTGGACATTTACAGTTGGAATAGAAGAATGCAAGCTTGCTCAGCTGTAGTAAACAATATTGGAAATGCAAGAGATAGCGTTTCAAACTTAGAAAAAGTAGATGTAGGAAAGAGAGGCTGAGTGTTTACAGGCCTCACCCTGAGTACTGGGGGCAGTTCTAGGCCCCTTATTTCAAGAAAGATATTGAGGTGCTGGAGTGCGTCCAGAGGAGAACAACAAGGCTGGTGAAGGGAAGTCTGATTAGGAGAGGCCGAGGAAGTTGAGTTGTTTAGCCTGGAGTAAGAGAAGACTCAGGGGGACATTATTGCTCTCTTCAACTACCTGAAAATAAGTTGTAGACAGGTAGGGATCAGGCTCTTCTTCCAGGCAACTAACAACAGGATAAGAAGGCATGCTTGAATGTCAGGAAGCTCTTCCTCACAGAAAGGGTGAACAGACATTGGAATGGACTGCCTAGGGAGGTGGTGAAGGCACCATCTGTGGAGATGTTTAAGAAAAGATTGGGTGTGGTAGTTTGTGTCATAGTCTACCTGATTGAAGTGATGGTTGGTCATAGGCTGGGACTGATGATCTTAGAAGTCTTTTCCAGCCTCAATAATTCTGTGATTCTGTTAGAGAGAGTTGTATAAATTTCCTCAGATTCCCATGTCCTAAGACAACCATCTTAACTCAGTATGGGCTGCTCAGACAGGAGAGTAAATGGAACTGTCTGGGAAAAACTGAAGTAGGATATTGCAGTTTAGTTATCGAGCAAAACTTTCTGTTGTTGCCTTTCCATACCTTACCTATAGTCTTCAAAACCGATGTCCTGTGACTGTACTTCATATTTGGTCAAGTTATACAGTAACTCTGATGTTAGCAATATTTTTACAACAGAGATGAGACAACTAATAAATCTAAAAAGGGATTTACAGCTGCAACAGTAGAATGTACATTGGATTAAATCTTTAAAATTAGATATAAACTATAATATTATGGTTTACTATAACTAAAAACATCCATAAGAAATAACTGCTTTCCCCAAACCTGTCTAACAACAGCAATATTGTTTCGGGTACACTAATGGGTATTGTCTGTTTTTCACCAATCCAGAACACAACACTGATATTGCTGTCATTCGTACTATGTCCACCTCTCTTTTTGAAACTCATCTGCTTTCCTAAGTTTGTTCTGATTCTTAAAACACTACCTCATTCATTCAACTATAATCAATACAAGTATTTGTCTTTTCTGGAAAGCAATCTAAGAAGTCATAAATTATTTTTTTAATTGTATCAACTCCTCAGAATGTAATGGCTTCCAATGAAAAAGTAAAATTTAGTACTGGAACTTCTCTTATATAATTCTTTCTAATATAGTTATTAATTTTTTCAGGATTTTTTCTGAAGGATGATGCCTTAGGCATTAGTGAAACTCATGATTTGATAATGAGATGAAACATTTGTCTAAAGCAAACGTCCAGAAGTAAAAATAACACATATATGAATTCTTTCCATTTTGACAGATTCTTATCATCAAATTTGACTACAGTGCTGCATTACATTAAAATACTTACCTAATGAGCCTTATTTTCATAATAGCAATAGTTTGTTTTCTTTTCCTTCAGTTAAGAATAAATTCTAATTTGCTTTCTGAAAGTTCTGCAGTAAGCCAGACTCAATTTACAAAATGAAACCCTGGGGACTAGTGGACACTGTCAGTGATACAATAAACAGTTCTGCTCATTTATAGTATTTAGCTTGGAGCTAGAAAACAGATTCAAGTTCAGAAATTTCAGACTGAAAACTAGAGTAAACACAGGATGCTAAAATGTTTAGTAATGATTTATTTTTCTAAGGAGCCATTGCAAATGAATGTGAGTCTGGAATAAAAATATGTTACCTATAAAATGACATTAAAAAAGATTTGAGAAAAAGAATATAATTCTTTATAATTAAATATCTGAGAGTATTTTTCTGAAGCATTTTTCCTTCATTTCTTTCATGCTCTGGTATGTCAGTCTGCACATTAATTTTTATTATCTACTCTACAACCCATTGCATAGCACAAATTCTTCAGCCATGTTTCTTAGATATCTTCCACTGAGCTTATCTACATGACTGCAGAGAAGTGTTTGAGTACAATTACTTTTTACATTAATGAAAACTATTCAGGCAGTTAGGCAGTACAAACATTGAAGTCTTAGTGGAACTTCAGCCTCTGTATGCTATTACAGCAAGATAGATCAGACATTTTCTCAATGCCTCAGTCTGTTCTAGATGTTCTAGATAGTGAATTAAGACAGTTTTATTCAGTTGAGTGAAGATGATCTGGTGTCAGAAGTGAAGTTACCTCTACATGTCTCTTTCTGCATTTTTTCCTCCTCTGATTCTTCCAATTCTTTGAAGTCCTTCCATAGTTCATTCATAGAAAAATGAAATTTGTTGACACGTTTAACGAAGAGATATTCTATAGTGGCAAGCACACTAAAAAAGTTTGAATAAAACAAAAGTTCCCCTGAGTCTTTGCAGTCATGAAACACAAAAACATATAAAGGGAGTCGATAAAACAAATACACTATAGTTCTGACAGTTACTGCATGTGGGTTTGACGGATGGACTATTTGGTGGACAAGAAATTGTGTGAGTGGCCACACTGTTTAAATACATAGTCATAGTCATTTAAATTGTACGAATTTGTATCTCCATATTGGAAAGGGAAACGAGAGAGTTCAATACTGTCTCCAGAAAGGAACTCAACTATCTTGGTCAGTCTCAGGAAGTACTAAGATTCTGTTCACACAAATCTGTTTCTCCCCTTTCCTTCCATATACATTAGCTGTAGAATGTACATATACATTATAAACTGACTTATTTTTTTTGTAAAACCCATCTAAGAAACTCCTTCTTGGTATGGACTTCCCACACCAGATTATTTTTTTGTTCCCATAGTGATCTGTTTTTGTGGCAAAATTGAATGAGGTATAGAAAAAGATTTCATGTATTCTCTCAGAAAGAAAAGCTAGAGGGTCAAAAAGTGTAACAAAAATTGCTGTATCTAACAGGAAAAAAGCTCAAGTCCTTCCATCCTTCATTTCCACTGCTGGCATGGTGCACTGCTGGCAGTACAAGATCAGGTTTGTCTGTATCTGCTAATGTATATGTCATTGCATTTCAGTGGGAGCAAAGCATTGTGTGTGTGAGTTGTAACCACTCTGAAAAATAAATGCAGAAAGAAAATCAGCAGGCAAAAACATTCTCTGTTACTTTATCAGCTGACCAGCAGGAGGTACCCATGCCTTCAGCAACTGTCACTTTCCCTGCTCCTCCACTTATATCCCTCATCATGCAGAGGAGCCAAGGTCAGGCCACATAACTGCATCACCTTCACAATATCAGCATGGCCAAGCTTTCCCAGCCAAGTGAATGGCTGAGAGAAAGATAGATGAGGTTGCTTTCAAACCAACCTCCCCATTCCACAATACTCTGAACAGCTGCTATGCCACCTGGCCTGCCACAGGATTATACCTTATTTAATTCTGATCCACCAGAATTCAAATATTGCGTAGCATTGCTGTTTCTGACTGCAGGAAAAGTTGTCATTTTTCACATTGTCAGAGTTTGGTTAAAGCCAGCTTTCACTAAACAATGTGCTTCTACTAACAAAAGTTACAAGAGAGCATAAACTCCACTACCTAGAAAGCTAGCTGTTACTAGGAAACACATTTGCTATACAAGTATATGGAAATGTTTGAACAGAAGCTGAAAAACAAGAGGATTCATCTGTTAGGGCTTCAGAACACAGAGACCTGGGAATTGCACCATCTCTACTTTGACTAACTAAAGATTTGTCAGATAGACACTGTATTGGATTTACACAGCATGGCTTTGGTAGTTGGGGTACTACAGTTGGCTTCTGTGAGAAGATGTCAGAAAATTCCTGTGTCCAATGGAGAGAATGTTAGCCGTCTCCAAGATGGATTTGGCATTGGCTAAGGCCAAACCAATCATCGATGGTGCTACCAACTCTGTGATAACATTCCTATGAGAAAAAACCTCCTGAACCACAATGGCAACTGGAGAGAAAGGTGACAATATGGAGGTCGGTCTGTTCTCACAAGTAACAAGCGATGAAATGGCCTCAAGTTTTACTAGAAGTCTAAATTAGACATTAGGAAAAACTTCTTTATTGAAAGGGTCATCAAGATTTGGAACAGCCTGCCCAGGGAGGGGGTTGAATTGTTATCCCTGGATGTGTTTAAAAGTTGTGTAGGTATGGAGGAGCTTAAGAACATGGTTAAACAGTCAGCCTGGTTGCGCTTGATGATCTTAAAAGTCTTTTCCAACCTAAATGATTCCCTGATTCTGTGTAAGAGAAAGTATTCTGCACTAACATCAGTGAAGAAGGACGGGCAGGAGGAGCTTCAGGCACTGAAGCAAAGATTTCCCTGCAGCCTGTGGTGAATCAGCTTGTGCCCCTGCAACCCATGGAGATAAATAGTGGAGCAGATATACCTGTAGTCCATGGAGGACCCTGCATAGCATCAGGTGGATGTCTGAAGAAAGCTGTGACCTAGTGGCGAGTCTGCACTGGAGTAGATTCGCTGTCAGAACTTTTGATCCTGTGAGAGCCCCACACTGGAGATATGTGCTCCTGAAGAACTGCACTCCCTGTGAAAAGGACCCATGCTGGAACAGTTTTTGAAGAACTGTGTAGCCATTTGAAAAACTCTTATGTGAGAAGTCTATGGAAGGCTGTATCCTGTGGGAGAGTCCCACTACAGAGCAGGGGAAAAGTGTGAGGAGTCCTCCCCTTGAGGAGTAAGGAGAGCAGAGGCAATGTTTGGTGAAATGAAAACACCCACTCCCCATTCTCTGTCAGAAAGAAGGTAGAGAAAATCAAGAGTAAAGTTAAGCTGAGGAAGAAAGGAGGAGTGGGGAGAAGGTGTTATTAAGATTTTATTTTCCATTATTTATTTTTATTTGATTGACAATATATTAACCTAATTTCCCCAAGATAACACTATCTTGTCCATTAAACTAATGATTGAGTGATCTCTTCCTGGCCTTTTCTCAATCCACAAACCTTTATTTGTACTTTTTTTCCCATGTTCAGCTGAGGAGGGGAGTCATAGAGTGGCTTTGGTGGGCACCTGGCATCCAGCTAGTATCAACCCACGACAGGTAGGAAAGACTGAGGAAACTGAAGGGAAAGCAGAGAAAAAGTGTCATATATTGCCATGGAAGGACTGCTGATGTAAAGAATTTATAAAAATAGCGAGGAATTTAGCAAACACACCTGGAAAATTTGGACATCCAACTTGCACATTTTCAATTAATGAATCTTTCTCTAACTGCATCCCTAGTGAGAAGGTTGTGATAGGCTCAGTGATATAAAAGGAGTTCAGTGATCTTCAAGGTCAGTATACCAGCTGCACCAACAACAAATGTATTCTTTGTGGCAGCTGCATCACCAGGGGTGACTTTCAGGATGTTCCAGCAACAAAAGGCTGCTTTATGGAAGATTTATCAGGGGCTATGTCCTATCTCAGTTTTTCACACAAAAAAAAAATATAAGATAACCTGAGGAAATGAAGGATGGAATAATATCCAGAGAGGAATTTTGGTTTAGGTTTATTTCAAGCTGATGATGTCTCTTCCCTGGAAGGAACAAAGCCAGGTTGGATAGTATTCTGGGCAACCTGGTCTGGTGAGAGATGTCCCTGTGCATCGCAGGAGGTTGGAACTAGATGATTTCTGAGCCCTCCAACCTAAAGCCATTCAATGATTGTAAGAAAATTTATAACATTTACAACAGAGGTTATTGCTGGCTGTGCTTGTGTATGTAAACAGGAAGAAAACAAGTCTTTCCAGGTCTTAACTCTTATAAAACATGAAATAACTGATTTAATTTCTTTTTATTTTATCAGGTGTTGACTATTTTCATATCTCATTGGATTGAATTGACTAATTTTTATTTTAAGCCAGATCCTAGTGAATCAAGAGAAACTTCATCCTCCATTACTTCTCAAGACAATGTGCCATAAGTCTGGAAAATGATCATATTCTGTTCTTGTATTTATTAATAAACAAGTTTATTTATATTTTCTAATAAACAAGTTTATCAGTGGAGTTCCTGAAAACATGTTTTTTAGCAAAATATTAAGTATTCACTTTGAGGCAGAGAATGCAAGTTATTTTGTGCTTGTAAAATGCCTCATAAAATATTCCCTACTACCACAGGCAAAATAATAAGAGGTTTTGCTGTCTTTTGACATTTGTTGTTAAGAGACATCAATTTTGGTATTGTAATTCCAGACAGTCATGCCAGCAAGCAGGACTTTGATGACTACGTTCAATGAATTAAGTACAAAAAAAGAAATACAATTGCCTTCTCTCATTTTGCTTTTTAGGTCTGAAATTTTTCAGTCATCCGCTTGTAATTTAAACATCTAGTAAATATTAGTCATATAATTTATTTTTTTTAATGTTAATAATTAACTTTTAATAAATATGATTTGGGATAAATTGCAGCTACATTACTACGTGCAAAGCTTTGACAAAGAGAAACTCATTAATTTGCAATTTTGTACCCACTACATTCAGTTGACAAACTTGTAGTGATTTCAGAGAGATTTCAGGCTGTCTGTTCATTCAGACTGCTGTTTATTGATAATGCTTCTATTAATTAGTCAGTGTCTGAAAATACTGTGGTGGGTTGACCCTTGTGGGCTCTCAGACACCCACCCAGCTACTGTCAGGACAGAGGGAGAAAATACGACAAGGAGATCAGTCTTCAGCTACCATCATGTCCAAAACAGACTCAAACTGAGGAAGATCAGCTTAATTCATAGCTAATTAGAGTAGAATAATGAAAAAAGCAATAACAAAAGCTACTTTATTCTTATCACTTGTTATTCCATGGCTCAATTCTTTCATTCTTATCTTGTATTCCTCCTTCCCCTCAATTGCAGTAGTTGAACAGGGAACATTAGGGTTTGGTAAATCCGTAATAGTTCTTTGCCATTGGTTCCTCCTCATACTTCTCTCCTACTTTGGTAGTGTGGTTTCCATGGGCTGTAGTCTTTTAGAAAATACCCACCACCTCCAGCATGATATCCTTACTGTGGGCTGTGATGTTGATATCTGCTCCAGTTTTCGGCTTCTCCACAGGCTACTAAGGAGCACCTCCCGCCCTTCCTATTTCTTTTATTTTGCTGTCTGCAGGATTTTTATTACTGCATTTTTTTTCTCAATCCTCTCTCTCAACTGCTTTACAGCATTTTTTTATCCTTCCCTAAACACATTTCTGCAGTGATGCCACCATCTCATCTGAGTGGCTCAGCTCTGTCCTGCCATAGGTTCACTGTAGTTAGCTAGAACTGTCTGTGTCTGGACAGTTTAAAATTGGTTAAGTTTGGTTGTTCTTGAGTTACAGTTACAATAAAATTATGTCAATACAATTTACTTTTAAGTTTGAGGTTGCTCCTTAGGAATAGTAATAAATTCAAGTGTACCAGAATGCAAAATACTGTACCTTCTCTTCCCTTCTGTCATTTAAACTATTTTAGTTACTAATGAAACACATAGCCTGCTGTCTCTTCACAATTTGGGAGATAGAAAATTAGTAGATCTCTATAAAATCTCAAAACATTTAAACTTATATCGTGCTTTTAAAAGACAGGTGTTTTTTATTTTCCTCTATTTCCTTTTTTTTTCCCCACAGGAGACTCTAGAGTACACTAATGGACAAAACACTCTGTCACGGGAGAACAATGAGTAGAACATTCTATGAAGATATAAAGAGAGCTAGCATCTGTGGTCTCGTCAGTCTCCTCTATGTCTAGCGTACTGAGCAGTCTCAACTAAGAAAGTATAGTATACTGGCTACATTTGCAGTTGACAAAATTGATAGATTTTGTAAGCAGATTAAAAGTTGGAGTAAGAGTTTTAATTATTTAGTCAATTTTAATATTCTTGATGATTGGCTTTGATTATTTTCAAGATCTCTTGCAACCTTAATGATTCAATGCTTCTATGATCATCAAGTATAACCTTCTATCCAGAACTGCCAGGACACCACTGAATCATGTTCCTAAACACAAGGTTCACACATCTAGGGACGGTGATTCCACCACTGCCCTGGGTATCCTATTCTAATGCTTGATAACATTTTCAGTGAGGAAATTCTTCTTAAATTCAACCTAAACCTCCTCTAGATGAGTTTTTTTAATCACTTCTTTTTTTTTTTTTTTTGTCAATTTATGCTTTGTGTATCTTTTTCTACCTATTTTAAGCAATTCTAGAAATAATCCTTAAACACTGTTTACTTCCAGTTGTGTGTTCCTTTTTCTCAAATCTGCAGAAGCATGGATACACATGTGCAGAAGACAAAACTTACTCTGAGTCTACAGTAAATAGACTGGCCAGTAAGATGTTGCTTCTTGAGTGTTAAAATTGCTTTATCTTCTCAGTCCTGCAGAGAAAGTCTTATATTCCCAAGGCAGCTTTAACTTTGTTTTTTCAAGAGATCATCTGTTCTGTTTTCAAATAGAACTCATTTTCACTCATCTAGTTAACTGATCATATATTTTTTAAAAAGTGCTAATATTGATATGTTTTTCTTCTCACACATGCAAATAAGCACAATATTTTCCCTTCAAAGTCTGAACATCTAGAGATATTCATGCAGCCTTTCTTTTTCCTTCATTACCCATTAAAGTAATGTATTTGTGCATTTCAAAGACTGCCTTAAAGATATCTTATCTTGATGGTTAATCAAAAAACATTATTACAATAGGAGTGTAAATGAGGGTTTAAGAAGTACAGAAAATCAGATAATTTTCCTTTCATCACAAGAGCCTTTTCAGAAAAAATCTCCTGAGTAGCTATGATTTATCTTTATTCTTGTTTAATTGAAATTTTCATGTTTTACATTGCCATTAATTTGTAAGTTAGAAGCTGAAGAAATTATTACCCTTGTGCTTTACATGTCCCTCTTTTCTCATCACAAACATCAAAACTAAATAAGTCTCTGCAGAATTTGTCTGTAGTTATCATCACTATTAGCCAAACATCATCTAGTATTCATGACAGATACTGAACATGCTGAATTTGCCAGTTTGGGGATTTGCAGAAGATAGCAAACATTTTTGGAGGTAA
Source organism: Upupa epops (assembly GCA_013397515.1). Classification (NCBI taxonomy): domain Eukaryota; kingdom Metazoa; phylum Chordata; class Aves; order Bucerotiformes; family Upupidae; genus Upupa; species Upupa epops. Next base: position 175,336 of record VZRI01002792.1, read on the forward strand.
AAAATTCTCTTTTAGATGCATAATACAGGCAAAGTACCAGCCTGTCTGCTGAACAAGCTTATCAATGTGCTATGGAAGCATATGACTTCAACAAGGATTTTCCTTTCAGGTAACTCCTGTAATTTTAAAGAGAGATTACATGATATGTTAACAGCTGAACCTTGATGAGATCTATTCCACTCCACGATCTAGATGGTATTCAGTATGAACATCATTAACCAAATTAAAATGTTTGGGCCTACTTGTTCATAGAAGGCTGGAACACATCTTCAATGTTGAGATTAATGTATCTGTGTTTATGCAAGTACATTTACTCAAGATTTATTCTCTTTAGCTATATAATAAGTATTTTCTCCACAATGACATGCAGAAATTTTCTCTCCAATCCCAGAGCAGAATAAAAGGCTTAAAACATTCCATTTAATATAAATATCATTACTCTTATTATACTTATAGGTTTATAAGGTAAATGAACTTGCAATGAGACCCAGACTTATAAAATTAAATCCACATAATTAAATTGCATGATTCAAACATGTGCATTGCACCCAATGCTGCTAATAAGGCTCATTAAATTTGATAATAGATCTGGCCTCTGCACTTCATGGTGGCAGTTGAGTTGGCCGTAAATAAGGTCAGCTGAACACCAGACACTCCTTAGTATCCAAAAAATTTTGAGTTCTATCCGGGGTAAACCCTACTCTAGAAAAGTCTATTCAGTGTGTTAGCAGAATGTCAAGCTGATGTACCATTCTGGCACTTAATAACAGATTCCTTCAGTTTCTGGTGAAATCCTGATGAATGATATATTAAATTCCTGCAAGAAGACTTCTGGTGCTCTCCATAAGTATAGAATTCATACACTGTACAACAAAATACAGATCTTTGCAAAGCATGTTACCTACAACAAATGTATCATTCTATAATTAACAAAAATAAAGTTAGAAAAGAGAGAAAGATATAGTGTGTAGAAGACAGTTACTAGAGACTTTGTGCTAGAGTAGTTACTTCTGAATGTTAGAACCAGTGGGTCTTATCAAAAAAATACATATTTAAGTATTTAAAAGCTCTGAGTTCTGCATTATTGTAGAGATTGTCAAAACAAGATAAACTTAGGCATATTGAAACCACCGTGTAGGGCTTTGTTGAAAACATGACAGGCCATAACTTTTGTGGATCTCCCATTGCATATTAATACTGAATTCAGCAGAAGGTTTTGATGAAGTTAAATGCTTTGACAGAATACATTTGGCCTTTGGGACAAAAAGAAAACAGAGTTTTCAAATCTTCCTGCTCTCTCTGGTAGCAAAACCATTAAGTTTCAGCACAATAATATTTTTTTTCTCTGATAGAAGATGCCTCTTACATGATGCATTGCAGATGTTTAGCCTAGCTAGCATGCCAGATATTTCTCTTAATTTAGAATATTATCTGCTTTTATTTTGGTATTTTCAAATAGAAAAGCGAATACATGTAGAGGCCTAGAATAATAAGTATCCAAATATTTTGTAGATTAGTCAAGCAACTAACACTTGTTTTACTGAATCACAATATGTATGACTACAATTTCAACTCATTTCATAGTGATTAAATCTAATGACAATAGCAGTCACAGAATCCAATAGGTATAAGTCAGAATTCCACCTGTTTGTAAATGTAATACCATTTGCAAAGTACTTATGAATTCAACTAGAATTCATCATCAAAATGAAACAATACTTTCCATTTTGGTGTTCAGTAATAGGAACCGTTGTGCAATTTAGAATTTGCATGAGCTTGAAGGTCAGAAGTACGATGTTGCCCAGACACAAACAGAAAACAGAGATCCTAATTCATTTCACATAACAGAACTGCACCCTGAATTCCTCCAAATCTACACAGAGTGAGATTCAGGAAAGAAATTAAAACTTAGAAACGTGGTATGTCTACAGAGAAAGGAACACATAGAAGTAGTGTGCTGAATAAAATACAAGTTATGCTATACTGTTCCAATTCTTATTTAACCTTCTTTAATTATCTGAAATAGAATTCCTTTAGAAAATCTAATTTAAAATACCTTACTTTAATTCAGCATAACTTAGAAAAAATATACTAATTTTTTAAATATCTGTACTATATAGACTTAAGTAAAAAGATTTGTATTTTGTGTACAAGGCATTAAACACATGTTTTTCCCAGCAGCCTGATTCACAGACATGACAGTTTTAATAAGAAGTTACTTAAAAAATATATTAATACAATTTCTGTCTGGTTTTGTGTGTGTGTGAATGTGACAAATGACTTTTCAACTCTATCACAATGCTGAACTGATTCCTTTGGCCTTTCTGATTACAGAGGCCATGGGCCATATCTTACAATATTTTACCATCTTGTGAAGTGATTTAAAAACTTTCCACATTAAGAAACGCAGTAAGGTCACTGAAGCATAGGGAAAAACTAATACTTCTGTAATGTTCAGCTTTCCTCTTCAAAAAGGAAACTGAAAAATGCTCATGACCAATGAAAGTTCTCCTGCTTTGTAATTACAGGGAATAACTAACAAGTCTTTGTATTTTGCAGTCTTTTCCTTTTTTTAGTTTAAGATTCAAATTCCAGCAAATCTGCCAAAATTCCCTTGTGTCACTGAATACAATGAATTTTTCTTCACCACTTACATGGATCTACTCTTTTCACTGAAGTTTTAAAAAGACACGGATTATTTTGAACTGAGTTTAAACCAGGCAAAGAAATTCCCTTTCCCCATCTATTTCTTTTTTCTTTTCTTTTTTTTCTCTTTTTTTTTTTTTACTTTTTCCCTGACATTTTTCCTATTTTCACTCCTGTATCCCCCTTTTATCCTCTTCCCCAGTCAAATTCTCTGACTATTTGTATCCTGTTTTCCCAAGCCTATATGACATTTTGCAACAATAAAATAAAACTTTCTGTTGTATGAGACATAGTGGAAAAATAATTCTCTTTAATGAAAGTCATTCATTCATTTCACAGTACTCACATAAAAAAAGATTCCTTTGCTGAAAAGATGAACTTCTGCCACACTGGAATCAATAGGCATTTGAAATTTGAATGAATTTAACTCATATGGAACAGATCATAGAATCATAGATAGTAGCTTTAGATCAGAGAAATCTATGTAATTCCTTGAGTCATTTTTGCATAGGTTTATAGATGAAGGAGTTCTATACATTGACATGAAAAAGAATATTCACACAGGCTCTACCGACTGATTGCTTTATTAAGCTTCCTATTCTTTTATTGCTATGAGGAGAGAAAGTAAAAACCCAAACATTTCTGAGCCAAAGAATATGCATGTAAAGATTATTAGTGCCCACCACAGCAGAATAAGCACACATATTTACTCCCATCTGTATGTAAAACCTGAACAAACTATGCTTAAGTGCCTGAAAACAATTATTTTTGCTTACATAACAATTATATGAGTCTCTTACTTAACGTCATACACAAATGTATGTTTCTCAGTTGACATTACCTTTGAATGAACACACACATATAGCACTTTCTTCATTCCTACTCCATGTAATGATTTGCCTGTCTTTGAAAAGACTGATTCTTGTATGTGCTACTACTTTTCTTTTGTTTCTGAGATTTCTTTTCCATACTGTTGGAGGAGTTGCTCTTCAGTAGAGCATGGTAAGCTCTCAGCAAATATCTTTGCCCCAACTGCAATGCAACTTAACCCTAGAAATTCCAGAATGAAAAATACCTCACTGATTATTGGAACTGATAAATGTGGACAGCTCAATAAAAACAGACTCATCAACAGCATATTCTTGCAGACACATTCTCAAGGTTCCAGTTCAGAACTTAGGCAGGAGACAGGGAAGGGAAAGAAAGGATAGGGTCTGCTAATGATAAGAGAACAAGTGATACCTGCAGAACAAGAAAACAGTTTGCAACATCTTCCCCTTTAACAGAAGAACTCCCACCACAGCAGTGAAGAGCTAAATGCTGAAAATGCATTCTAGTCAACTGACACAGAGGCAGAATAGTGATACTGCCTTGGCATCCATTTTTTTTTACTTTTTCTGTCTGCTTGGAGCAATTGGGTAGAAATATTTTAAATTTCTAAGTCTTTCTAAGTCTTGTAATGAAATTTAAGATCTCTGTGTTTAGTCAGGCTGTATCAGGTCAAGCTAAAAACAGACTAAAAAAGTGTCTAGCAGTGGTGGAGTTCACACAGTACTCACACGAATTAGTATTTTGAATGACAGTCAAGCAGGCAGAGCCTGCTTGTCACATTTCAGTGGACAAATCTGTATATGATTCAGATCACTGGACACCATTTTCTGTAGGGCCATGACTGAACAAAGAATTGTATATTTTCCATAACATTTCTGTCTGTACTTGCATACTCATTTCTTCAATTTTAAATGAAACACATCTGTTCAAGCACCAAATTTGAGTCTTTAGAGTAAGATGTACACACAATATTTCTGGTTCTAGTGAAGGGGTAAGAGAATTTCAGTGTGTACAAGAGAACAAGAGAAAGTAAAAGCTATGCCTAGTTCCTGCTGAATGCACAATTGAGGTACAGAGACTGTCTCTGTACATCTGAACTCTTCCTTAGAAACATGTAATGGCCAAAGAAAATAACAGAGCATTGGGGGAAGAAGAGCACTGTGAACAGTCAAATGGTAATAAAATGAAATGTATAGGCAGAACAGGAAGAAAAAGAATAATGGTGAAGAAAGGAATAGTGGTACAGAAAAATGAATACTTCTTAAAAGAACACCGAAACTCTATATTAAAAATTGGAGGGAAAAACTTAGGTCACCAGCAAAAGTTTTACTGAAGAAGTGCGAAAGATGAAAAGGTTACTATTTTTCCCTAACAGAATCAAAGCAAGGATTTTGTTGAAAGTTTTGTGTTGTACTTTTCCCGGAGTAAGCGAACATTGTGTAAATTTTAAATGATTTATTCAACTAAACTACAATGGATACTTGAGTGCAGAGCACTACCTCTACAGTTCTCTGATGGTAACTTTTGCTGTTCAAGACATTTCATCATCCTTTGCCCTTATTTTCTTTAGGTAAAGTTTCCAATTTTACTGATACAGTTCTTCAGTGATAGAAAGAGACAACTGATTTTAATATTAAGCCAAAAGAATTTGCTTTATAATAAAGAATGACAAAATCAAGTTTCCTTTTTTTTCTTTTGTTCATTTCCCTTATATTCATTCTCCATCTTTTTCTTCTTTCCCTCCTGTTTTAGTTCCTGTTCTCCCTGTCCACATCTTCAGGACCACACTGTAGTCTTCTCTTAGTCATAATTCCCGTCCATTTAACTGGATGCAACTGTCACAAAGAGATAGGTGTGATGCTCTTAGAACAGAAATGTGTTTTATTTCCATGTTTTGGTAAAGAAACACTACCATAAATATCACATTAAAAATCTGCTCTGTAGAATATGTAATTAGTAAAACATCTTTCACAACACATTTTAAAAATAAATCTTCCAGAGAACATCTGCTTGAAATCCTATGGGATTTTCAGTCTTCCAGTTTTACCTTTTCTCTAAATGACACATTAGCTAAACAAAAATATGGGGAAACCTGCATTGGTGCTTATTTGGAAAAGGAGATTTTCAAAACCAGACATATGATTCATCATTTCCCACCATTTATAGCTTTGCATGTTTCCCAATATTTTTCCTACAGAACCAAGAGATGTTTTCTGTATAGCAGTGATATGAAGCTATCTACTTGAGGAAAGACATTCTTCAATTGCCCTGAAGAGCCTATTGTACAATTGTTGCTTGAACATAGTAGCTTCCCTTTTCACAAGGAGTACATTATGACATGGGTATAGGCTGTCTCTCTATAGCAGTTTGTTTTAAGAAGAAATGTATGATGAAATTTCACCCTTATACATCCAGGGCATCATTCATTTTAGCTATCCCTTGCTGTCCTGTCCAAAATGACACCCTAAGCTGCCTCAGAGAGTTAGATACAACATTGTAGGACACATTCCTAAGGAAGATGATGTGTCTTTCTATCTATAGATGTCATATCTATAGAAGTCATATACATATATATAATTTTATCTATAGAAGTCATAGGTGATTAAATTTTTTCCAGTTTGTCTTTGGATTATTAAACTAGAGGGGATGAGGAAAAGGATGCTTGTGGCTTGCATTCCTTTCATCATTATTCAGTCCATTCCTGCAAAAAGCAAAATTCAGGTGAAATGTCGTATTTTACTAAATCCCACAGTATATGCCATTCTGTGAATTTATTTTCATTTTATTTTCATTTTTTAAGTAAAACACTGAAAGCATTTCTTTAAAAGTCATGACGTTTTTTACTGGAACATGTAATATATTGTCAATGTTGAAGCACTAAAAAACAACCCTCTGGAGACGAAGTCTGTATTTGTGTTATATGGACATTCTTAATTTTCCTGTCCTCAAATGCAATTGCTCATTTCTACTTGCAAAATTATATACCCAAATAATATACATTCATTAATTTATATGAACAAGTAAACAGTTGAAAAACACAGAGACAAAAAAATGTCAAGTTACTTAATGCCAATTACTATTACTTTCCCAGCTATTTCTCCCATTGTTTTTGAAAATCTATTCCATTTGAGGGTATCAAAAATATTGGAAGGAGAACTGTGTGCTACGAGATTCCCAAAATCCCTGTTCAAGAGTGTTTGTTCTAAATGCCTTAGAATACATAGAAATCAAAACTGTGTGTACAGAGAGTGATCTCAAAATTTTTATTCTCTACAGGATTTTATGTTGCAATCATCTCCTCACCATTCAGTAGTGAACTAAACAAGGGAGAAATCTAATGCCAAACACAGATATTGGGAACAAAATGACATGCCCAAAGTAATTATTAAGGCAAAAATTAGAGACCCACAATAGGTTTCTACGAAAGCCACATATCCCAAGTCCTGAATAGTACTTCTAGTAGAGCATATTAATGACATCTTTTTTCTGTTTCAGTGATTAAGACATTAAAGGCACAGGCATCTAAAAAAAGTCAGATGGCAGCAGAAATAACAGTTCCTTAGGGTGTATTTTCACTTTCATGTTCAAGCTTTGTAATCTATATTTGATTCATAAAGGTAGGTACACTGGTCCTACCTAGGAGAGAGAAGACCGCAGAAAGCAGTGTTATGCTGTGCTTTTTGTTATCACTCTCCCAGTACTCTTGATTTAGGGTTCATACACATAGCAGAAACATAAGCTATGCCAGGGGAAAGATTATGACCCCATATAAATTGCTTTTTACATGAGAGTGCTTTATATTCAAGCTTTACTCCAGATTGAAAATCCTCACTAGCAGTTAGAAATTTAACCAGAGAAAGAAAACACATGATATGACACCAGCCTGAGTTGTGCCTACAGAGTTGCAAGGAAATGTTGTTTTGACATTTCTGGTTTACAAGATCTCTTATTTGATATAAATCAGCATCGCTTGTTTTATTAGTATAATTGGGTAAGAATTGCAAAATTTGCCTGTCATTTTTCTCTTCCCCTAGTAAACATGACATAGTGTGATGGCTGTATGGGAACTCCTTAACAGGTACAGTGTAGGATACACTTTATTTTTAGGTCTAAGTCCTGTCATAAGCAAAAATAACATCAGGGTAGATAACCTGAATGAATGGTGATAGCAGGTTTCTTGCAGAAGACTGCACTACTACTAGTGCTTTCATTCATTAGAAGATTTTATAAGATCCACTTTACAGGTGATCTTTTAAAGCACATCTCCATTTAAAGATAAAGGTAGAACAAACACCAAAGATAAGGAAGTAGGAACACAGATGCAGTCAGACTACAATAAAAATATTCCAAACATTCTAATCTTATACAATCTTGCATAACTGGATTACTCTACAGAATACCCATAGAAAGGAGTTGTGGACCTAGTTGGCAAAATTATCTGCTTAACCATCTCACCAGCTACATGTGATGTTTTTTACTGTTTCAATAGTACATTAGATGTTGCTTACATCAGCCTGCAAAGTTTTCTCCTTGCTTCAGTCCACACAAATCCTTTCTCTCAAGTGATAAGTGATAGGACAAGAGGAAATGGCCCCAAGTCCCACCAGGGGAAGTTTAGGTTAGACACTAGGAAAAATATATTCATTGCAATGGTCATTAGGCCTTGGACGAGAATGCCCAGGGAGGACACCATCCCTGTACCTGTTTAAAAAGTTTGGTAGATCTGGTGCTGAGGAACATGTTTTAACAGTGGGATTTGTAGAGTTAGGTTGATGGTTGGATTTTAAAGATCATTTCTAACCTAATCTATTCTATATTTCTATATGATTCTCAATTACACTTCCATGTAATAAAAAAATCCACTCAACTTCTCCTAATGAAGCAAAGACGCATTGCAAGTGAGCATGGGATATTAGCTTGAATCTTACACCAAGCAACAAATCAACAAATGAAATGTCTGTATGCCTTCCCATGGCTGTCAAATGTGGAGAATGTGATGGCAGTCCTGTGTTCTGCTACAAATATCTGTCTTGGTGTAAATGTTCTAATCAAATTCATCAGTAAGTCTGTTTGTCAGATTCATTGTTTATTATTATATTACAGAATGATGATTCACAGAATTGTTTTAACAACCAGTTAAAAATTAAACTTATTAATCCTAAATAGGTGTAATAAATTATTTGTTGGCAATAACAGCATCCTTATTTATTTTTTGCTTTAAACCACTGGCAAAGTTACACTGATTAACATCTTAAAGGTTTTATAGTCTACAGACATATAAATCACCATTTATAGATCTGTTTACTTTGCTTTTTCCAGTTCATATTTTCATTCTTATTTTCATTGACAAGATGTACCAGCCAGAGTAGACAAGAATGCCTACGAAGTGTAATTTTATCCAAGGCAGCTACAGATATAAGGATAACACAGCTGTACTCCTAGACTTCTGTCATACAAGGTAATGGGAAATTTGAAAAGAAATCTGGTAGTTCCGACCAAGTAATTCATAAGATATCCCACCACTCACAGCTTGTCAGGAAAACAGGCAGGAATATTGTGCAGCTGACAGACTAAATGAATGGCAAGAATGTTAGGAGAACAACAGGAATGTCGAATGGCATCTAAGAGTTTCCTTCTGAATAAATAAAAAAACTCCAAACTATACATCAAAGCTAATATTTAGAAAGTTAAATATTGGTTTCATTACACTGGTTTACTCTCAAAGCTTCAATAGTATTCCGATTACTGTGTTTACCTCATAAAAACCAGCTAGGCAAAGCACAGCCTTTGTGAAATCACTGCCACACAGCAATGCTCTTTAGAATGTCACTACCATTCACATCATCCAGTGTCTCCTCACTCATCCAAGCACTTATTTTCATGTGAACTAATTCATAATAATTCTGCCTCAATGTCTTAGTTATATTGCAAACATAAACACAACTTCATCAAAAGTTTTGAATGTGCATGTATGTATGTACATATACACACATATTTCCTGATCCATCCTAGATTTTTCTGTGCTCTGAGCAAATGTAAAAAACTGAAATACTTCAGATGAAGTACAATGATTGAGAGAATTAAATATCAAGTATCTTAATTGTCTTTATGGGATTTTGCAGGCATGGAACATCTGGGAAACAGCAACAAGATTAAGAGAAGAAATTTAATATTGTGAGGAACCAGGTATGTTGCAAAATGAACCTTAACTCTCACATAAAGGTGATAGAGCTACACTAAAACCTTTATAACAACCACCTTCATTCATTTTTTAGTTCTACTGCAGAGTGGCAAAGCTAAATCCATCAGGCCGGCTCTTACACTGAAAAAATGTTTCAAATCAAATATTTAATAGACATGTTGAAATCTCACTGTTACTCCTGATCACTTGAGTCTCCAATAGATTTAAAACTTAGAGCATAAGATATTATTACAGTAATTTTTTTCATATTTGTAACTGCTTTTAATAACGAATTTTTATCTGCAGAAGTTTCAGACCCCTTGTTTAAATGGTGCTAAGAACATTCTCAGCAAGAGCCTCAAGACTAGCTAGACAGCAGCTGAAAAAAAATTTGGCTTGGGATTTTTGTCATTATGGGAAAATCCACAGAGTGCAACTAAAGCAACAAAGAGTCACTTGATCTTAATGAAAAATGTATTGTTCGCTCTCCTCCTTCAAGGGCTTGGCACCAATAAAATGATTTCACTGTTTCTGACATAATAGACGGGCTTATATTTGCTGACTACAAGTATCTTCTCAGAACTATCTGTCATGTTAGTTAAGAGAAAAAAAATAAACATTTTTAGAAAATTATTTATTTTTTCCACTGATAACATTGAGTCACCAGTTTACTTAAAAGTCAATAGCATTATTTATGAGTAAGCATTGCAGAAGTTTTTCAGTCCCGAATTACTTATCTGTCATGAGAACAAGCATTTTATATTTTGGAATATTGTAGTCACCAATCAAAAGTTTTCAGACCTTTTATCAAATATTACACTAAATTATTTTCACACAGAAAAGGGTAGAAGAAGAAAGAGTAATAGCCCAAATGGCTAATAGGATAAATATCCTTTTTTTTTTCCATTAGCAAAAAACATTTTGAAATATTTGGTATGTCAGTTGGAAAGAAACAGCTGATAAATTTGAAATTATATACTTTTAGAAATTTTTTTCCTCCTGCACCATCACTGTGCTTTAGCCAAAAGAAGACACCAATATAATTCAGAAAAGAGTAAATTGGTAAAACAGTGTCAAAATAGGGTATTTGTGGATATCTTTCAGAAAAGGTTCAATACTTTTCTCTAAATGTAAGATGAGAAATGAATGGAAGGCAGAATTTCTTAAAGGAAAAAAAAAAATCCAAAGTACAAAACTAAAATTAAAATCAAAATAGATGCAGGCAAATAAAAAAAAAGAAATTAAATTGAGTTGGTCCCAAACCAAATTTTGATATTGCATATAAGCATAAGATCTAGGAATAGAATAATTTCTAAAATGGAGAGTTATTTAATGGACATTATTGCTCAGGTGCCCTTAATTACAGCAACAAAATATCAACCCAGCAGCTTTTACTAAAGGGCTCTGGAAATTCGTTTACATATCTATATTTAACTGATACTGTTTAATTCAAAATATCTCTGCTGAGGCTGCATAAACGATTTTTCATCAAGGTAGAAAACCGACATTTCTAATTTTATTTCACTAATACTTTATAATATTAAAGCCATTTCATTCAAAACATTATCTGCCATTATGGATTTCCATGTTTAGTGTTGGAACAATATTTACACATTTATTTTAATTTGCACTTATCATTATGTCATTAATGGTTTTTCTGCATTTCAGTAATACTGAACATCAAAGAAAGTATTTCATTTTAGTGCATTGAATATCTCATAAAAATTTCTCACAATGCTGCCTACAACACTTGTACTTTCTGTATTGTAGCTTTATAAATTTTACGGTTTGAATAAATAAGACATTTGTTTAAATAACAAAATATTCTAAACCCAAAGTCTTATTAGCTTCCAGATTCATACTTAGTATCAGATTTAAATGAAACCTTCAGGATATTTATGATGTGCCATCCAAAAAAATGCAGTATGGTAAGGGCTGATTTTTCCTTCCGATACTGGGTATATATTAATGTAAATCCAATATCTTCTACAGGCTTGCTTCTGATCTGTGTTTAGTAATCAGATGTAGTGAATATGGATGGCTTGACAGAACCTTTTTCTCAACACTGAGTTACCACAGGAATTATGGGCATTAGGCAAAATCTAATTGAAGCAATTATGCCAGATGTTGAAAATAAATTTTAGTGGTGCAAAAAGATTCATTTAGTGACCTAAATGATATCTAGTATAATAAAAGTAGTTCTGAAAATTCTTGTTCATCTCTGAGATCAAATTTTTCAATCAAGTTCTGTATATGACCTCTGGAGTTTATTTACTTTAGCATTACAAATAATTTCACCCATGTCTGACTAGAGTTAAACTGCTTTCAAAACATATGTTAGCTACAATGTGTTTTCTACTCACAGCTCTATTGTTTCCTTGCTTATTTCATACAATAGGTAGAGTGATGGTACTGTTTTTTATATTACTTGTATGCACTGACTAGATTCCACAGGTAGAGGTCTTGACTGGTGGTCATGGGATCTGAACAGAAATCCTCTCTGTATAAAAGTAATAAAATTAATCCACATATTCTAGGCATATATTCAAAGGAGAAAGGGAAACCCTGTGCACCTTACTTTAGTTCTAAAATGTATCTTACCTTTCTGACCTATATGTAATTGTAAGAAACTTCAAGAACAGAAGAAAACACCTGTGGAAAAACCACTGGAAAACCTATGTATATTAACTAATTTTTTAATGATGTATTGACATATACAAATAATTTTTCCTGTTCAAAAGTATATATTAATATTTTGTAAACAGTAGTTTTCCACAAATCTTGTTGCTATCCTTTGACAAAACAAACTGCTTTAGAAATGATTGCTCAAAGAAAAGTTTTGGGTGTTATTTCCAGCTCAACAAAAATTAATATTGCCAAAGGGTAGTTCAGTGCAGCTTCACAAGCTTTTGGTTGGTAATAATCTGTATACAGCACAGGAAGAATAATTATCAGCTGCAAGCTAGAAAAACATACGTGTTATTTACCTTGAACACATTTTCCAAATTATTATCTATTCCAGTATCACTGTCCGTGACAAAATATTGAAGTATTACAGTGAGAGTGTAAATGACCCAGCACTGAAATTAGTGACCCAATGGCAATCTTATTTTAGATCTGCTGATATGAGGTGGAGGGGAACTTTAATGTGGTCAAAGTTATTGTCAAGCCTTTAAAAATACAAAATCATTAATCTGTAATTTTTTGTGGAATTGTTGCTTTGGTAGAATTAATTTATGTGCGTGATAAAAATCACCATACTCTTCCAAATGAGAGCTTCATTCCTGTGTGGATCTTTCAGTTCCCATGCACAAAACGGTAGTCCATTATTTTTCTTGAAATGGCAAGCTACAAACTAAACAAGCCAGATGAAGAGAGAGTAAAATTGGTTCAAAAAAGGTCAAAAGACTTCTTGATGACTGGGAAATTCATCTTCATGTTTTTTAAACACCTAGAACTTCTTAAAATCTGAATATTTAATATTATTTCTGAGTAAATGAAAAACACCAAGTGACAAAGGCTGGAACTCCCAGCTAACATAAGAAATTGTTTTCATTCTGAAATTGCTAAATGTCACCAAGACGTGTAGTAAAAAAATATTGTTTTCATTGTGTACCACTCAGTCCTTTCCTTCATTTATCCATTGCTACAACAAAACTAGAACAGGTTAGTATCATCAGCTGTCTAAGCTGTAACAAACAAGCTGTTTTCATCTCTATTGAATGAGGTAATTTCATTGCAACTTCGCATAAGTCATATATATATATATATATCCATTTTTATCTCATCTTATTCCCTTTCATTCTTCTGTAGAAGTAATTACTGAAAAAACAAAAAACTTTTCATGTGTGCAAACACAGTTATCAAATAGAAACACACCGGATGCTTTCAAAACTTGCATAGATATATAATCATTAATGTCCATCAAACACCCATCAAAATAAAAGAAACTAAATGTGCCATCCCTACCAGTTCTTGTAACTCTTATATGTTTGCAAACTCATAAATATTCTTGCTGTGGTGATAATGTAAGATTTTTAGGTCAGTCAATTGAAGTGAGAATGGAACAACCCTGTAGTGGGCTTTCAGAAGCTTGGATTATAGACTACACGGACTGGGATGGCAGCCACAGGAGAGACCCTGAGCAGTAACAATTGTGTTTTTCAAATTATAGTAAGTGCAATTAGACTACACAAATATACTGGTCAAGCAGTGCTGTATCAATCATAAGAAGTTAATTTTAAACAAAAGCTATTGTGAATGTATGAGACCAAGTTGAGCATTACCAGTGCTTTATTTATTTATTTATTTATTGAAGACCTTGTTTTATGAAATACAAACACTGCACTGGGGGACAGCTGCTTTTGCCTAGTGCTGCACTCTGAGGTCAGCAGGAAGCTTCCAACAAGCTTTGGTGAATATTAGATAAGAGCTTATAGCGCTTTCTCCTTCAGCCTTTGTGCTACGGTGACATTCCCACTGGAGTCATTGAGAATGATGCATGGACATTGACAGAATACAGATTGAAGTACTGAACCATAAAGTGAGTGCTAAAAGCAGCTTCTATATTTCTTTTCAAATTGAAAGCATTATTGTAGAGATTCCTAGATACTAGAAATACTTTATCCCCCCTGATAACTGAAGCCTATCTGGATGGAAGGAATTACTAGTCACCTGAACACCAAAACTATGGAATATCTAGATTTCTCAGAATGATTTCTTCCTCCTTAGAATAATGACAGGAAAGAAAGGGAAGAAAAAGAGAGATGCATGGAAGACCAGGAAAAATGGTAGACTAAAGGATGACAAAAACATCTGAAGCATCTCAACATCAAAGTGGTTAAATATTTTTTATAATAATAAATCCGATATCTGTCTTATCTAGTCTGTCTTATCTAGTCTTTCTTATAGGCACTTTTAAGTACTGGAAGACCACAAAAAAGTCTCTTCAAAGCCTTCTTTTCTCTAGGATGAGCAACCCCAACTCTCTGCTTGTCCTCACAGTTGAGAAATTCAAGGCTTTTCATCAGTTTTGTGGCCTACTCTGGACTCGCTCCAACAAGCCCATGCATTGTGTTGAGGACCCCAGAGCTGAACAAGGCACTCCAGGTGGGGGTCTCAAGAGAATGTAAGTAGGGAGGCATTTAAGTAGCTGTTGAAAGTGGCAGTTTGTCAAGGAAGAAATTAGAGCTGCTCCACTACACATTTCCCTACAGCTTTGCTAGGTAGAAGACACAACTTTGTATCTGTGCTGTCCTTTGAGTCTGGTTCTCCTGCACTGCTGGTAGGTGTTAGAGTCACAAATCTATGGTGAAATTGTTGAAACTCCTGCTATAATTTGTATGAAAGAAAATTCTTTAGACATCTTCAGGAAAGGAAAGGATTCATGTCAGATAATACAAGCCTCAATAAGGCTATATAAGTACCAGATAAGGCTTAACTTATACAACCAGCTGTTATAACTGGAATTTTCATTTTGCAGCAGTATAAAGAGGGTTTCTAATCCTTCCTCATCATCAGAAAAAAACTCCAGTATTTTTTCTCTGAATCTATGTTCATGTTTGGTTATAGATATGGTATAAATACATGAATGGACTCAAGTTCTCACTGAGTCAGTATAAACTGGATCTGATGTTATCTTTAATGCTTGTTTAGTGAAATGAAGTGTCTTTATGACATTTAATTGAGTCAGGAAGAACAGTTAACTGAAGCTTAATTTATCTTTGCAAAATCAACAAAATTCCTTTGAAAAGTACATAAAATTTCAATTGAAATAAATCCACTAGATGCCATTACAAATCTCTTAGGTGAAGACTTAAAAGAATAGACACTATGAGAATTGAAATTTTAGCATGACTAATAGAAACTATTTTCAATTTTTAGTATCTTCATTTTTTCTTCTCCTCCCACTACATTATTTAATTGTTAAATCTTCCTTGTATCTCTATTTCTTGTTCATTTCCAAACCCAGTTTTTCATGGAAGAGAACAATAAAGGCAGAAAATGAGAATAATATTGTCATATTAATTATAATATTTACAATATATTATTATATTAATGGAATGATAATATTATTGCTTGCTTATTTGCACATGATTGAAGCAGTGTGAACCACTCATGCCAAAAAAGTAAGTCCTCCATTTGAACATTCACCATGAGCTTTCATGAAATCCTTGTAAGAGCACTTCTATCATTGTGCTCTGAACTTTCTCATAACTCGACACATAGTAAACTTAGACCATTTACTTCATTGGCTTCTGTGTTAGAAAATAGATATAAGAATTACCTTTTTCCTGCAGCGGTTTCCCTACAAGTCACTACATGAAGTCTCAGTCTCCCTGCAGACATCCTGTCTTTGAGAGCCATCACAAAGTGTTTCCATGTTTCCAAGACCCTATCTATTAATAACCTATAAAAGGATCATGCTGACCTTCATTTAAACTTTGTGACAAAATGTTTTCAGACACACTTCTCCCTACCCAAACTAAAAAAAGATCAGAGTTTCTAAACTCAGTGGGTGGAGGGTTGATAGGTGACAGAACTGCAGCTCTTACCCATCATAGATGTTGCTGAGGGGTATCAGGCACTCTGCAGGGCTGTGCTGAGGAATAACACAGCTGAACTACTGTCACTGACCATCTGAACTAGCACTGACACACTTCAAATGGGACTGGTGAAGAGCTGCACTGTCAGAGGAGTCAAGAGCTGCTTGATCAGAGAGGCTGTGGTAAAAACACTTTCAGGACTTAGGAAAACTTTACCAGTGTCTTTTAAGCATAAGCACACAGAACAGCAGGTGTTCACCTCATGCTACCTAACACTGTGCCACTATGGTCTGGACATGGGAGGAACAGGAAGAAAACATTTTGCAAGATTATTGATATCTGTGGCATGACAACTCTCCTGGTGTAAAAATAAATATTGCTTTCAAGCTGCAATAATGCTGAAGTTTTAACCGGACGTGGAGAGTCAGATTATCAGATAAGCAGGAGTGGCTTTCAGAACCAGACCCGTAAGGTCTGTGTGATATAATTCATACTCTCCCGCTGTTCAGCCATCATTGTAAGACCACCATCACTTTGTGGAACATTTCCTTAAGAAATCTATCTGGAAGTGCTTTTATTTCACTATACTCAATTCTATTTTAGAAGCCAGAACTAAGCACAAATGTGTCTTATTTCATGTTTTAGGAGATCTTTCATTTGCAATAAATACTTTTCATTATCTAGAAACTTTTGTCTTTGTGTGAAATGTGTTCAGACAAAGTGGGATGGATGATTTTTTTTTCACCCAGTTACAAAAAACAAAAGAGTAACTAGTTAAACCTTTGCATAGAGCAATGTTTGTAGGAAATTAAAGGTCTCCACATTGTATAACTCTTTTTAACAATTTTATTAGCATGATTTTCCTAATAAATATTGCTATGATTTAGAGTTCTGTGGGATGCAGAGTGAATATTTCAAAAACTGATAAAGTAACATCTTTTTCTTTTTGTAATGGAGACCTCACTGGAGGAAGAAAGAAAAAAGAGGAGGGACTAGAAGAGAATAGAGCACGTGTATTTTCACTCACAGAATATTGCTTCTCTCAAAACAGAAAACTTTCGGTTTTACCCTTCTCCCCTCTCCCCTGCTTTTTTTAATGGGACAGTCAGATTTAACAAAAATGAATTCTCATGTAATTGTATGAGAGTTCACACATGCATCATGATATTGAAATATCATAATCAACATAAATGAAAAAATCTGAGACCAATATGATAAGAATTCTGACTTTTTCTTCATTTGCTTTTCTCAGTGACTCCAGTTTGTTGAAATTGTGGCAATATGTCAAAGCTTGCGATCATAAGAAAAGGTATCGATTTTCAGAAAGAGTCAGCTGTCTTTGCCACCTTATTGTAGACTAATTTGAATATAATAAAATTCTGCATTAATTGTATAAATAAGGACAGCTTATTTCAGACAGTTTGCCAAAAATGAATGCATCCAAACGTTGTAGAGAATACAATAAACTTGTTTGTGCACCAGATCTGTCTTTCACCCAGACCTCTTGTTAAAACCAACACAGCAGGTCAAGTTACTGAAGCAGGAAGATGTGAAAGAAGTAGAGAAAAATCTCTACTTTCTACATGCAGTAAAGTTAACGTGATAAAATCTTTAAATCTTGGTAATATTTCTTCTGTTTTCCTTTCTCCCTCTGCCAGAGCATCTTTGTCACTGCAGTATACAAACTGGTTGCCACTGTAGTCTCTACCCTCTAGCCCTTTCTTATGCCACATGTTGTGGAAGCTTACTCTTCTCTTAATTCCTTCATAGGAATGAGTCTGTAGGTTTTTAAGTCCCCTCCCTAAAAGGAAATATAAACACTGAAAAATTGCATGTGGATTTTGGAAGTTAGGCTCTTGCTAAAAATTTGAAAGATTTCAAACCAATAAATATTGTTTGTCTTCCAGGTTCTGGAAGGGGTACTGGCTAGTGAAATAGTCCCTAAATGCAGATTTCCTGAATCACTGGTTATGTGTAGGTTTGAGCTCATATATTATTTCAGCTGCAGGTTGCTGGTAGACAAAAAACTTTCATGACAATTTATAGGAGACCAAGGACTAAAATTCCAGGGCACAACTATTCTTGTTCTTTTTAATCTGGGATGTTATTTCAGTCCAGCTTGGACTGCTTCTTTGTTCCTGCCTCTCATATTGCTCTTCTGATGATATCTCTTTCCCACATATTCTATCTACCTGAAGGCTCTTATTCTGAAATGCTAAACTAATTCCTCCTCCCTCCTTTTGCTGACTTAATATCAGATGAAATTAACAACATGTGGGAGAAGAGGATTTTAGCTTCAGATGAAATTAAAACAGCCTCAGCAATGGAGAAATGCTCTTAAAATTAATTTCTTTGAGCGTCCTTGGAACAAAGGGATCACAGAGAACTTGATCTTTGGTTTCTAATATTAATTTCTTAAAATTTTGGCAAGAAATTACTTAGATTGTTCCAGAACAGAAATCCTGGCACTTCTATCATCAGTTTTGATGTTACAGTATTAATTCAAATTGTGGAATCTGTGTATTTACATTCGTTAAATAAATAAACGAAAGGAATAAAAACTCATGTAATTTATTGGTAAGATAATAAAATGAAAGCAAACCAAGTAAAAGCAATATTTGGAACAATTCATCTTTTATTTTTCTTCCTGGGAGAGCTAAAATATTGTGTTAGCAAATTTTCTGAAAGGCCTAATTGTTGGCTTTAACAGCATAAGTGTTCAAACGATGGTGAAAGACAAATATCACACCTACACATTTAAATTTGATCATACAAGAAGCAACTTAATACAAGTACACATGTACCGAACGCATTCAAGAAACACTTTTCTTCTCTTTGTTCCAATAGAAAATCTGCTGCTTGGATTAAGAATTTCTTAATCACTGACCCTGGTATAATTATAATTATTAAAGCTGCTGCACATACAAACTGCTTGAGCAAGATTTATGGAGATTCTACAATTTCTCTATTTTTTTTAATTTTTTTGCAAGTGTTAAGGTCTGTTTGAGTATAGAATGTTTTCTCTGAATTCCAGTAGAGCAGCAAATTCAACTGATATACTGATATTGAGTACTGAGGTACTGTTGAGTACTGCACAATATTGTTTTAAAGCCATGATGTTATCCTGTCTTAACAGGGGCCTCCAAAGGCCAATCATGAACTCTGAAGTTTTAGCCTGCCAATTCCATTTTGAAAGACTCCAGGATCTTTGCTTTCTGTGCTTTCAGGATTCCTTTTCTGCAAAATTGAAACCTCTCACAAGTTCTCTCATCCTTAGATTCTCCTGGGCAAAGCAAAGCAAATACATTCTTCTTGTTTCTTTTCTCGGTGAGGAAAGCTATGTCCTGTACAGTGTGAAAATGTCACTTGCCAGAGCTCTTTTTTGCCCAAGGGCCCTGGAAGTCAAGAACAGAGTGGGAAAGAGAAGAAACTATTTTCTCAAGTGAAGCTTTACTTCATTCTTTTTTGAGGTTGCAAGCAGTTCTTTGAATAGTGTTATGGACAGTAGTTCAAGAAGAAGATAATTGTCATTCTCAGCCTCCATGTGTTCATTTCTAACTTTGCCAGTCACGAGCCAATAATCAACTGTGCAGACTTGACTCATCCAAGTCAATTCTAATTTATTTATTTATTTTTCTTTTAAAATGAAGAAGACCATCATTGCACAGTGTCATGGGGTAGAGAGAAAAAAAACCAGTTTGTATCTCTGTTCCTTTCTGCTTTTCTTTTCCTTTAGTGTTGTAAGGATAGGTTAAGTACTGCCATAGGCAGTGCTGTAACGATAGGTTAAGTAAAGGGGGGGAGGGGAGGGGGCAGGAAGGTGTCCTGGGGAAGTGGGAAGANGGGAGCCTCTCCCTACTACCACTTCACTACAGCCTTTTTATTTTTTCCTCTGGAATTCATGGATTCTAAGGTTTTTGGTGGTGGTGGTTTTGGGTTTTTTTTGGTATAGGGTACAGTTTGTGGGGAGGGGAATTACCTTTGTTTTGTTAGCATTGTTATTCAATAGGCCTTCTTTATAAAGTCATTTTTTTTTTTTTCACTTGCATTCTGGGCGTATCTTATCACATAGATCTGGGAGAGAGGAATTCCTAACCCTGTCTCTCTGCCCTCCAAATTTGTTCCTGAACTGGAACACACAGGCTGATGTAGAACAAAAGTCCAATTCAGGACTTTTTTACACTGAAATATATCACCAGAGAGGTTGTTTTCTTTATGGAAAGTGTTAACTGTCTGGTCAAAAAGACAGTGTGTTGTGTAATGAAGAGACACTGTCAAAGGGGAAATATTTATTTTAATTACTGTGGCCATTTCTGATATCTAAAAAAAAAAAAGAAAGAATTAATATATCAAAAGGGTGAACTTCAAAGAGATTTTCCTCTAATAGAAGCATCCTGAGATAGATAGTTTTCAGAATTACAGAATCTGAATGATGGGGGTCAGGACATCAGATAGGCAACAGAAAAAAAACCTTTATGATTTAAACTTAATGGAAGTAGATTATTAACTTGATTCCTTTCTTCCTTTTTTTAAAATCTCTATCATTCATAAACATTTTATGTCACCCAGCATTGTGTTGAGTGACTTCAAGGCAATAGGATGAAAGTCTGCTGACTTATAAACTAAGACCTCATTGATTCTCCCCTAGATGCCTAGTGTATTTGAGAACAAAGTATGCCTTCAGAGAACGTACCTTAAGAAAAGTGGAAACAGTAGCCCAATAATAACCAGAACTGCATCAGGGCATTGAGGAACATGCTTAAATCCTAATGTAACCAAAAATGTTTTTACACTCTGACATGAAAAAAAAAAAAGAATAAGTCATCCCCTAGACAAGGAGACACAAAACTGAGCTGTCAAGTACAATTAATCTCCACATACTTTTATTTTCCTTCAATAAAATGGGTAGAAGCATTCCTCCGAATTTTTGCCTGTATTTCTTAGGAAGAAAAGCTAAAAAAAGTAAAAATCTATCACAATGTTCCTAACCAAAACAGAATCTGTTGTACTACTAAGTCAAAAATCTCTGTCTCTCTTCAAAGCTTTTGGAATTTCCCAGGTCTTACATTTAAAATTTAGTAGTGTGATTGGGTCTTTCTGTGGAATGTTACTCTACATAAGAAAATATGTCACCTGACAGGAGACCAAATTTGGCTTCCTCTATAGACCAACACAATGTTACTAAGGATTACATTTCCAGAAATTTTAAATTTTAGGAAAATTTTTAAAACATAAACTTCAGTTTTAGTAGCTATCTCAGTGGTATTCAAGAATTGCTATCTTAGTAAATTAAGAGCTTTTTCAGGTTCTAGGTGCTTACTTTCTGGGTAGCTGACAATATAGGCAAAGCCATGATTTACCAGAACCCTTATGCTGCATGTTCAACAATGGAGATAATTCACTTAGCCTCTATCTGCAGTCCTGCTCAGCTTCACAACTGACCTAAGTAGTCTGCTTATATGAAGAATTAACAAGTCTGATCACATGAAAACTCCAGCTCACACGAAAGAATTGTGTTTTGTAGATATGTGTTTAAATTGAAATTAAATACGATATGCAAGAAAGTTTTTTTCACTTACTGCATCTGGATAGCATAATTTCATTAAATCCAAACTAGTATTGGTTGCAGTTCTGGGCCACTCACTTCAAGATTCAGTTGCTGGAACAGGTCCAGAGGTAAGCAGTGAGGCTGGTGAAAGGACTAGAGGGAAAATATGACGAGGAGAGGTTGAGTGAGGGAGCTGGGGGTGTTTAGCTTGGAGCAGATAAGACTCGAGGGGCACATTATTACCCTCTATAATTACCTGAAGGGAAGTTGCAGACAAGTGGGGGTCAAAGATCTGAGTCCAGGCAACTAGGAAGAAGACAAGAGAGCAGGGCCTGAAGCTGTACCAGGGAGGGGTTAGGTTGGATGTTAGTAAGCATTTCCTCATAAAAAGGGTGATCAGACACTGGAATGGACTACCCAGGGAGTCACTATCCCTGGAGTGGTTTAAGAAAACTCTATATGTGGCACTTATTGCCATGGTCTAGCTGATTGTGGTGATGATTGGTCATAGGCTGGGCTTGGTCATCATAGAGGTCTTTTCCAGGCTCAATAATTCTGTGAGTCTGTGAAACTAGGAAGCTGGTGTAATCCATCAATCTCCATGTAATTCAGTAAAAGCTGGGGAAACGCAATACTCATCAGTAGCAATAAAATGTTAATAATAATCAATCATAGCATTATTCTATACATATTGTAGTTGTATCTATTATCCTAATAAAACAAAATATGAAGCTGATTTGGAAATTAGCATATGCATTAGTAGACGTAAGTCTTAATATGAGGCATTATGCTTAGCACATAGTGATTTGTGGACATGATGGCCAGAGTACTGTTCTCATTTCTTGTTTTATGTATCCTTATTTACTAAAAGCAAAACACCCAAACTTGTTAAGGGTTCAGTTGAGATCAGTCCAGAAACCGTATTTCATATTCTTGATCAATCATTGCACAATTTTTATTTCATTAAAACCCTCTTACAGAAAGAAGTCAACCCAAAATTTCAAACAAAAAAACTAAACAAAGCCCCACCAAACTATCGTCAAAAAAGTCAAATGATGACAAGATGCTAACTTATTCAAACAAGGCATTTGATAAAATTTTCATAACATTTTCAATATCACAGGTATTTGAAACACACATTTTACTAGCATAAGAATCAATAAATTGACCAACATGTATTTACTAAAACAAAGATATATTAGATAAAGTAGAAATATCCATGAAGTTTAATGGTTTTAAAATAAACTTTACAGAAAGAAAAATTCTGGTGAAATAATTTTTTGCCTAGTGACAGAAAAGAAGGCAGTAAAAAGTATATTGGTCATATGTAACCTCTAATTCAAAAAGAAATGTATGGCTACAAATACGCAGCTAGCCTTTGATCATTGAAAACATATGTACATATTCTTCATTAATTGATCTTATGTCCTGGTTTTATGTTGCTACCAACTGTCAAGCCGCATCCCTAGAAAGAAACACAATCCAAGCCAAGTGCCCTATCGAAGCACAAGATGTGCTCTGGGACAAGTGTTGTGCTTCATAGTACCACAAGCGATTGATAACTTTGACCTCTGAAGTGACTGTATGACTAGAAGTACATGTGGTCCTCTTAAGTCATTGTCCCAAATGCTTTTTGCAATGTCAAACAGGATTTTGGTTCTCCAACGGAGGCACGATGGAGCTGATGAAGCTCTGAGACTGCTCAACATCCATCAAGAAATAAAAATTAGCAGCCTTGGGTTTTGCTACCAAAATGCAAATGGCCTCTAGTCAGCAAGTCATCTTCCTATGGGAAGATAGGAGTATTGATTTCTTCTGCATTTGACAGCATTTATTGTTTGCTCAAAGCTATCAGATAGATTTTGAACTTAGGACAAGGGAACTTTTATTTTACAGCCCCAAAATGCTTTTATTATTCCCTCCAGCAAGACATATACCATGAGTTTACTATGTTAGTAAGAAATTAAACATTGTGGTCCTGATTTGTTTCCCCTTTGATTGCATCATGTAAAAGAGAGATACATTTTTTAGTGAAGATTTAGAAGAGGTGAACCGTTTCAACCCAGTGTAATGAAGGTAAATGATAACTCTGGATAGATAGTAGTGCTGTCTGGAGTACAGTGTGTCTGAAACTGAAGTGTGACTGCTTTAAGACATCTGAAGTTTCCTTGTAGCTTATCAATCTAATGTCACTAGAGGCAAAGTCTCCTATAAAATAGTAAATATTGCTCAATCTTAGTAAATCTCATAGAATTTAATGTGCAATTGTAAATACATTTCATAAGTAGTTGACAAATGAGCAAATTTTTCCAGATATTTAAATTCATTAATCCATTCAATTAAATATATTCTATTTTACATGTTTTAGTAAAAATAACACATTTACTATTGCAAGCCAGCTTACTGGAATTAATAAACAGAGGAAAATGCCATTTAACACTAGTCCATTTGGCACAGTCTCACATAGCATCCTTGTGGCCAAACTGAGGCAGTGTGGACTGGATGATTGGGTAGTGAGGTGGATTGTAAACTGGCTCCAGAATACAAGCCAGAGAATAGTGGTTAATGGGACAGTCTAGTTGGAGGCCTGTGTCTAGTGAAGTCCCACAAGGATCGTTACTGGGACCAGTCCTCTTCAATTTATTCATTAATGACTTAAGCAAGGGATTAGGGTGCTCTGTCAGCAAGTTTGCTGATGACACGAAACTGGGTGGTATTGCCAACACCCTGGCAGACTGTGCCGCCATGCAGCAAGACGTGGACAGGCTAGAGAGCTGGGCAGAGAGAAATTGAATGAGGTACAACAAAAGTAAGTGTAGAGTCTTGCATCTGGGCAAGAACAGACCCAGGTACCAATATAGGTTGGGGACTGACCTGTTGGACAGCAGTGTAGGAGAAAGGGACCTGGGGGTCTTAGTGCTCTTGTGGCCAAGAGGGCCAACAGCATCCTGGGGGGGGATCAGAAGGGGGGTGGTTAGCAGATCGAGAGAGTTTATTCTCCCCCTCTACTCTGCACTAGTGAGACCACATCTGGAGTATTGTGTCCAGTTCTGGGCTCCTCAGTTCAAGGACACAGAGCTGCTGGAGGGTGTCCAGCATAGAGTAACAAACATGATGGAGGAAGTAGAACAGCTCCCTTATGAGGAAAGGCTGAGGGAGCTGGGTCTCTTGAGCTTGGACAAGAGGAGGCTGAGGGGTGACTTCGTTGCTGCCTATAAATATGTGAGGGTTGGGTGTCAAGAGGATGGAGCCAGGCTCTTCTCAAGGTCATCTGGTGATAGTACAAGGGGCAACGGGTACAAACTGGAACAGAGGAGGTTCCAAATAAATATCAGCACAAACTTCTTCCAGTGTGGGTAACAGGATGTAAGAAAAACAAGTGTCTTAAGGTCCTGTCTTGTCCTTTTTAGTTTACATGAGGTTTATCTACATTTATTTGAAATAAGTCTTCTGCAATATTGATATCTTAACTACATACTTACTCTGAGTACAATAATTTCTGTGATGTTCTTTAGAAGCATTCTTAAAACTCTATAAAAAAAAAAGGAAGAAGAAAATTTTAAGGAATTTTACACATCATATTTGATTTGGGAAATAGAAAAAAGGCATTATTTGTTTGACAAATCATCAAAACCAAAATACATGGACAGAAAACCACTTTTCTCCCCCCAAAAACAAGCCAGTACCACATAAAAAAAAAGACCTGATCTTATGTTTAAATTTGTATGAAATTTCATCCTGAAGCTGAATTTACAACAAACTTTCTCATTTACTGGGAGCAGAGAGGGGAAATCAGCCAGTTCTAATCATTTCCATCCAGAAAGGAAATTAATAGCAAGACAATAGTCCAGCAAGTGACAATGTATAAAGGAAATTAAAATATGTGGTCATCAACAGATTGAGTAGAAGTTTAATACATTACTTCAACTTCTCAGCTATCACGGACTCTACAATCCTGTGAAAGATGATGTAGATTCAGCAAACTTAAAGATGGAGAAGACCAAGATAAACTTCTTATTTCAGACCTGATCATTATCTGGAAAGAAACTAACATGGAAAAACAAAGCAAGCTCTTAACTTATTCCAGCCAAAATAAGTATTTTTGAATCTAGGGCCCATCTTTCTACAGCCTGGTCAAGATCAAATTATGCTGTTACTATTTCAGTTGTTGAGGTTAAATCCCGAGAGATTATGCAAACTTGCCACGGTTGCTTTGATGATAAGCAAAGTGACGCATTAAAAGACTCAAGCATTTTTAACATTCCCTAGCTTAACTTGGGAGTCAAATATTCTGCAATACAATTTTTGCAAGAGAACAATATCTTTTCCAAAGTAAGAATTCCCTTCCGCCCTCTAAACTAAACCCAGCCATCATCAGAGTAAAAAATAACTACTTTCAAGTACTTTAATATTTTCTTGTAATAATGGCAGTATCTTTTGTCAAAATCCCTAGAACAGCCCTAAAGCTATCTGTTATTCTGAATATCCTGAATATTTTAAGTTCTGTTTTCATCTTGCCTTTAAATGTTTCACTTTTCATTTTCAATGTATTTACACAGAGGACATGGCAACTAGTTTAACCTCTAAATTTACTTCCAAGATTTTAATGTCCTAAAGCAGAATTTTGTGGAGCAGATATGTGTGAAGGAAAATTAATGATGTTACTCTTATAACCCAGTTCTGCTTTTGGTACCTAGTGGTTGCTGTACTTAATCAGACAACAGGCTCAGCAAATCCCATAGCCTGCCTAAAGCAGAGACCACCATTACACGTTTTATAAGCAATGTATTTCCTCTGTTGCATCCCAGAAATGAATGTATTCAGGTACAACAGTAGCACAGTGCAACATATGGGATAGAAAATCATTCTCAGTCCTTAGAGACTTTCTTTATGCTTACATAACAACAAATGTGTCTTTAAAATCTAATTGCAGTATCTGACAGGATGACAGCCACTTCCAGTAAGTTTCATAGGGGTGTCTATTTACTCTTGGAAAGGATAGGGTTGTTTTTAAATATCATTAATTCTTATTGCATGCCAGTGTTTTCTAATAATATAGTTAAATGTGAGGGAATGCTGTTGAGACCAGTTAATGCAATGGAAATCTGACCTATTGAGTTTAATTTGCTCCTTCCTTAACTTTGTCTTCTCTATTCTCTGTCACTCTTAGGGAAAAAAATGTGCTAGACCTGAGTCTGAACTATTCCTATTAGTTCTGATTTCCTGTAATGAAATAAAACCAGAAATGTTATTTCTGACCCTTGTCTGCAAAAAGTAAACAGACAAACAAGAGCTCTCTCCCAAGTGTCTTTTCTCTGTAACCTCTTTTTTAAAGTACTGTACAATAAAGCTTTGTGGAAATGACCTCGTGTTTTCTTTGAGTAGGAAAACTTGGAAAGTGCCCTTTCTTTTCATTCCTGAATACAGACATTGTTCTCTGCAAGACTTCTTAAAAATGTTTAGGTCACATATTCACAGCCGATATATATGAACATATATATCAGGTCACTTAAAAGGATGTGTCTTGTTAAAAAGGACATATTTTCTTTGCCCTGCTACACTGCAGATAAGGGACTTCAGTGAGAATACAAAGGATTATGTTCTACAAGGGTTGGTGAGCATGAAATGCGTGGTTGAGAGTCTAGAAGGAGCAGTGAGAATCACCACAGATCCATAGATTTTGTGTGGGGATCTGAAATCCATTCCCCAAAAATATTGCCAGAAAAGGGGAAATTTGCTTACAGCTTGTTTATATTCTTTGTCATCCCCTGCTATTTTTGTTTCTGAAAGCCCTGTGTTTCAATACTAATAAGAAGGTAGCCTTGAACAGTCAGAGCCCTCTGACTTTAAAGATACAAGTGGAAGGAGATCCATCTCATAGCCTTATTCCTGCAGATGAAGAGAAGTTCTAGTCTTGTCTTTAATACAAGGTTCCCTACCTGCTTGATGATGTGGAACAGGAAATAATAATAAAAAGAAATTCCCACTTTTCACTGGGATATTTACTCTATCGAGGAACACCTCCTCTCAGTCTCACTGCTCCTTTTGCAGCCAAACCACTCCATTCCAATTTGTCTTGTCCTTTTCCCCTCTACCTGAGATGATGATCTTATAGAAGAGGACATCTTTCTACTTAAAAATACATGAGGGAAGGATTTTGATTCATGTTGGGATGGAGAAGAAAATCAGAAGTGGTAAATTTGAAAAAACTCATGGATCAAGATAATGACAGTTTAATAGGTAAAGCAAAGCTGTGCAGTCAAGCAAATGAATCCATTCACCACTTCCCATCACAGGTAGTTCAGCCATCTTCAAAAAGTCAGGATCTATCATACACATAACAGTTACTTGGCAAGACAAATGTCATTCACTCTGAGCATCTCCCTTTCCTCCCTCTTTCCTTCAACTTTCATTGCTAAACACATCATCATACAGCATGGGATATATATTTAAAATAGATAAATACATAATCCTGATAAACATATGAAGGCTTTTTGATTTCAACTCAAAGAATTCTGTTTAGATCTATGGAAAACATTGTTTTTAAAGGATTGTATTTATAGCTGCCTACAAGAATCTGATACTACATAATACCCAGATAAATTTCACCCTTTGAAATAGAGTTTTGAGCTTCTCTTGAGATGTCCTTTCTCTCAAAGTCACACTACCATGGATATGAAAAAATAAATTCAGAGTACCTGCAGTTGTTTTCAGAGTGCTACCCTTTTCTCTTCAGAGATCAACTGCGAAAAATTTTAAAAAGTGTAGTTGTAAAATTTACTAAGCAGCTGACATTCCCAAACGATGTTCCCATTGAACACTGTTTAGTTATCCAAGCTCTCTTTTCAACAGTAGACAGAGAAGTGCATTACTAACTCAATATTTTACTTGCAGGAATTAACTAGTATTAGGAAATTTGCATGAGCAAGGTATAGTTTAATCTAGTATAATCTAATCTAATCTAATTTAATCGTATGAGCACACCTGTGAGAGAGGATTATTTTCTAGCTTTACTTTCTGTAAACATTTAGGAAGTTTCAAGTGGGAAAATTTAGTTAGTTAGCTGTTGCTTAGGGAACTATATTTTTTTTTCTGGAATTTCACTGTCACTCTGACCTTGGCCAATTTTATTGGTTAGTGCTCACTTCTGATGTACTTAAAATGAAGGGAAGCTTGGTCTTTAAAGAAGTCATAGTGGAGAATTCTTACATAGTTCTAATGTTACACTAATTCAAAGAAAAGTTGACAAAATTTAAGTTGTAGACTGGTCACGAATCTAAACTTTGTCATTATTTTTGCATTACAGCAAAACTAAAACATGGCACACTTTTAAAAACTTCATTTAAAAACTTCAATTTAACTTATGTAGAACTATATACACAATCAAGGATACGATTTTTGGATCATTTGATTGCTTGGGGTTTTTTTTCTCATGGTCAATTTCATCCAA
Source organism: Upupa epops (assembly GCA_013397515.1). Taxonomy (NCBI): domain Eukaryota; kingdom Metazoa; phylum Chordata; class Aves; order Bucerotiformes; family Upupidae; genus Upupa; species Upupa epops. The sequence goes on from VZRI01002792.1 coordinate 204,537, forward strand.
TTAGCTTCTCTTATTCATGATGTGATTTAGCTTTTTAACATTAATTCTTCAGATATAGACAGGGAAATTGGTCTTTAACTGTGTGAACATTTACATACAAATTAGATTTAAATACAAGAAAAGCATATGTGAACCTCTACAAGTTAATACAAAGCATAGGAAATGGTATGAATTTTAGAAGAAAAGTCATGTGTGCTTATCTTGAACAAAGAATGACACTAGATTATTGCCACTTTGCCTTTCTACTTTGGCATACTTATTAAGGAATAATCAAAAAAGAAAGAAAATAATAATCTGTTTAGTACAACTAGGGCCAAATTGTGTCAAATTATTAGCAAAACCATGAAATGTTCATGTCTTTTCCTTCTTGAATGCACATCTGCACACTTGTCAGGCTTGTAATTTTACTTGATTTGGTAAAATGCATGGTGATCTCATCTTGTTAGTTTTCTTCTGATGTCCAACAGTTTATAGTGAGAATGATCATTTAAATTTCTATTTTAAATTACCATTTGCCATAATAATGATTTTTTAAATGCCTACAAGTATCTGGTGATGGCAAAGAGGGGATATAGGTCATTAAAGCTTCACGATGTTAAATATATGTGTAAAAACCAACTAGAGGACACAAGGTATTTTTCAGAGGCTTTCAGTGTTTTTCAGATAAAGTTCTAAAAAAAACTTTGCAATTACCAAGTATTTTAGAACCATTTTACATTGACCTGTGCTGGCAGCCCTGAGAGTCTTTTTCTGATTTATTTTTAAAAGATATTTATTTCCTACTGCAAATAGATGAGAGTCCGTTTTCCCCATTCCACAGAGAAACTTCCTTTAACTTGGTAAATAGAAATGAGATGAGATATTGTTTCAATCACCCCTTAAACTTCTTGTGGGGGTGGACACAGCGAGGCTATTGACAGCTTGACCTGGAGCAGTTGCTCTAGAAGATTGAAAACAAGTGCACTACTTAAAGCCATGTGTTGTACCAGGCACCAGCAGCAGCCAGGCTCACAAGGGTCCCTTCAAACAACTGTACATAGTGACAACAACCCTGCTTCTTTCTTATCTAGCACTGCTCACCTAAACCACCTTAGCTAGAATCACGGAAGTTATAGTAAGGTGAATTCAGAGACATGAAGTCTAGGGTATATAACAAAGGAGACAATTTTTGTAGGTGCCATTTTTCTTCTGATTAATAGAGCTTTACATTGTGGCATCGTAAAGCTGTGATCCCACAAAGAATGCTGCTCACCTCTGAATGGCTTCCAGATATATCTTCTAAGAAGTATATCTACATCAAACTTCCTTATCCTCTCTGTCCCTTTCCTAGTTTGAAGGCAGTACTGAAAACAGACCATCAAGATTTGTACCTTAAGTTTTGAATGTTTTCCTAAAATCACAGTCACAAAGATAGTACAGTTTGAGAATAATCAGCTGTGAAGAAATATGTTGAATGTGTTTGCTGGGAATGAGAGATGTAGAAAAAGGTTCCCACAGCTAACATGGGAAAAGTTTCATTATGGCATCACAATAGGAGAGATAATACACCTGGGAAAAACTCCCAGAATCTATTTATACACATAATAAATAGATTAAAATATAAGTATCTTGCTGATATCTATTTTTGACTTTACTATTGCAAGTATCAGAGCAGTTTACTTACGGAGGAAGAGGAGGAAAGGGAAACAGAGTGAAGAAACAAAAAGAAAAATCAAGGTCCAAGCACATAAAACCTGAACAGAAGTTCTCTGAAGTGGACAAGTGGAGGAGAGTTACCCCAGCAGTGTGAAATCAGAGCCAATTGTACCTTTCTTTGGTGAGGTTGCTCACAGGTTTGGAGTACATCTTCTTTAATGATTTAGGGAAAGGGTCTAAATCAGTTTGGGTTGAAGCCTATAATTCTAGCACAACAACCAACTCTTTAACAGACAATGAAGCAACTTTGTTAAAAAGACAACACTTGTCTTTTATTGAATCCATCCCAAGTAAGGAAAGGAAAAATCCTCAAGTAAGTAAAAGAATCAAAAAGATAAAACTGAAATTGTATCACAATACTTTTACCACACTCTGAGAGAGATGGGAGACAGCTAACACACTGGGTTTTAGTCTTAGATGAGAGCTCTGAGGCAAGAACACACATAACCACACACAAACACTCATAACCACAAAAGCCACCACACACACTCGCACCCCCACAGTGCAGAAGAGAAAAGAGATGGAGGGAAGGGGAAGTGGGGTCAGGAATACAGCACAAAATATACATTTAATGCTTTCCGATCCTCATGCAGACATCAGCCCTCTGAGACTTCTCCAGCATACTTCTAGCTCCTGTCTAGTTGTGGCTCTTCTTTGAGGCTATAGCAACATCAAATGGAGAGGATACAACAAAATTCCAGAATCTCTCTGTTTGCCAAAGGCTTAGGAGATCAGTACTTGTGATCTCTCTTTTTCTCTCTTACTAGAGGTTTCTCTCAGTGGCAGAGTATACAGGAACTTTGCCAGCCCAGTGGACACAAAGTCAAGATGGTGCTGGTCACATGGTGCCACATCTGTTATGGTGAATTGGTTTTCAAAGTCTCATCCAGGGGCTTTCTACAGGTTTTATACAGAGCCTTTCTTTCTTCTCCCCTGTGGTTAGACACCAAGGGAGGTAGAGGGTTAACAACGCACCTCTATCTGGTATCTTCAAAGGCAATCAAGCTGTAGAAGCGGCTGTGGAGGAGTNTTGCCCCACCCACCCTCCCTTGGGGCATGGGGGGAGGTCTCTTGTAGAGGAGTTCTCTGTTTCTCAAGATGTATTAGTGGAGAAGCAGGAGAAAAACAAAGATGATGAAGAAGGCGATGGAGAAAGACAAAGAAGCAGGAAGTACCTTCCCTTTTGTAGACTCTATCCACCAATCACCTGTAGAGTCCAGACGCAGGAGGTCTCCTAGGAAAGCTACATTCAGCTTCTAAATAAAATTCTTTTTCAACACAAAAGCACCACAATTAATAGTTGAAAATTTGGTAATTTTCAAACTGACAGGTGCCAAGGCCTCATGCCATTCTCAAGACTCTAGACTAAATCAATAATTCTGCTAAACAAACTCAAAATAAAGTCTCTGTAAGGCAAAAAATAAGCAAGGAGCCTGAAGAAAACATGAAACTGTCAGCAGTACATGCCAATTATGAGAGATGCTGAAGGCACACACATGCTTTCTCAGACTCAGTCACTGATCTCACAATCATCTGTCTGATTCAAGGCAGCTAAGCAGCAACAAATCACAGCTGTGGCACAGCTGGATTGTTACAAACCAAAGCTATGAGTCATACATACTCAGCCCTCCTTCTTCCATGTCAATATGTTGTCACTAGGCACCAACTCTTGCTTGACTTTCTTGTTCTTTTACTTTCATATCTGGGCTCTACATATGAGCAAATATACACAGACTTGTAGAAAGACAAAAATAGCTGAAGGAAAGGAAAAAGTGTCAACTCTACTGAAGTGTAATTAATTTTTCATATTCCAGTCAGTAGGACATGCCTACAATGGAAACAGTCTCTTAAATAAATTAAACATTATAGCTCATATACCACCTATAAATCATAAAATCATAGAATGGTAGGGGTTGGAAGGGATGTCTGGAGATCGAGTCCAATACCTCCCCATCAGAACAGATTCTTCTATAGAAGATAGCTCACGAAAATTCTAGTATAACTAAGATCACAATAAAACACTATTCAAGAGTGTTTTCTTGCCCTTCTCTACATAGCTACGTTTTATCACCTTTTGAAAGCAGTTACCTATATCCCAGCCTACTTTCTGTTTAAAGACTGAGATTTTGTTAAGTTTACCCATTTGGTTTTATTGAGGCATTAAAGGACAAAAGTATAGTCTTTAACAATATTTTTGTGTTTTTCATGAACTCTGTAGCAGTGATTCCTTACACAAGCACCACAGAAATGTCCAATTGGTGGCATCTATTCTCACTATTAAGTGTATTATCTGTGCCAATTCTTTAATGAATGAAGGGTATATCCAGCCTCAATTTTGAAAATAAAATTTCAGTTAGACTTCAGTACAGTATGGAAAATACAAATATCAACAAAAGTAAGTTCCTAATATTGATTTGGTATTCATAAACAAACCTATAAAAAATTAATAAACAAGTGCAATAGAAATTTTGTGAGTTTTCTATTCAAGGTCATATGGTCCATGGAGAGATTATGGTCTTTAGAATCACTGTGCAGTGGAAGTCACCCCTGAACTTTCAGTTACTTCTCAGCTTCAATGGGTTTGTAAAGAAACCCAAAATATACTTTCTGATTAGATTAGATGAGATTTCTGATCTAATCTTTGTAACCTGATTAAGATTTCCAAATAGTTTATTACTTGGAAAGAAAAACCAAATGTTTTACATTCACATTTTAAAGGCATTTGGGACTTTTTTATTTTCTTCATGTCTGGGTTTCATCTGTCATATCCTTAAAGACAAAATGTCTAAATCACAACTAATAAAAATACTGCTTTTATTCTCCAGGAAAAAGACTTCTGTTCCAAAGAAACAAGCAAGGCTACAAGAAATAAAGAACAGGCAAAATCTGTATGAAGTGTGTTAATAAAGTTAAATCCTTGAAGCTGGAAATACAAGATGAGAAAACAATTGAAATAAACCGTATTCAAGGCAAAGCAAAAGCTTCACAATTTCATTATGATGACATTTACACTAGAAATAGGGAAAACACTGAACTCATTACCTAATCATATTTGAAGCATCTTCTAGTAAAACCACTGTTCAAAATCAACTCATCCATTATCTTACCACTGACTGATAGCTTATGAAGCAGCAAAGCACATAAAACATTTCAGGCAGGCAGCAACGCCATGGAAATCAGAACAGTAGAGAAAAGTGGACCGTTCTAGCTACAGTGACCTAGAAAATGAATCTTTTTTCCCCTGTATGTAATCACTTCAAACACTACTTTCTAGAAACAAAATCCTTGTCTACACTCAACTTCAAGGATAAAGACTGACAACCTAGATTCTGCATTTCTTTTCACCCCATTTGTTTACAAACCATCTTTAATGTGACAGTAACAAAATGTACCATTGAACTAGACCTATTTTGAAGCCAAAGCTGATTAAAAATAAGTTGTGCACCACTGTGATATAAATAACACTAAATTATTTGCTTCTGATGTATGTCAAAAAACAGGGATTTACAACTTCCCTAGAAAGTTATCAGGAAGGCAACTTTCCTAATTAGTCAAATAAATATGTCTCTTGCTAAAATATGCAACATTTCACAGAGCAAAACATAACCACAATTATCTAAAGGTTTTGCTGTTTCCCGTACTGCATTTTTTTCAGGTCCTGCAGAAATCCTCAAATGTCCCTTCTTTGACCTCCTTCAGCCACCCAGGTTGATGGACCCTGAACCCTTCCCATATAGATACTGAGATTGTAGCTATTTATTCTCCAGTTCGCTACTGAGTCAGTATCCAACAACACAAATGGGCTTTAAACACTGAGAATACAGAAGATGAGCATGCAGCAGTGCTGCATGAAGTGCAACATGACCTTTGATATTCGCAGAAAAGGAGTTGTGACTGCTTCTCCTGGAAGACAAATTCCAAATTCCAAAACAAGAAACCTCCAGAACTGATGATGATAACCTGTATAAACTGCTTACCACAACGTTCAGGGCTATGGACTCTTGTTAATTTTAATAAGTGTCAGCTCTGTAGGATGACAGTGAATGAAGGTATGTGATCCAGAGGTGTTTCTTGTAAAATTGTTTCTGCATTTAGTAGGGAAAAACCCAAACCAAAACATCTACCCCAAACTGTGGATAGCAATGGGAGAAAAAACAGATGATGCTTAGACTTGCAGACCGTAAATAGTTAAAATGAAAACCGGGGTGGATGTTCCAATCTACATTGCAGCAGATCTCTAACCCAGGAAGCTTCAAAAGTTCAGAGACCCTCCAGAGTGGAACCAAAGTGCAGAACTCTCTCCTCAGTGTCAATGCAAGATATGAAAGCAAAAAGGAGTATCTTTTATTTATAGATCATTACTGATCATCCCAATATGGAGAACAGTCTGATGCTACAACAGGTACTGTAATACAAACCTACAGATATCATGTGTGAAAATTATCTCATTACCAGTAAGCTCCAGCAACTCAGCTATACTTCAAGGATATCTAAGATGCAGCTGACAGAAGCTGAAACAAAGTCAGGCATATAAAAGTCACTGCAGAATGACAACATTACACTTACAGGTATTCTAGCACTTGATGACATACTTTTGATAAATCAGACACTAATAGGATTGTATTTTCTTGATAGGTTACAGTACTTCTTTACAACTGCATCAGGCATTGGCTTTTAATGTAGGTTAATTACAAGACACAAATGAGCTGAAAGTGAGGATGATCTTAAATTTGCTAGGTTGAATAAAATAAGACTTAAAATTTCAATGCTAATGTTATTGCAACACTGCTGCAGTAGTGCCAAAATGCATCCAAGGCACACAACTAGATAAGTGAAGTTATAAGACCGATTTTGAATTAATTGATTTATAAACAGGCTGTAATACGTTTGTAAGTGTTCTTTCAAAATTGTACTGCCAATGATGTATTTCAATCTGACATTTTGCTCTAGAATGGCTTAAGTATTGCTTTTCAGGCTCTGAATGAATTAGGCTCAGTGGAGTAATTAGTCAGAAGCTAACCTTTTTGGTAACAAAGTGAAATCAGAAAATAAGCAATAACTTAGCATTCAAGTAAATTAAAAAAGTTCTCTAAGTACAGACACTTGCAAAATTACACCTATCCAGCAGAATAATATCTAATTTAACACAGTTACTAAAGATAAATGATTTTTCCTTATCAAATTATATCAGGATGAATAATTTTATACTATATAATTGGTGAGCTGGATAATTCAATAAGCCCATTTGCTATGGTTGGCTTCCTTTCACAAGTAGAAATTCTGTAATGAGGAAGGCAGTTTTGTCAAAACAGCTGCCAAATGGCAGTAGCGTAATAAAAAAAAAGCCCATTAATCAGAAAATTAATTAAACATTCTGTGTATGTAAAACCTGCTGCACACTGAGAAAATGTGAATGGCCTGACAATGGCATTTGTAACAATTTATTCATTGGAGAATTGTAGGAAACAACAAATGTATTACAACAGTATATGAATATGGCTATTCAACAGGAAGAAAAAGACTCCAATTCTAAGGTTAAGTGGATAGGAAAATAACAGAACAAATTAAACATTTCTATTCCTTTTCATTCTAACCTCTGTATAGATGCTGTAGGGTGGCATTCCTCTTGCCTTTTTTGAAGAGAAGAGTACTCCTGGCAAAGAAGAATAGAGTAAAATGTGTTTTTGGCATAGGATGGTGCATATCAGACCTCTGGTGTCTGTCAGAGTCAAGTGATATTGCGGGATGAGCAGGAAGCAAGGTTTTCTGTTGGATATTGAATGAGCTACACAATAATTTTGGATGCTTTCAAAAATTGTTTCCAAAGTTTCTTTGTTTGTGTTAAAATGGTTCATATATTCTTGATATTTAAACTGGTTAATACTTAATGGAGACTCCATCTTGAAAGTAATGTTAACTTTTTTCAACCTGGGTAATAAAACTCAAGCTGCCATTATTGGATTATGGCATCTGGATAAACAAACTTTGAGGGTGACTTTATAAACCTTTGATACACAGTAAGACATTAAGATAAACATTGGTCTCAGTATCAATCTAAGTTTTAAAAGTGGAGTTAATAGCCTTACATCTAAAACAGAAGAAACAGCTGGGAATGTGGTCAGTGTCAAATAGATGTATTTTGTTTGACTACATATGAATGTTCTCCCTAAGCGGAACATCACATTATTTTGGGAATTAATGTGGAATTTTGAGCTGTTCATTCATTAGCTTTCGATAGAATAAATCTCAGATGGATGTGCTACATATACATTTTTTGTGGTGATAAAATGTGCCCTTATTTTCTGGGATACATAATCACAGAAGACTACAAACAGGAGTTCCAAGAGGCATCTAATGAATTTAGACCCCCTTACTTCTTTGAAAATCAATGAGAGTAAAACAGGTAGTGGCCTTAAGCACTCTCCTTATATCTGCATAATTGAATTTGAAATTAATGAAAGAAGGAAACTTCATGGCCTCTTGTGCTGTGACTGCTACTTTTAAATAACATTTGGCATAATTACTGCTTTTTATTTCACATTCTTTCTTTCATTTATAAGGCATCACTGAGCAGTCAAAGGATGGTACAGCTGAGAAGATCCCCAGGACTCTAGTCATTTATCAATGATTCACCTAGTGGCTGTTCAGCTATTCAAGAAGATTTGGACAGTTGGCTAAGAGGAATTTAATGAATTTTAACAAAAACAAATGGAGAGCCTTTCACTTGGGAAAGAATAATGGGATGCATCAATACAGATTGGGTAGTGACCAGCTAAAGAGCACCCCAGGGGAAAACGATCTGGGAGGTTTTGTGAATAACAAACTAAAATTGGATCAGCTATGTGCCCTTGTGGTCAAGAGAGCCAATAAAGTGTTGGGGTGTATCAAGAGGAGTGTGTCTAGTAGATCAAGGGAGGTAGGAGCATGTCAAGTAGATCAAGGGTGGTTTTCTACCCCTTTATTCTGCTTTAGTGAGGCTGCACCTGGTCTACTCTGTCCAGTTCTGATCTCCCCAATTCAAGAGAGACAGAGAATTTATTAAAAGAGTTCAACGCAGAGCCACAAGGATAACTGGGGGTCTGGAACAACTGCTTTGTGAATAGAGACTGAGAAAATTTAATTTGGACAAAAGAGGGCTACGGGGAGTTTAATTACTGTGTATAAATACACAAGTGCTGGGAGCCAAGAATAAAGGAATACTCTCTTTTTAGTTGCACCAGGCAGGACAAGAGTTAATGGACACAAGCTTGAACACAGGAAATTTCACCTTAATATTAGGAAAAACTTCTTTCCAGTAAGAGTTATTAAACATTGGAATGGGTTGCCCAGGGAGGTTGAGAAGTCCACCTCTCTGGAGATGTTTAAGGCCTATCTTGATGCATTGTTGTGTAGTCTGATGTAGGCTTTTTAGGCAGTTATGCATTTCAGTAATTTCTATCCTGTTTGAGCAGGAGGGTTTGACCAAATAGTCTTTGAAAGCTCCTTCCAACCTTTATAAACTGTGTAAACTGCATAAACTGGAAATTTGTTCTAACTTTAGAAAAGCACTGATTTTTTTCCAGTAGAGTCCATATGAAATGTCCTTTATTTTCAGCATGAAATTTTCTTTTCCATACCATATATTTGATTTGTAGTAACAAGAAAATTTCTAGTTATATTGTTGAGTCTGTTTGGATGGATAGATGGATAGAAGCATTTTCATGGTGCCATCTACAGAAAAGATTAAACCAGAGTTACATGGAACAGGTTAAATTTAATATTTGATTTTGTTTTTCCCTCCACATTTTGTAATGGAAATTCATAGGTATTTAGTGCTTGAAGAACCAATATATTGTTCTTCTATGGAGGTCAAGATCATAACTTGAAGTCACCTCTTCATTTCTATAGAACATTTCATTATTACTACAGTATGTGAACAATAGGAAATTGAAAACGAATAGATTATGGAAAAAAGCCATTGTGGAGACAATGCAGCAAACAAATTGCATTAATGAGCAATAGCTTTTGTGAAAGTGTTCCACATACAATATTTTAAAATTGTGTCTGCAGCTGCAGAAATAGAGCTTTGAACTGAAGCTATGAACACCACTGAATCATTCATTAGGTGTCTGGAGGTAGAGGGTTGTTAGATGGCATCATGGGTTAATGCACAAGCTTTTCAAGCTGGAAACGAAGTATGTCTAAAATTAGGTCACAAGTGAGACATTCAGTGGTGTCAGCTTGCTTTCTATGGATAATTTGTCATCTGCACAGATATATTTCATGACTGGCAATCCATTCCAAACATTAAAAAAAGACAGGCATAGCACGAATATTGCAATCGGGATTAAGAGGCTGTGTAGACAAGGATTCAGAGTGACTGCTTACATGACTAGCTCGTCTCAAAAGTATTGCTCCTTCCAGAATCTGAAAAAAAAAAAAAAAAAAGAATGTCTTCCTCACAAAGTGCAGAAACATTTAAAAGCATGTTGTTAGAACTACAATCAGAAAAAAAATATGATTGTATAGAAGAGCAATTTTATATGAAGCAGGTAAATTAATCTCCACATTTTACATCTACTAAGGTAAACAAAATAGCCATTTAGTGTGTACCTGAACAATAAATTATCTACACAGACTAAGATACGATTAGGGAATCTCTGTCACTGCCATTTAGGAGATGAGTGCTCTGTGTATTGTCATGGGTTAAAGCTGAGCCAGCCACTCAACAGATGACAGATGCTCTCTACTAACCCCTCTTCTTTTCCAAATGAGGAAAAGAAAAGGAATAAAGGAGACTTAGACAAAAGAAAAGAAATCTAAATGTAGGTCAAATTTTGTTACCATTTAGATTAATAAAAATAAAATATCATTATAAAAAGATAATAAAATGAAAGACATACAAAATCAATACAAAACCAAATTCCCTTGATAGCAATCATGTCATCATCACCACTGGTGCTGAAAGCAGGCACTGGGAAAGCCCTAGAGCAGATTCAGTGGCATACAGGAACCAGAACATGTGCAGGAGATGGATTTTAGGACTGCATTCAGGAATGCACAGATTGGGATTGAAGGCAGAATGGGCAGAGTTCTGCTTAGATACTGGCCATTTAAGAAAAGAGAGTTGACTCCTGTGACCTAGTTCTATCCACTCCTCTCCACATGTGCAGTCTCTAACTTACTACACTCCAGGGTGGCACACAGGATTTAGCACTGACCTTGGTCTGTACACCATCAAATACAAAAAAAGTCATAATGCCTTTCTGGATTATATCACTTGCAGAAGCAGATGTAGTCTGAACAAATACAATGTTGACTTCAGACCATGTGGTTAACTTAGAAGAGGCTGAGCTGAATAGTAAAATCCCTGAACAGAATTAGTTCTATACTAGCTCAAAGCAGGATAGGTATATAGAGTACAGAAATTTTTGCTACACAGGTGTTCTTTGCTTCAAGGTTAGAATAAACAAAGCTGTGCTGCTGGAAAGCCAGTGAAGTGAAACTCACGCTGCTCTCAGTTGTTGTTGCCACAGGCTGGAGGGTGACCATGTGGAACCTGCATGTGTGCTCAGGTTGTGTATGGTGTGGTACATATGCACAGGAAAAGGAGAGGGGCAGATAGTATTCGAAAACTAATGGCCACTGAGAATATTGTATGCCTCTTGTTGCTTACATATTGGTCCTTTTTACTTTAATCTCTTCCAAGGTCCCTTCTGATCCCTAATGATTCCATGATTCTAAGTCAATATAGCTACACTGAAGGAAGGGCTACTTTAATCTGTCCTTTGTAGACTGGAATATAAGAGATGATTTCATGACATTCATCTTCAGAAATGGAGTTTGCAGGTGGAATCAAGTCAAAGCAGTCTGTAGGCTGCATCTGAATGTATTAAAGATCCAAGTATTGTTCAGCACGATAAGCTTTTGTTTTCATCAGATTTCTCAGGGCTGCATTCTACCATAAAGTTTTGAAATTCTTAACCCATAAAATTTTGAAATTCTATTCAAAGGAATTTTTGCTTCTGTGTTACTATTATGCTTTAATTCACCAAAGAGGAAATTAGAAACTCTTAGGCTTTCATTTGCATTACTTCAGTGTTTATTTTTTTCTATATTCAAAGGCAAATCCCTGCTTTGTAGCATGTTTCAACTTATTTCCTTCCATTTAACAACCTTCTTGGGAGCTTTGAATGGCATCTTGAGCAACACCAAGCTTTAAAAATTCCATCACTATGAATTTATAAGTTCACAGAAAATATTAATTTATTGGGGAAGTTTGCAATTGGATTAAACTATTGATTAGAAGTTTATGAAAGAGATGCCCTTCTAGGTAATTTGCTTTTCTGATGGATTCCTGGCATGAAGTAGGTAATTTTTGAAGAAAGATGTTAATTTTCCTTCCTTTTTTGGTTTGTGTCGTTTTGTTTTGTTTTTTGAGAGAAAGTGTTATTTTTATTGTTTATTTACAAGCTGCATCAGAGTACTGTCTCACTAAGAAAAAATCAATAGAGAATAAAAGTAAAGAATCCACGGTATAGGTGCCTCTTTCTCTTATGTTTAAACCATCTTTTCAGGGAATAAAATGAGCTTTCATGGTTTTAGCAAATTCAATGTACAGAATAAGGGCAGCATTTATTTTTTAAATACACCATAATGCACATAATTAATTTATTTCTATGTCCACCTGTTTATTCTTATAGTTACTTATACAAGGATCTAGATATAATCTTGGATTAAACTACGTCTGTGGTCACTGAGAAGTACACTATTTATTCTGAACTGCTTTCTGAACAACTGTTGGAAAATGGATAGATATTTAGCAATTTAAATCAGACACTCTAAATGAAACAGAAGAATACCTGTGGAACATATAAAAGTTAATTGATGAGCCTTTTGTACTTTGGTCAATTTCAAATCATTGCTTGATTGATATGCAGTCTTTCCTTTCTCCTCTATCTTCCAACCTTGAGTTGTTAAACACACTGTCATACTGTTTTCTTAGCAAATAAATGATGGAAACCATAGAAGCCTTAGAAATCAGAAGGGACCTCGAATGATCATCTAGTCCAATCCCCCTGCCACAGCAGGACCACCTAGACCAAGTTGCACAGGAACACACCCAGGCGGGTCTTGAACAGAGAAGGAAACTCCACAACCCCCCTGGGCTGCCTTTTCCAATGCTCTATTACCCTCACTGTGAAGAAGGTCCTTCTAATATTTAGATGGAACCTTCTATTTTTTAGTTTGCACCCATTGCCCCTTTTCCTATCACCAGATGACCTTGAGAAGAGCCTGGCTCCATCCTCCTGACACCAACCCCTCACATATTTATAGACATGAATGAAGTCACCCCTCAGCCTCCTCTTGTCCAAGCTCAAGAGACCCAGCTCCCACATCCTTTTCTCATAAGGCGGCTGTTCTACTTTCGTCATCATCTTTGGTGCTCTACCCTGAATACCCATCTTTAGTTGTGTGTCCTTCTTGAACTGAGAGACCCACAACTGAACACAAAACTCCAGATCCAATCTCATTAGTGCAGGGTAGAGGGGGAGAAGAACCTGCCTTGATCTACTAACTATCCCACTGCTGTTGGCCTTCTTGCCCACAAGAGCACATTGCTGGCTCAGTCATCCTACTGTCCATTAGGACCCCCAGGTCCCTTTCTGCTACACTGCTGTCCAACAGGTCAGCCCTCAACCTATACCGGTACCTGGGGGTGTTCTTTCCCAGATGCAAGACTCTACACTCCCCTTCTTGTACCTCATTCCATTTCTCTCTGCCCAGCTCTCTAGCCTGTCGAGGTCTCATTGAATGGCTGCACAGTCTGCTGGGGTGTTGATGACACCACCCAGCTTTGTGTCATCAGCAAACTTGCTGACAGTGCATCCTAATCCCTCATCCAAGTTATTAATGAATAGATTGAAGAGGACTGGTCCCAGTACTGATCCTTGGGAGACCCCACTAGATACAGGCCTCCAACTAATCTCTGTCCCATTAACCATTACTCTATGGCTTCTATCCTGCAGCCAAACACAAAAGGCAATGCGTGCAGCTACTAGAACAACATTCTCAAAAAGTATGAACAAGCCATTCCCATGTTCATCATGACTAATAGAGGTGGATTGACACAACAGGGAACTCTTCAGCAAGTTTCTGTGCTGGAGGGAACCCTGCTGCAAAAGAGATGGATTGACCTATAGTATTTTGTTGAGAGCTTTAACTTTCACTCTCTCTAAAGAGCAGTCTGCATATATGAAGGTTTAGCTGTGCTCTGCAGAATGCCTTTTAGATCAAATGAGAGGAATTACCATTCAGTGAGACCTTTTGGTAGGTTACTGCTGCAGGTCACTTGATCTGGAAAAAGAGGTTGGTGAATCCTTCTTCACACACCTCAAAGAAGCTTCAAATGAAACAACTTGCTGAGTGGATGAGGGTACAGCCATGGATGTCACCTACCTTGATTTTGTTAATGCTTTTGTCATTCTCCCACAACATCCCAATGGACAAGTTGTGAAGTTCTCTGCTGGACACATGGACCGCTATTTAAGTAGAAACCTGTCTAAACTACCAAGCTGAAAGAGTGATGGGAAATGGCTCAAAATTCCACTGACAGAATAAGTAAAGTATCCTCAGGTGTTTCTCCTGGGTGAGATGCTATGGAGTATCCTTGTTAATTATCTTGATGGTGTGGCTGAATTCATACTCATCAAGTTTGTGGATGAAACTGAAGAGGCAGAACAGAAGGAACAGTAGGCATGAAAAAAGACTACATCAGGCTGGATAACTGAGCCAATACGAGTTGCATGAGGTACTGCAGAGAAACACAAACCTGGAACACAGCAATGACAAGCAGTAGCACAGGCTGGGATATAACTCAGTGGTGTCCTTTGTCATTTAACAACAAAAATTTGATTCTCTCAGTGAGAAAGAGAAAAGGAGGCCATATATGGATGTGACTCTCACTTATCTAATCTCCTTTCCAAGACACCAGCCATGTAGTCTCTCTCACACCATTCAGGACAGAATACCAGTGCAACTCTGGTAACTTGACAGATCCTGAACCTGTGACTATGTACAAGGAAGAAGCCTTTCATGTTTGCTGTTGTGCAGTTCTCTTTCCAGAGATGTCCTCTCCAATTCACTGATGCTCAGTCACATGCCCATCAGTGACTCAAGCATAAGCCCCAAGTCCCTAAGGCAGATGTACGTCAACTGTTTTTCACCAGGAGAAGTGACATCAATTCCCTGTTGGAGGTTGTTGAGAGATGCAAAGGGACAGAAGAGACCAAGCTGTGATCTGTGAGAGAGAAAGATGGGATGTGTATCCTTGTCATGAAGGTGCTTTTATACTCTGCCTTTATTTAGACTCCTGCTGTCCTGGTTCTTGGGAGAAGAGAGCTCTAGCTGCGAAGTGAAGGGAGACCATCACAACCTGACGTTGAAGTTGTTATTCATAGGGAAAGAAGGGGTGGAGAGATGAAGACAAGGAACGTGACGAAAAGTATATAAAGGAATGAGAATCTGGAAAAAATCAGAAAATACATAACTAACATCTTTTTCATATACAGTTTTATGTTAATCTCTTTTTCATTGGTCTCTCCTTCCATTGCCATAAGTAATTATTGACACTGAAAATGGAGGACAGATGTATTGTTTTTAGTGGATTTTTGTGTGCATAGTCAGATCACAAAATATGTGTATTAGTTACTTTTATTTCATATGGAAGCCATAAAGATTTGCAAGATCTAAAAAAAAAATCAGAAATTCTAAAAAAGAATTATGAAATAGAATTCAGAATTTTAAGTCTTTGTGACTTGACAAAATAAGTCAGGTTCCAAAGGCCAAGACTCAACAGGGATAACAGAGGACTTGTTTTGCAAAATATTTAGTTTTTTTCTAGGTTTCTCAGGAAAAAGGAGAGAAAAATTACCCAGTATAATACAATGTTTTCATTTTATAATTCTGGTTCTACTAAGAATAGATACTTGGCATATCCCTGGACTACCGACCAGACATGCTCCCATATAGAAAAAACCCAGTTAAAACAGTTCACTTTAAATGATCTGTGTGGAAAAAGCAGAAACTAAGAATTTTAAGGAATTATTTTCAAATAGTAAAGACAAAAAATGAGGATGGAAAGAAAAAACAAAGCTGACAAAAACTTGTGCACTGGAAGCATATGCAGTTGCATATTAATGATGGCATCTGCTATGTACTGCCTCGAGTTCCCTTAACCACAGAACATTACATAACCATTGTCAGGAGATTTAAAAGGCTTCCATTAATTTGTAATGGCAGCAATTAGCAAGGAGGGTGTTAATACTTACTGGTGCTCAAGCTGTCAATTTCTGCCTATTTTTCTTTTGGATTCTTTACAAACTTTTACTGTTGTTTACACAAAGATATCTCTGCATCTAGGCAGAAAACAAAATTTTTCTCTCTGGCATCAGATATTTGCTAGAGAGCTAGACAGAAATTTGTGTTAGGAACAGCTAAGACTATTTCACTCAGAATAAAGTCAATGTTACATTTAAAGAACATATAGAAAAATTAGGAGGTGCTTATTTGGAAAAGTGCATTTCTGTCTGAGCCCATCTCAGTTGTTACATACTATGTGCTGATGAATATGCTCTGTGTACTTTGTCAATGTGAGTAGTATCAAGTATTTCTTTTTAGAGGAAATATATTTGCTTTACATTATTTTCATAAGGAAAAGCCAATTATTCAGAATTGGCTGAATGAAAACATGGGTTTATTTTAAACGAACAACTTCTGAGAATCACAGAATCATAGAATCATTAGGGATTGGAAGGGACCTTGAAAAATCATCTAGTCAAATCCCCCTACCCCAGAAGGATCACCCAGACCAAGTTGCACAGGAACACATCCAGGCGGGTCTGGGACCTCTCCAGAGAAGGAGACTGCACAAAACCCCTGGGTAGCCTTTTCCATTGCTCTGGTACTTTTCTTGGGAAGAAGTTCCCGCTGATATTGATAGAGGACCTCCTTTGTTCCAGCTTGCACCCATTATCCCTTGTCTTATCACCAGATGAACTTGATAAGAGCCTGGATCCATCCACCCCTCACATATTTATAGACATGAATGAGATCACCCCTCAGCCTCCTCTTCTCCAAGCTCAAGAGACTCATGTCCCTCAGCCTTTCTTCATAAGGGAGGTGCTCCACTTCCTTCATCATCTTTGTTGCTCTGCTGAACTACCACATGGAATATATTGAAAGACACACATTTAAGAAAACATCATTTAAGCAGCTTGCAAGGCTAAAAGCTTAGAGGCAAAGGGAAAGGTCCAAATTGCGAGCACTTTTTCTTTTGTTTTAACCACAGTTTCTTACTCAAAGACTAAGACTGTGGTTAAAGAAATGTGGTGTCTTGAAGCTACAGAATTTGAAAACATTCTTTTCATATAAGAATAAAACTGAATGGCTGAGTTGATATCTTTATGTCCATCTTCAGGGGTTAATTACTCATCACATTCTAATGAACTTGGTGGAGGCGAAGCAGCAGTACAGAACAACTTTACCACTGTATAAGGTAACAGCAAAGAACTCTAGTTATTTTCCATTACAAGTGATGCACTGGATAGGACAGCATAGATAGCAGCCTTAAAGTTCTGCTGGAGTTTCTGCCCAGTCCAAAAGCTTTAATTATATGTACATACATATAATTAAATGCACATACATTTTAATTTACCAGGTTTAGTCATTCTGTTATGGACTTACCGTTCAGACCATGCTTTTGAGACATTTCATCATTTGATAAAATTACAGTATGGACCAGTATCCTGATAGTGGTTTGAAATAATTTAGTAGTTCACAGATCTATTATGGTGTTATCCTATACTTAAAATATTTTTGTCTCATGAAAGTCTGAAAATCTTGTAGGTACTGTAAACATATGGAACTGAAGGAGTACATTCCCTTCTGGAATTAGAGCTGCCACAACTGAGTTGTGTGAACTACATTGCATAATGCTAACAGGAGAGAAATGTTTTTTCAAGGAGAGTAGGGCAAATTCCATCAGCTACAAAGAACAGCTATGGGAACATTTTTATGTGCTCATAAAAATGTGAGTCATAAAGATCTTATTTGAAAGACCCATAACAGAGTGAACTGGATGCTATTCAGGGTTTTTTCGCCTCAGTTAAATTACTAGGTTAAACTGACACTATCAGAAACTGAACTTTGATTCTGTGGAACATAGTTCAAACCTAGCATTAAAAAATACAGTGATCTGTCCAAGATAGATCTCCAGGCTGCACTGCTTGATAGCATTAGTTAAACAACACATGCTGAATTGAACAGAATCCTCACCACTTGCAATGGTTTCCAATCTGTATTTAACTTTCTGTGCCTACAGTTTTCTAAGATACAGGATATTTTTGGGGTTTGGTAACTATTTTTTTCCCTCTTGTAAAATACAATAATTCCCAGCACTCAAGTTTAGCGACCGCTACAAATGCCTTTTGCTTCTTTGTGCCCATCAGCTGCAAAGCTAATGTCAGCAGAAAATTCTAAATAACTATAGAGCACAAGGACATGCAGAGACAAGCAGCCAAATCAAACAAGCATAATTAAATTGTGGAGCTAATTTTCAATGGATGTTGTGGAAAACAAATGAATAAATATATTGAATGAAATTAAACCAATGGAGGATGTCTATCGAGGAATCTTAAACATGACGGAACAAAAGTATTGTCCAGTTCAGAAAATTCTTGAAGTATTTCTCACATGTTTATTAAAATTGTCCCTAATTACCTACCTTTGGCAATCACCCATCAGCAGGATAGTAAGTGGCCAAAGAAGGATCTCTGGTCTATACAGACACTGGAAATATATTCATTCCCTGGACAGGGATGTCTGAGAGAGAACAACTAGCAGGACCTGTTCTTTTGGCATTTACTACTGTAGTGGTTGGAAATAGGTCCAACTTTATGCCTCTTTACCTCCTTTTCATCTGCAGCCCAGAAGGGGAAAGGATACAACCTAAGCATTGATGTGACTATAAATAAATATAAAAAGGATTGCTTTGTCTAATTTGA
The DNA here is from genome assembly GCA_013397515.1 of Upupa epops. Lineage (NCBI taxonomy): Eukaryota > Metazoa > Chordata > Aves > Bucerotiformes > Upupidae > Upupa > Upupa epops. Next base: position 223,274 of record VZRI01002792.1, read on the forward strand.
AAGGAAATTTTCACAGAAACAAGGGTCTCAAGGTGTACAGCAGATCAACATATGTTTAATTTCTAATATCAACACAAAAAAATATTACAATATACTTCAGCTTACCTCCTGCCTTTATTAACACCAAACTATGAGGATAAAAGTAAAAATCTCTTTTGGTCAATACAAATCCTGATAAGGATTTCTCCTTTTCTTTAAATAAAACAACTTCTAAGTTGTGTCTAATGAAACTTGCCCATTGCAGCTGTGTATTAAAATTCCATTACATCAGATGTGGTGCTTAGTACTGTTCATAGGGTAGTGAACACACAGTTGACACACAGTTGACTATAATCTAGATTTTCTGGACTCAATCCACCAAGGAATACATTTATTGCTGGTTTTTTATTTACTGTAAGTAACTGCTTTTTGACCTGACACATTCTTGATCCTGTCCTGGATTGCAAAGAACATACAAGGAAAAGAATAAAATCTATAGCGACAGAGGAAATGGAATAACAATGAGCATTGCTATTGAGCACTTTTCTGGAGAGTGTTTAGAGAGGAGAAGTATGTAGATATAAATTGCAAAGAAGAAAAAGATGGTTAAGATTCCAAGCACACAAAGGGAAGGTAAAATAAAAGCAAATCCGCAAGTAACTAGAAATACAAAACATTTGGTATGAATTTAATTTTGAAAGCAGTGTAACGAAGTCATAGTCCTGTCTGCAGATCTGCAAAGTTGACTGGAAATTATTATCTAATAGTTACCATAATTTACATTAATTCATTTTCATCTTTTAATTTTACACTGTCCTTTTGTAGTTCAGCACTTTCTGCTGTAACTGTTCAAGCTGGTGTCATGTATGGCTGGTGTCATGTATGGTTGATGTAATGCTACACAGTGGGCAAACTGCAAACCAACTCTGCAATCTTTGTGGTAGAAAATGCAGAAGGAGACAGATTATTCTGCCTGTCTTACAGAACATACAGGAAAACCAAATAATTTCAAAGATTTTGGTTTCCTGTGACAGAAAAAAAACATTGTTAAATCTATTTGTAGACAGTAAACTGTTATTACAACTGTACCTTTAAGTGTATCGTATAAATAAGAAGTCTGCCCATTTTACATTCTTTAAACAAACACTTCAGTTATTATTACAAAGTGTCTGTACTTTGTGCCTAAAAATGTTTAACTTTAATTACAGGCACACACTGGTGAAAATTCAGTGTCATCACTCAGCAGTTTAATTGTATACAATGTCCAAAGAGACTACTGTCACTTAAAGGAATAGTAGAAACAACAAAAATTAAACTCAGCCTGACATCTGGCATTGATCCCAAGCACTGGATGGAATTCAATTATCTCGAGTGGTTAGTGCAAATCACCATTTATTTCGACTTGTTATGTAGTACTTTTGGCAACTTTTTGATAAATTCATACTTAAAAGTGCTAGAGACTATTCATATTCTTACTCTGCTTGTGTGATTCACAGTTTTAAAGATTAAATAAGCTTTAAATATTTTAAGGTTTTAAAAGTGGAAATAATTACTGTATGTAGAGTAAAATTCATTCCAATGAATTCTCATGGTTAAAGCATGACTTCATTCCTGATTACAGCTTAATATGACATGTGTCCCTGCGCATGGCAGGAGGCTTGGAACTACATGATCTTTAAGGACTCTTCCAACCTAAACCTATTGTTCTATGTGGAAAATAGTGAATTATCCTCCACCTTGTTGGTTACATTTTCTTTCTAAATACTATATGAATTATTATTTAAAGATCATCACTGATCATAGTCACACAAGTAACAGAGAGTTTCTAGACAAGGAGTTCCTGTTTGCATTATTTTTTGTTTCTGAACTTTCTGGAGGCTTTATATTTATTAACCATGTTGCATTTTTACACAGTGATAGCACTATGTATATGATTAGCTATGTTTCTAATATTTTTTTCTATTTTATTTAATTAGAGCCAATGTTTACTTCCACATTTTTATGAATGTATTCATTTGCAAAATGAATATGCAAATCATTGCAAAATATCAGGAGTTACTTGTTTTGCAATCATAGTCAGAGATGTTTGCAACTGCTCTTTAAAATCATTATGACAATTACCATCACTGCATTACTAGCTAATTGGATTGAACTGATCTTTTGCAAATTGAGACAGCACATTTTTTTCACAGTAGATATTATTAGCTAGAAGCAGAAGTGATTCAGTACTGGCTTGGAATATAATATTCTGCTAGGTTTTTTAAACAAGGCATTTTATGTATTCACAGTTGCTTGTGAATGCTCCAGTGACTCACCACCACTGGAGTGGAACGAAGAGTGTCATGACAGTGCAAGCACATGGTGTGTTCTATTCTCTGCACATGAACAAGATGATTCTGGAGGGAGTTATCTGTGATATCACACCAGAGAACAGTTTGGATAAAGAAATCATTGTTACTTGTTTTCATATCGAACATCTCTGTCACTTTGAAGAGCTTAAATACAAGAAGTTCTGTGGACAAGGTAAATGCAGCCAAACATTTTAAAATTACATTTTTCAATCTACCATACAATAGTCAGAACTTTGTTAGAAAACCTTTTGTCATGGTTAATTCTTTTGACTGACACAAACTGAAAGGCCAGGGTCACACCACCTCACTGTAAACTGCTGTTCAGAAACACAACAGAGACGAGCAGTTCTATGCGCCCTCCTAAAGCCATTTGGACAGATGAGTCTGATTCATTAGCGTGTAATATGAATTTTTGAAAATTGACCTGGTTTGTGGTCAGATTAATATCCTTCTTCAACATTGTTGGTTTTATTCATGTTGTCCCTTTGAGTGCTATATTAGCAGCATGCAAAAGAATATCAAAACCTGCACACATCACCAGTTTTAGGCACCTTCACCAAGCATTTAATGGAAATCTTAGGCAGTTCTTTAGATCTTAAGATTCACAGGCATCTTTCATGTGGAAATGCATAATTGAAGAAGAAATCAATTTAAGCAACCTTTGTATTTAAATAAAATTGCTATATATGCAGAAGTGAGCACACCAAGCTTTTTAGGTAACTATAAAGAAATGAATCATAAGTACTTTAGAGAAACAAAGTTAGTTACAGTAATCTAGTGATTCAAAGATATTTATTCAGGAATTATAAAATAAAACCTAACTGTGTAGAACTAAGAGACATGACACAGCTCAACAAACTTCTACACACCCTTCAGGCTTATCCCACTTGCTCTGGTATTGCACCTCTGAAAAAAGGTATTTCCAAACTTCCATCACCTATCAAAGCTTGTACAAAATTACAGGTCATTTAGAAATCTTTTCCAGTATAAGATCATTGAGAAGTCTTCTTGCCAGTCTTTGGAGACACTTTGATTAACTATAGAATAAAAATAATGTCATTAATATCAGCAGTGATAATTACACATCTTCAAATAATAATAAAGATGCTGACAAATAAATTGACACCTGGTATTGGACTTTGCTTTCTTATCTTAAAAAAAAGGTCTTCTTGTCTCATGGATTGTTGGTTTTTATTAAGGTATTGTCAATGGGATGTGAAACTTGAGCAGTCAAAATTGCTTCCTAAAAGTAAAGCATCTTTGATTAAAAATTACATACTCAAATAGATAACATAGTGTAGGAACTATTGAACCTTTACCTGAGAACAAAAAGGCTGACAGTTGTGGCACATAAATCACTCTTTTTTTCCCTTCCTGATCGTTTTGACACAATTTATTCAATTGAATTACTGTTTTGAGGAAAGGGATGCTTGTTTATTTAACCGACATATCAAAGTTAGCCAAGTAAAAATTCATTTCTCAGACTATTGGAAATGTTAGACAGTTCACTAAGGATCTTTTTATTTTTCTTACTGAAGACATTATCCGTATGACAGTTATGTTGTCAAAAACAGGTTCTCGGTGACGGGAGAGGCACAGACTTTACAAGCAGTCAAAATCTAGAATTCCTTTCTTTTTAAAAAAAAGCACTTTTCAAAATGTACTTTAATACTCTGTGAAAACCAGAAGCATTTAGCCACAAAGTTTTGCTAAGGAAAAATTCAAAGAAAACCAATATAATCTTAAATAATTTGAGTAATTCTTCTTCAAAACTGTAAAATTGTTTTTATGTTTTATTCTATTGTGTAGCAAAATACTTTTGAAAAGTGGATTTTGAGAGAAAAAGATGTTATAACTATGGAATTATGACTATGAATATTTTCTTCATTAAATTTAAAGGGTTATGCCTGATATGGCATTCATTGATATTGTAATGGATCAAACGGCATAGCCCTTTCTCCTAAATTTTAATTATATCTTTACTGCTGTTAAAATAAAAATGATGCATTATCTCCTTACCTGCCTTTTCCTAATACTTTATTAGTTGATGAGCACCTTTAATTCTTAATATTATGGATTTTCCTCTTCATTTTTTCCCTTGCATCCTTTTGTCTTAATGCTTTCTATTTTCCTTCTCACTTTTTTCTGCTACAGTCACAGTGACTTGCAAAATTTCCAACAAGAAAGCCATATGGGATCAGAATCAAAAGTTTTCACATACCTTTATATAATATGTATGTATACATACACATAAAGTTAAAATATGACACTGAGCAGCTGTCTTAATATGCTCTCATTTGGTAGATGAGACATTTTAAGTAAATATTTTGCATTTTGTAAGATGCTGGAACATTATCCTTGTTTATACTGTACTTAGTGTGCTTTGCATTCCGTTTAAACTTCAAGACAGTAAGTTATAACACTGACACTGTGTCAGATCATATATACCATCACTTTTTTCAGTATTCATCTGCTTCCTTTGCAGGCTGCATCCAAATAATTTGACTGAGTTACTGCTCAGTGTTGAAGTACAGAATAAACCCCAAAATCTAACCACTTCATATATTGTAAAAAACAAAAAACAAAAAAATCCAAAAAACCAGAAGTACTTCATTGTTTAATTTTTTTTATCCAGAAGCCTTAAATTAATGTTTAGAAATCTTCCGTGTCCAATGTTCATTACATAAATTATAATGTATTGCTGAAAATATTTTAGGAAAGTTTAAGATGTTGTTCAAGCTTTGTTCTTGGTTTTATAAGTTCACTTACATAATTGAAAGAATTAAGTCTTACTTTACTTTGTATTTTCCAATAAATCTACCGAACTATCATGTAGTTCGAACACAACTATGGTGTGACTGGATCGGGCAATCAACTACCTTGTATTCTGGAGTATGGTGATGGAGGAGTGGGAGTTTGGAACTTCAGAGATCAAAGGAGAAGTTTGCCTCCAAGTCCATGGTGTTGTGAAATGGAGGAAAAGAGTTTTTAAATTACAATATATTGAATGGTGCTTAGATGGTCTGTATTTTAATTAATCAATTTACACTGCTGAAATATATGGTTTCAAATAAGCTACTTTAAGATTACTATATGTTTGACTATAATGATTGAGAGGATGGTTTCTGCAACCTGCTGCAGCATTGATACAGTTTGTTAATTTGTTTTAAAATTAGAGACCTAATTATTCAGTCAGATGTTGAAGTAAATTTATTTGGTTTTAAAATGTGCTAAGTGCCTGACTTAACTTTTTTCTGAAAAACATTCTCCATTATTTTACCAATAAAAAAAAAAGAGTATGGTTTTCTTGCACAGCATATGCTGAATGGTTCCTACATAACTTTGCAACTTTAAAATTAAATGTTGCTAAAATTATCCAGCTTATTTTATTGAAGAGATATATTATCTTGTTCCATTTGTTTCTTTTGTTTTGTTTTTCCTTAGACTAGCACCATGGTCTTACACCATGAATAGGAGATAATTGCTGCAGCTTGGAATGAAGCTGAGGTAAATGAAGACACAGAGCAGATGAAGACACAGATTCAATCTACCATTCTTCTCAAGTTTTCCATGCAACCCAGATTGTTAGCAGTACAAATTTAATGCATGTGCTCATATGTTCTCAATACCAAGCAAATGCAAAACTAAAATAAATAGAGGAAAAAATTACGTAGAAAGAGAACACAAATATGACCCAGGAGATAACTTATCTGTCCATTTATAAACAGAAAGCTGGGAAGCTGCTGTTTAAGACAGAATTTACTTAGACCCTTTTTGTTATCCAAATCCTAGATAAGTACAGCTAAGAGTCATCTTATTCACAGAATATCATAGCAATGCTCTCTTGCATTCTTATATAAATATTGTCATAAGGATAAGGATAGCATGTTTGTGATGTGCACAAATATCTGGGCTAGCCATAGATGAGCCAGTTGAAATATTCTAAGCAGTGTAATCACATCGGAACAGACTTTTTCATGACCTAATTTATGCTGTAAGCAAGTTACAGTGGGTTTTAGCTGATCCAGCTGAACTATGGTGTCGAGTGCTGAAATCATCAAATCCTCTAGAACTGTTTTCAAATATATGACTTTATTTACTTTATCTAACAATGTATTTCCTAATAGTATATAAAAACACTCCATGAAGCTAACCAAGCAACATTTTATTATACCCATTTTCCCAGTAAATGTATTTCTTACTAACATTTTCATTTTTTCTTAGGATTTGTTTTGTTTGTGTTCTTTTTGAGGAGGTGTTCTCACAGGCTAAAGGAATTGGAACTGCTCAGCCTGAAGAAGAGAAAGCACCGATGCAGTCTTGTAATCTTGTAGCAGCTTTCAGAAACTAAAGGAAAGCTGGAAAGGGACTTTTATGAGGAGCTGTAGTGATAGGACAAGGGGAATGGTTTCAAGCTAAAAAGAGCCCAAAGATATGGATGAGCCCCTCCTTTTAATTGGTCAAAAGCAGGTTGGATGGGGCCATGGGCAACCTTGTCTAGTGAGAGGTGTCCCTGTCCATGGCATGGTAGATGGAACTAGATGATCTCTGAGGTCCCTTCCAAACCAAACCAATCCATAATTCTGTGATTCTATGCCAAAGTAGGAAAATCTGAAATTGTCGGAGCTGTTTTATGTTGTCCTGTAATTTTGTAGGGGTACCACCAAATTCCAAGATCTCCCTGTTCCTATTTTCAGTGCTTACTTAGTATACAAAGTCAGAGTGGGGTTTTTTTTTCCCTGTTCAGTTGTCTCCAAATACTGTTTTGTACAAGTACTTGCTTTTCCAGCTGGTATTGTAAACATTACCATCCTGCATGTGTTAAAAAATGAGCAGCCTGCTCTTTCTACTTTTAAAACTCAAAGTAGCAGAAGCAGATTGGCATTGTTTTTTGACATGCACAGTGTACATTACTGCAAGATGTCATATTTCCCCAAAGGGGTACTCAGAATGTCAAGAAACTTGGACTAGACACAACAAGATCACAAATAAGCTACAGAGAACACACCAGGATATTTGTATAGGATTATCATTAGGTATCAATTGAATACTGTTTCATCACACGCCTCCTGTGGAAAAGGATTTGTTGGTTACACACTTGTGCTAATAAAGATTACATCTCTATTTTAATACCACTGCTTTGCAAATAGGGTTTTAAAAATAAGTGCTGCTTTTATTTTTATACAGTTTATATTTTTTAAAAGTTAAGAAAATAAACAACTGCAAAACTTGCCATAAGCTATTTATGCCTTGTAGTACTAGTGTGGATATTCACATTGTGCTGGGAATATTAAAAACATAATCATTGACAGTCCCGTTATAAAAACTCCAAATCTTATTTAAATTTATATGGAAAAAAATGTAGTTTACATTTATAACTAAGGTGAAAAAAATAATACCTTATAAATATTTTTTTACATATAGTTTTTACAAAGTGTTATCTTAAAAACACAGGCTAGACAAAACATAAGATCTCATTTTGTTTTGATTCAAACCCCTTTTTCCAAAACCTCTAGTAGAACAAAATGTAATGAAGAGTTTTATGTTTTACTTAGGCCACAACCTTAGTAACTCCCCAGGGAACTATTTGCAATAATGCACACAGTGCAAGTCATGATTCCTGCTTTAATGCTTTCTATCTTCTGAACAGCTTCCATTCTAATAAATCTCCATCCATGAAAGCTCAGAAAAAGAAGAGAGAACCTGTTGCTAGCCAAAGCTACAATATTTTGACCATACAACAACCCTGAAAAATAGATAAAATCAAACAATTTAACACATATAAACCCTTGATTTACCTTCTGGAGAGTGAACCTTTCATATCTCTGTTTGCTTTCAGATGTCACCATTGATAATCCTGACTCAGTGGTCCTCTATCTCCTTGTGAAATAATGAAACCAACCCCAAACAAATTAAACCCTGATTTACCAGGAGATTATAAGCATGTCTGCAAAAATCACTGTCATGGATTGACACCCTTTTCCTGTACTAACTTCTTCCCTGTGAAAAGGTAAACTCTTGGTACTATCAGATAATCTCAGAAGTAAGTGTAATTCAGTAGTCTCGCTCAATTTAGATTTCCCATACTCCTACAGTTCTTGTAATCTTGTATTCTGTGTATTAAGCTTTGCATCTAAGTTTCATACTGCAGGTTTTTACACTCCACAGCCACATAGTAACCTTTTATCCCTATATCCTGTGTAGAAAGCTCTACTCCAGGAGTCATGATGCTGTAGATTACAGAATCACATTCCGCAGTGTCTCAGTACGTTTCTCTGTGTCACAGATTTCCATGGTGCTGAAACTCAGTGTTTTATGCAAAGACAAATCAGGAGAAAAAATCAAACAGCAAGAGTCTATGCTAGATAATTGTATTTAATGTATCTCAACAACTTAAGTCTAATTTTGCTCAATTTATTGCCTCAGTCAAATGTCATGCAAGATATGTACAAGCTTCAGCTGTATGTACTTTGTATCTCTTCACAAAATAGTCCAGTCTAGAATAAGCATACCCTTCAGTTGCTTTCTAAGTCCTGCTTTGCTGTTTGTTGGCCCACTCATATTGTTTTTCATCAGAATCTCTGATAAGGATTCAAATAGATCTCATGGGCTGTGTTTGACTCTCCTAGACCTTTCCTATAGGTAAGCAAATAGCACCTGCTGCCTTTTTTCAGGAATTGCATCTTGTAACTATCATTTGATAGAGTGGAGGCCATTACTGCTGCATTACTTATCTTAAGCTTCTTTGGTAAAGGAAAAAAGTCAATTCTTTAGGTATTTCTGAAGATATGGATAAAATTCATCCTGCCACAGAAACAGCTGAGTGAAGCAGACTTATCACACTGAGTACACTGTTATGGACTTGCTCAGCACAGATCTTCCCACAGTGGTGGTTGGTTTCAAACATGAAAAGTATCTGCATAGCTTTCTGGGTCCTGGTACCACTATATTACTTTGGCTGCTGCCTCCAGGGACTGGGACCTGGCAGTTGTGTATAGACTAGTTGCCAAAAATTGTTGTTCAGGAATACTTATTTCTTTCTAAGAAAGAAGCATGCATATTTTTGCCACCCTCCAGCACTCTAAGATGGAGGAGAGACTTATCTTATTCCTTAAGCTGCACTCAACTATCCTCCCAGTTTAAAAAAGCAGAAGGAAGGACATTTATGTTTTGGGGGAAAGTGTAGCAAGTCACCCTATGTCTCTGGCAAACTGTGAGTTTGAGAGATCAGAAACCTCTTTTCCAGCTTTCACACCCCACAGCCAGACTTGCATTGTTCTTCACACCAGTTGGCTCCCTTGTGAATCCCTTCCTCACACTCAGCCATGTGCTCATTGCGTAACAGAAAGCTTGGAGGGTGAAGAAGAACAAAGGTGAAAATAGTCTTCTAGTTTTCCAGACTCTTTCCTGCTTACCTCTAAATCTTTACATTTCAAGGAGAAAACCATTCTTGACCTTGGCCATGTTGCTAGCTGTCCATTCTCATTTATCCTCTATTCTTTCCGTTGTGGTTACTATGGAATAATTTCAACAGCAATCATTCAGAACCCTGATAATTTTGCAAGTTTTTGGAACATGGCCCTCATAAAGCCACAGTACTCTGTAACTGCACCACAGGGCTCTGCAAACCTTTAGGGGATGCTTATGCCTGGGAGAACAGGATGTACTCATCCTCCCACTGTGCATGAGGATCAAAGGCTCATCTTGGTCTCACTCATACCTGCGCAGTCATACACTTTTCAAGTACCTATCTCACTATCTTCAGAGGATGAAGCCTTTAAAGGAGATACTTACTTTCCTCTAGTTCTGACAAAGACCTTTGAGACTTTGATCGAATGGGAGCTGTACTCAGAATGCCAGGCAATTGAAAACTTTGAAAAAAATTTCATCTATCTGATTTGAAATAATTGTGTCTATCAAAGAAAGGCAAGCATATACTTGTAAAGATAAAGGAGAGAGTAAATGCAGGATGGACTACTGCCACCTCTTGGCTATCTGTAAAGTACTCGTGTTAAAGTATTTCGTGATAAGGAAGTTAATGTTGTGCATCAACAAACTAGCTTTTCCAAATATTTTCTATGACGATATCAAAACGGGAAATGCATGCATCTCAGTAAAACTAACAGATATGCGTCATGGTGAGACAGAGTGCCAGTAATGCTACTGAGCTTTCTGCAGGATCTCACTGAAAGTCTCAGCTGAATTGACAACATCTGAACTTTTTACTCATGCTAAACAAGAAGCCTCAAAAAATTAGAACAATTTTATAAAATTAACTTTTCTTTCAAATTCCATTCACAGTGTATCTCGCTACCATGTCTGTTAATGATTAGAAGCCTTAGAAACCTAGAAATCTAGTTTTATGGCCACATTTTTATCTACAAGATGTACAGATGTATATGCTAAATGGGTATTGTGAGGCTCAGCATTTTATTCTTCTCTGATTAAGTCACAATTAAAACCACCACTATTCAATTAGAACACACAACCAACAGAAAAATGTAAGCTGGATGCAAACTATTAAAATGCAAGCTGAGGATTCTCAATTTTTCATGTACTCAATAGGTCATGAGGGAATAGAAATCTGCAGTATTTTCCATATATTACAATTCTACAGAGCAAGAAGAATAGCAATTAAGTCACAAAATGTGGTATCAATATATTCATTGCACCTAGAAAGGTACCAGAGATGGAGGCTTGATACCGAAATATTGATACTACTGTAGTTTAGATTGCAGTCTTCTGTCCCTCAGCAAAATATTTCATAAAATTAGAACACTTCATCAAACTAGATCTAACATTTTGTCACTTCATGGAAAAAGCCATGAAAAACTATTTCAATGTCTGAGATCTAAAAATTAAAGCAACATAGATTTGTAAGAAGCAATGTTTAAGGAAAAGTGTCTTCATCTTTCTTCTTCTGAGGGTAATTGGCTCCTGAAAGCCAAGAGGAAGAGGAAGAATAAATTTTCTCAATCATCTTGCAAATGTATTATTATAGGAAAGACATCCTGATGCAACTGTACTTTCTCCAAAGTCATATTAGAGAAATCACAGTGTAAGCAGAGAAGGTTTTTAATGTTCTATGTAATAAAGAGTAGTCCTTGAAACGTCAGTCAGCAAGTCTAGCTGCAACCTCTGGATATTAAACTGCTAATAGGATGTAATTGTGCAATATGCTTTATGATTCTCAGCAAGATTTTTTTAATTATCTAATTCCTTCTTTGTTTTGTTTTGTTTTTTTTTCAATGCCCTTCAAGAATCAGACACGGGAAGTTGTTCTGTTTCTACATGCCTGTTTTTCAATGAAAATTCCAGCAAAAAGCAAGCCTTTAACTCCACGTTATACAGGTAGCATTGTTTTCTACAAAGATCAAGAAAATAGCATACGAATAAGATGAGGTTTCCTTACCATCCTTTTAGCAACTGTATTTTTGAATATATACATCTAAAATATTTTGTATTCGTTCTTGCAGATTATAATCTTGCTTGCACTGCATATATATTTGATGGAACTCCTGTTTTCAGCTTGCTGCTCTGACTGTCACCTGAAATCTCTGGTCATTACCACTTGCCTCTTAGTTTGGTCAATATCACTTTGCTGTCATTGTCAGCTTTGGGTACTTTCTTTCTGTTAATTTTCATGTAGGTATTGGTGTTACTTGAAAGTGAAGATGTGGATTCTTCTGAGCTGCTCTGAGGTGCCTCACTTCCAGATGACGCTGATGTTTACCTTCTATACTCTCTGGCTGCACTTAGCTCCTTCCCTTATGTTGTGTTTCTTGTTTCCTAGTAAATAACAGTGTGATGAACTTAATGCCAGTCACTAGAAGAAACACACCAAAACAGATTCCTAAAGGAGGAATTGCTGGAAACCCAGTCAGGCTCTATTAGCAGAATCAGATTTCAATTTAAAAAAAAAAAACAAAGCAGAAAATATAATAAAAAAAACAATGGAAAAAGGAGGAAAGCAAAGGGGAAGGCTTCAAATATTCAAATAAGGCTTAAGGTTAAATATTAGACATTCATGTAAACGACTCTGCATATATATGGTACTGTGCTCCCTTTCTTATTAGAGGACCTATTCTGTAAACTGAGAAAACCAGTTTGTATTTACTCATTCATTTCATAACGTTCCAGCTTTTTGGAAAAAAAATATTCACAATTAGTTTTATTAATGTCTTTTTTATATATTCAAGCACATTTTTCACATTTATGTATTTCTCTATTATGCATTACAATAAATCAGAAGTAGTATTATGGGAAAATATTCATAAGTTAAATGTCATTGTTCATGCTTTGTGGAAGACACTGAGTATTTATATTACTGAAATCATTAGGATCTTTTTTGCTTTTTAGTGTAATGCAGTTCTAGTGATAAATAAACTAAGATAATTTTTTATTGTCTTTTTAAAAGAAAAAAAATGTTCTTATTCAGAAATTATAAAAACATTATTTTACATTACCTTTTCATAATATTAAATAAAATTAAAATTAAACAGCATTCATGGGTTTTCTTATATACAATACATTTTTACTTTGGCAGTAGAACTATTCCCACATGACGGGAGAAGAGAAGATAATTTCACCTCAATTTTTTGTAGCACACGTTTGTTCCAGGGCTCACCTAGGGCTTCACAAAAAGGGTAGGTTAAAACCTATGATCTTCTTGACATGCTCCCGTTTGTACTCAACAAGTGCTATCTGAAGTCTTGTGATTGACTCTTACACCTTTTCTTCCTCAAGATACGTTTGGATGCAGCTTTATATAGTGTTATCTTTCATGGATTTTGGAAAATCCCTCACATTACAAGAGGTTTCAATTCTAAGCCAACCAATTGAAATTCAAGAGATTTAGCACTCTTCAGCTTTAAAAGCTTCAGAGCAGGTGCTGAAACTATAAATTTCCACTTTTCACAAGTTTTTGGATACAGTCATACACACTGCAGCAGCCTTGCTTATGAGATGTGACAGCATTGGTGAGAGCCCTAGCTTTCATTAGCTAAAGTTGTCTAGTGATCCCATCAGACCTCAGCTAGTCCTACAGTTACTGGTGCCATTGGTGAATGAAGCTAAATGTTGATCCTTGATCACTTCCAAGGAAGTTCTGCCATCTATCATCTGAAAGTGCTTGACTGTGGCCTCACAAACCACTGAATTCCGTCAAAATACAGGATACAGTAGGAAAAGCAGATAAACACTTACCTATAAAATTGTGAAATTAAACTTGATTGATATTAAAACCTTTTTGCTTATGATTTTTTTCTGTGTTTTGTGGAGTATAACAAAAATACATCCTCTTGGGGAAAAAGGTACTACAGCAGCTGATTGAACTGGAACTTCCAGTTGTTTTCACTGTCAGGTTTTACTTTCCTATTCCTTGTAAGGTAACGTCTATGAAGAACAAAATGCTATTGGCAAGCATTAAGATATACTTCATTAATTGTTTCCTTTGCATCAAGGTGTGTGTGCAGTGAAATCCAAACCAGAGCCCTCAGCTTAGCCTTCTATGGCATCTTGTACTCCTTCAGCACAACTATAAATGACTAAGGTGCATGTCAGAACCGGTGGCTGACCTCTGTGTTCAAGATCCTTCTTTAAAAACACTAATGAGTCTACTGAATTTATGCATCCTCACTATGTAAAGTAGAGTTAATCTTGTTCTTAATTTGTTTATTGCTTTTATTAGCCACAGTAAAATATTTCTTTTGGGTAAGTCATAAGAGATGACTGAAGTGACTTGGAATAAATGCCTTTGCTTTCTTTTGGTATTTTAATTTGTTTACATCAGTCCAGGCATAGTGTAACGATGAACCAACACACAGCTCTTGTAAATTGTTGGTAAATAATGCTAACTTTCAACAAATTCTACAAGACTTCATGCTCATGAACTAGCAAAGCTTCGAGTCACCTGTTCCCGAGCAAAACTGTTACTAAACCACCTAGACCAAGTCACACAGGAACAGATCCAGGTGGATCTGGAATGTCTCCAGAGAAGGAGACTCCACAGCACCCCTAGGTAACCTGTTCCCGTGCCCTGTTACCATCACTGTGAAGAAGTTCCTTCTTGAATTTATACTAGATGATCTTTCAAGGTCCTTTCTGTTCCCTAACGATTCTATGATTCTAAACACTGAGTAACTGTTGTACTAACATTCAAAAGTTTCACTCAGCAGATAGATCACTGTGGTCCAGATGCACATCCTCCATGTTACAACTCCAGTGTGGAAAAATGTGGAGCAATATTTGGAAGGGGAATATCTGGCAGCAGATGACACCTCAAAGCTGAAATGCTGACTTTTCCTCTCAGGAGAAAGTCCACCTCATCTGTGCACAGACCTGCTGACAAGGGTTGGTGACTTTAAAAAAGAAAAACCCAATAAAAAGGAAAGCCACCAGTTTAATAAGACAGAAGTGGAATAAACTGTGCTATTCCCATAAGGGTCTCCACTCATACCATAGCTCCAACGGCTGCCCTGCCTGCTCCCTGCCTGCTCCCTGCCTGCCTTAAGGCACAGCAGACAATGAGCATCCAATGGGCCAAAGAGACAACCAGCCATCCAGTCTTTCGTTAAATGAAAAATTCTCACTGACGTGACTACTGTTGTACTATTACAAAACCCGTAGGGTTTGCAGATATATCTTCTGCTGAATTTACCATTTCTCACTAAATAGAGGGAAAAAATTGTCTGCGTTCCAATAAATCATGTGTGTTTATTCAAATCTTTTGCTGTTTTGATGATCTCAGTCCTCTTTAATAATCATCTCTGAAGAAAGTATCAGGGGTTAATGGTTATAAAATGAAGACAACAGACCTACCCATAATGGAAGCAATAAAAAAAGGATCATACTAAACAGAAATTGCTGCTTTTTCCCCCCCATATAATCTACAAAAATTAGGCCCCTGCATTTCATATTTCCTTTGCCATTAACATAAATCAACTCAAGCTTAATGGGGAGGAGTCAAGAATCCTATTATTAAAATAGCTCTAAATGAATAGCTCATAGACAGTTGTAATAATGTGAGACAGTTTTTCAGATGCATTTACTGACAGCATAACATCCCTCTGGGCATAAATTATTGGGAACACATCTTTTAAAGCACACTGAGATTCAAAGAAGGCATGCAGATGCCTATTGCTTAAGACAAAATTTAATCACCTCCTGCTTGTGACCATTTGGCAGCTTCAGGAAAGTTTCATCCAGAACCGGCTCTCTGAAGCCAAACTAATAAAGTGCTAATTAAAGAAAGTACATGGAAGACATGAACACTAGGAGCCTGGAGTAATTGGCTACAAAAAAGACAGAGCTGAAACACGTCACTTTCTCTGCTGCTCCTGATTAGGCTTTAATTCAAACACCGATATTTCACTGCACGTCAAGGTGCTTTGGGAAAGATCTCAGGCTTTCTCCATAGAGCAGAGGGCCTGCTACAACCAGTGATACAAATGCTTAAGGAAAAAAAGCCCGTACATTTAATCCTGTCCTACCATTAGGATAACATCTGTGGTAGTCTGGGCAATGCACAGAAAGCTTTTCTTTTTGTTCCACAGTGGTGAGTCAGAGATCAGACAGAAGTGAAGGAAAAGCAGCATTCATAAATAAATAAATAAATAGGGTAGGGCTTGGAATAGAAGCTTGTCACAACAGAACATTAATTAATCTGCATTGCAGGCAAGCTGGAAAGAACACCTCCTGTCACTTTCCTAAAGAAATGGGCAACACAAAAGTGCAAGTCACTTCCTTTATTTTGTTTGAAATGGGGTTTATTGTTCATTCTCTCTTGAGCATCATAAACTTAACTTTGACTGCTTGAGCTGCTGTACAATTTCATTCTTCTTGCTGCTGTAGCTCAAGATCACTTCCTGCTTTTCCTGAGAGCAAATCCATTCTCTCATGTGTTTACATTATCGCAATTTAATAACCACAAAGGATAATTTTGTGGTGGATTTATTCCATGTGTGAAGCTGGAAATTATGCAACTAACTGGGCAACTACTCACTTTATGATTCACCACAACTGATAATTTAAAGGGAGATGTTTTGTATCTCAATAAACATACTACAGTAATACTTTAACATGCCATCAGGCTACTTACTCATACATATGGCCATCCACTTCGGCATATGAATGCAAAGATATGAACCCCTGTTCAGCAAAGCACTTAAACATATAATTAATCCCACATCTGCTCAACAAACCCAAGTAACTGTATGCATAATTTGGAAAGGATATCATGCTATGCAAGATATAATTAAAATTGTTGTAAAAATAGTTCCTAATTTTCTGTGTTAGGAAGCATTGAGGGTTTTAAAGTTGTTCACTGAATTATTTTAAATAGAAGAATAATGTGAATTAGGAAGATATCACAAAGAAATATAAAAAGAGAGACTTGCAAAACTCATGTGAATGATATTATATTAAAATAAGTATGAATTGTACTTTTGTAACAATAAATATATTTAGATCAAATTATATTTTTAAAAAAAAATGAAATCCTGAAACAAAAGACAGAAAATATGTCCTCAGTATGACAAAGCAGCATGACCATTCTTTAATCAGAGAATCATTAGGGATTGGAAGGGACCTCAAATGATCATCTAGTCCAATCCCCCTGACACAGCAGGATCGCCTAGACACAGGAACACATCTAGGCGGGTCTGGAACGTATCCAGAAAAGAAGACTCCACAACCCCCCTGGGCAGCCTGTTCCAATGCTCCGTTACCCTCACTGGGAAGAAGTTCCTTCTGATATTTATATGGAAAGTCCTCTGTTCCAGCTTGTACCCATTGCCCCTTTTCCTATCACCAGATGACCTTGAGAAGAGCCTGGCTCCATCCTCTTGACATCCACTCCTCACATATTTATAGACATGAATGAGGTCACCCCTCAGACACCTCTTCTCCAAGCTTAAGAGAGAATTATGAAAATGTTAACAGGAGAAGAGGGGTTTTGAATGCTTATAGCAAGGAAGTTGGAACAATTCCTTTGAATATTTTCTGTGGTTACTTTGTCATAGTTCAAGTTTGATTTCTCAAGTATTAACATATTAATTTTATTCCCATGAATTTACTTATGTTCATGTTTGTATTTAAATAAAGAAATCAAACCCATGTATTTTGGAACTTACAAAATGCTAACTTTGAGTGAACTCTAATGGCTGCCATGACTCATGGAGTTGACTGATATTCAATATTAAGAACAATTTCATGAATGTCACTCCTCCGAAAACTATGTACAAATTCATAACACTCACTAAATATTTTTGGATGACACAGGGAGACATGATTCATGACAATAGCAACCCATGTAACTATCTATCTAAAGCATCCAGTAGATTAAAATGCATTTTGTTTTCACTGGCCTGAGTATGTTATACTTATATAGCTGCTGACGTTAAAATATCCATTAATAAATACTACGACTGAGAGGTAATCACCACTGTCCTGCTGATAGCATCTTGCTATATGAAATAAGCTGTTTGGTCTGGGAAGTCAATTTGACATCCCCTTGCCATACTCTATCAAGTTCAAATGCAAATAGGATGGTGGGAGTGTGCAGTAAGAGAGGAGAGGAAGAAATGAAACTCTTGTCTTTCACTGCAGCGCTGTCTTCATGTGCTTAAGGCAGGTGGTACAGCCATTGCATATCACTCAGAAAGCAGGATTCTCCTGTGAGAGTTGGATTAGGTTTAACAAGAGAATTTGACAGATCCCACCCAAAAAGGCTAAATATCTTGATAGCAAGGGCACTCTTCTGGGAAGTGGGAAATATGAGTGTAAATTGCTTCAGGCAGAAGAGGGAATTGAAACAGTCCCAGACTGAGAACCAGTCACAAAATACCTCAGTCTTTCAGTAACCCATTTTCTTGCCTTCCTCTGTAGTTGTTTAAAATATAGCTGGACATTCAGTAAAATGCTGTATGAAGATTAGAAAGGGGTTTTCAATGAGAAGGAACTCCCAAAACTAATTTCTTCTCAGCACTTGAATTTGGCAAAGGAGTAACAGACTTGTTCCTCTTTCAGGCTGAACTGTAAGAGTTAACACACTTACAAGGTCTATTTTAGTCACACTTCAAATGTCGGGTTTTTTCAGAAAGGTTATTCAGAAAGAGGAGGACAAATATAGTTTAAAATCTAGAAATAGGAGAGCAAAGTCTATTTCAACAGACTGCAGAGGGTGAGGTGAATCCCAATGAAAAAAAGGTTTCCTCCACTCTGTGCAAACACTGTATGTTTTAGGAGTGCATTTTCTCTATATATGTGCACAATCATGATCTCACAATTACTGGAACATCTCAGCATCAAGAAGAGGGACTAGAGCAACTCTCAAGCACTGTGCCCCATTGTGTAATGGCCCAGTTTGTTGGTCTCAAAAGAAATTATTATTGCAGGACTGTGAATGTTGAATGTGAATACACAATTATGACACTATACCTTTTATCAGGCCAAGGCTGGCACATACTTTCTTTTCTCTATAGTCAAAACAAATGTGGATGTTTAAAACAAAGTAGTCTTTGAAGTTTTTCTCTATTATTGTTTTGCTCTTCTGTATCTTTGTGTAGACTCTATTGAATCACAACCATTCAGCTGCATTATAGCCATGCTAGATATTAGGCCAAACTTGTTATTCCCTTGATGTACAGAACTATATAATAGCTTAACTTGATAAATTACAATCAGAGAAAGAATAGAAGGCCAAGATGAGAATAAAAAAGTGATCACTATTAGTAGTTATGTGAAGAAGGTCATGTTTACTGGTTTACAGTAATCACTACTTAAACTGAAGGCAATATCTTTTTTTCTCTCCAAAGAAAAGTAAAACTTCCCCAATCTTATTTCTCTGAAAAGGCCAAAGAAAGAATGTCCTGCCTGTCTGTCCTCCTCCCATTTTCCTTCCTAATCTATTCATGAAATATCAAGAAAAATGGGGAAAACACACAAGGCACATCATTGTTCCTATCATATCAAAGTCCCTTTGACTTTGGTAGGGGAAGATTCACATCCACTACAATCAAATGATGTCTGTAAAATGGATTTTTATTTCAAACCAAACATTTATTAAAACCTGATCTAGATCAGGTTAATGATCAGAATTTCAACACGAACAGTAAAAATAATGCCTAATTCTGTAACCACTGAGTGGATTTTAAAGCTGTTCTATAATGTAAGTACATTTTCGGCATAAAACTCAAGACATCCTACAGAATAGGATCGGTAATTTATCCTGTACTAGTTGTATAATAAATATAAACAGAATTAGATTAGACCCTTAAAGTATTCAAGTTTTAATAATATCTGCAACCCTTTGTGTGTCCAAAATAAACAGAATAAGAATGCTGCTCAATGTATTTACATGTGCAGTTATCGAGTCAGTTATGTGAAATTTCTTGTCATTTTTAAACCCTTAAATCGCCATTTGATGCATGAATAATGCATTTCAAACTAGTCATGAAGCAATTTGGGCACGGTATGCCAGTCAGCATCATTGCTTTGTTCCCTGCTCTTTTTTGACATCTTATTTTTTGTAATAATGGTAAGATTGGAAATTTTGTTGCACACCATCTTTATTTCCTCTGCCATAAAATTTAACTGACTGCTTCAGAATTACACTTCAGATTACCTAACTCTGAGGGCTTTAATCCATTTCATAAAAAAAGTCCCCCACCAACTCTTACTTTTATTCTACCTACTAGAGTGTGAATTAGGCTCTTGAGCTCTTAACTGTAGATGTGCTATAATTTTTTCAACTTATTTTTTAGACTACAGTTTTGAAAAGACCTTTTTTTCATTTTAATAATATTTCTAGAAGTGAAATGAAATAATCGCTTGGGTCAGGATATTTAGTGCCAAAATTCTGTGTCAGATTTCTATATTGAGAGTATACATAGAAGTTTAGAGCCTCTGAGCTGTGACACACATAGGAAAGATGGCAATTGGATGACATAAATGTGACATCAGTTCACAGTGGCTGTGCTAGTCTGTAGAATGGATGATACTGACATACTGAATGGATTGCAAGTTTCCCAGTGGTGTTACAAAGCCATGCGCAGAAGCATGCATACTTTTCATTAGGTTCAGTATTAATTTCAGTTGACATATAATTGAAGCATGTATCACTTTAACTAGAATAGAAACCTTGCATATCAGCACTCGTGCATTTTCAAATATAATTCTTGTACAATACTGATAATAATACATAATTCAATTACTTTTAAAGTAATTATTTGTAACCTCTTGGGCTTTAAGAAGGAATTCTTTCTCTACATGAGGATTGCCTGCAGTGCAGTTAAAGTGAAATATAAATGAAAAATATTATGCCACCTTTAATAATCAATTTCCAGTCTCAAAGTGGAAAGAGAAATATTCCTTTTCAGCTGCCAGAAGGCAGGTATTCTCTTATCTAATCCTTTCAGTGCTTAATTTCCCTTCTTCAACTCTGGTTATTTCTTTATATCTGCTTTATTCCACATTCTCTTTTTCCATGCTGTATATTCCCAATGTAGTACTCATGCCTATGCTTTTCCTGAAGCTTCTGTTGTTCCCCAAGTATGGAATTTTGCCCAGTAGAGAGTGTTTTAAAACCTGTAGTTCTTTCTAACAACACAATTGCATGGATTCAGGGTATGGCAACATAGGCTTTTGTTGTTTGTGTTCTTCAACTATCCACATTGAAAATTCTGCAAAATGTAACATGATTTCCTGTATTTTTACCTGTCCCCATCACATGGGTGTGAAGTACTGGACACCCTCCACTGCATATGATAACTCCACTGCCTATTTCTTCATTTTGCTTCCAACACCTAATATCACTTCTTGGACTACCATTTATAAGAACAAGCAGTCCACCTTTTCAACTGTTTTATGTTTCTAACCAGCATTCATGAAACATTGTTCTGGCAGCCCTTAAAAGATCAAATTAAATTAGATATAATCATTGTAAACACCCATAAAATATTATTGACGCATACACAGCTATTAAATCCCTAGGCAAAGAGAAACCAAAGCATTAATAAAGCAGTTTACTCATATGGAAATGAGAGAGTCAGTACAGAACAGCAGAAGCAACTGAAGTATGTACTGATTTGGACCATATAGAGAAACACTGAAGAAGAAATTCATGTTGGAACCAAGAATATGGCTACTTGTTAGCAGGTTAAACAATCCCTTTTTTTTTTTTTTTTACAAGTAACAGGAGATTATCTGGGCTTTAAAAAGATAGGCTTGGCTCTAAGGTAGGAGAAAATACTGAAAAGATAGAAGATCACTAAGGATAATTACAAGTGCATTATATTATTTAATTGCTCATTTAAACTTACTGGAGTGAGAAACAAGCTTGTAATGAAGGAATAAAGAGCTCCATGAAGACTGAGCTATAGCACTGTTATCAGCACTGGAGCTCCATCATTTTCACCTAGCAAAAGCAGTAATTTCCTCCAGATCCAGAATCCACACTACTGCTGAGCTACTTCAGCCTTTCTAGAAAGGCATGTTTGTATTTTCTGACTGCAGCACCCATTCTGGTGAGACACACAACTGCATAAGTCACTAGCTTCCTGTGTGCAAGGAAAGAATTATGGAATTATTTAAGGGCATTGTACTAAACACCAGTGTACAGTGTTCATTCATCAGACCAGAATGATAAATTCAAACAAGAACCAATGTCTTCTTGCTCCAGCATAGTTTTTTATTTTATATAACTCTTTTTCTCTGACACTCACTCTCATGAGTTATTTATAGGGAGTTTTCAGCTAAGTGAATTCAATCAAATATTTTTAGACTCTGCCAATAAGATGAATTCATTGTCACCAAGATCATCAAAGGTGCCATTACCTGCATTAGTTCCTGTAGGTATATTATCTTACTGTCATACTGGATGTATGCTGTACACTGGTGTTCAGTACAATGTGCTTAAATAATTCCCTTGTCTACTGGAAAAAATTTGCTTGATAAATATCAGGATTGCATTATCTTGGAAACACTAAACTGCTGCTATAGGAAACTAGAGAAGAAATAATGGCATTGATATTTCATGCATTCATTATAAACGTACTGACCAGGATGGAATATTTTAGTACTAATGCTGAAATCCAGAGGATTTCTCTCTATTGAACCAAGAGCATCTGTTAAAGTATCCATGAAATGAAAAATCATTCTGTCTGAAACCCCAGCATTCAGACTCTCAAATGCTTTACCAAGCCCTGACTTGGACCCTCATCCTCACTTCTGTTCCCTTCTTACGTGGGATTGAGCATGTAATTTTCCTGTTCAATCCTGCTGATTTCACAGTAATATATTGCTTAATATCAGTGTCGAATCAAAGTCAGGCTTTCCTATTGAAACAGAAGACAGCTTTTTCTACCTGTCTTTACAGGACTGAGTAACTTTTCTCTTTGTAATGTTTCCATACTGGAAGATCTGATAACATTGGGCAACACTTCAAGAACATTTGAAGCAGTGACAGCTTTTGAAGCAGCATGGAACGTTTCTCTTTTTATTCCCAAGACCAGGGCACATTTTGGGGCAGCGCTAGCTGTCATTACAATTTAAAGTCTAACATTTGCCAAGCGGAACAGTTTCTTATGGGCCGTGTCAGAAACTAGCATGCAGCATGCTCCAGTGATGTCCACTCTGGCAAGGAAAATTATGAAAAGCTGGCTGTAGTCTACCAGTAACCCTTAAAGAGAAATCTTTGGTTATGCTAGAGCAGCTCTTTGAGCTCTTTTCACTTAAGTAACCAAGAATCAGAACCAATACATCAACCAGAATGAGTTCATATGAAAATTAAACCACTACTCTATTCTGTTCTGTCACTTCAGGTTCATTAATTTCAAAATGCTTTGTCATTAAAAAGAAAAGAAGAAAAAAATTTAAAACTTGGTGTGCATGAAGGTCTCTTGAATCTTCAAGAAATATATGAAGCACATGATCCTTTGTGCCATTCTCAGCAAATATGCGGAATTACAAGCTGTTATAGTTTGAAAATTATCAAATTTTCAAGTGTTAATTGTGGTGCTTTTATGCCAAAAGAGCATTTATTTTGAAAATGGGGGTAGCTTTCCCAGCAGGCCCCCCTGCATCAGTGTCCTGACCCTACAGGTGATTGGTGGACAGAGTCTATAAAAATGAATGTATTTCCTGCCTTCTCCCATTCTTCTGTGGTACAACTTGTAAGAACTACAGCCCTCTTTTGCCTGAGAGCTCAAACACAGAGAGAGCGGAACTCATGGTGACCAGCGCCAGCTCATCCTGGCTCCTGGCAGCAGGCTGAAGAGATGAGCCTCTGCCCACACCTGCAGCCCCCTTTGGTGGGAGCAAAACTGCAGCCCTACCCTCTTTCTCTGAAGACTCTAATGCAGAAAGCCAGCACCAGCTCGTTTCGGTTCCTGGCAGCAGGCTGATGAGTGGAGCAGCTCCTCCACACCATTTCTACATCCTGATCATCTTTGAAGATGCCAGACAGCAGTGAGCAATTAACTCTCTCCCTCCGTCAGAGCCTTAACCACAGGGGAGAAGAAAAGAGAGGAGAAAGCTCTGGGGAAAACCCCGGAGAAGGCCTATCTACCACAACAGCCCCATATGACCAACGCCATGTTGTCTTTGTCCCTACTAAGATGCTGTATGCCTTTTCACTGAGAGACTGGGAGAAACCTCTGATAAGAGAGAGAAAGATCATAAGTACTGACCTCCTAAATCTTTGGAAAACAGAAAGAGTCTAGGATTCTGTTATATCCTCTACATTTGACACTGCTGTAGCCTCAAAGAAGAGGCCCTGAGTTGAAGAGCGCTAGAAGTACACCCGAGATATCAGGGAGGGCTGACTTCTGCAAGAGGACCAGAAAAGGAACTTTTCCACAAGCATCAAATGTATATTTTGTGATGTATTTCTGCTGCCCCATCCCCCCACCCCTTTTTCTTCTGGAAAGCTGGGTGCAATTGTGTGTGTGTGTCTTGTCCCAGAGCTCTCATCTAAGATCAAAACCAATGTGTTACCTGTCTCCCATTTCTCTCAGTATTGTAAAGGCATTGTGATACAGTTTGTGTTTTACCTTTTTGATTCTTTTATTTATTTAGAGATTTTTGTTCTTTTCTTACTAGTGATGGGTTCAATAAATTCTTTTTTTTTTTAGCAAAGTTGCTTCATTGCCTGTTGAACTCTCTATGAGACCTAGTTGCTGTGCTTGAATTGCAGACACCAACACAAACCAATTTAGACCCTCTCTAAACCATTACACTGGCAAAAAAAGAAATAGAAGAATTAATACTCTAAAATTAGTAACATTAGCAATTGCCATTTAGTGGCTAATATTTACTGTTGCTATGAACTAGTAAGCCTGAAGCAACAGGAGAGATTCCCATAAAAAAACAAATATCCCAGACTTTGATTTCCATGGAGAACATTAACTGGAATGTGTATGCGCTTTATATCTCTGCTGAGGCTAAATATATCCATATTCATTTACAAACAGCAAGTCCTGAAGAAGCCACCAATACCTACTTATTACTCTGAAATACATATAAATGAATATCCAACATTATATATCCAACATTATCTCATTCATGATTCATTTAGAGCAATATATTTACAAGTTAATGAAGTTGAAATCATATTTAAAGAGCTCTGGTTGTGGCAAAAGTCTGTTCAGGTGCTCCATTCTTCAGCATGAAAGTATATGAGAGCTCTGTTTCTGTGCTCTCTTTGATAAAAAGGTTGCCTAGTTACCTTTTTTAAAACTTGTAGGACACTAGTAGAGTAATAGTAGGACTCCTTTTGTCTCTCTTATCCGATACATATATATCCCCAGGTATATGTAGGCCACCTATATTTTACTACCTGTGTCTGGAAATACGTTCTTTTATCCTACTTATCTCTGAAAATTTAAGGACATTCCCTATATTAAGCTCTCAAGCAATATTTTATCAGTGTTTCAGATATTATTTTTTGAATTTAAACTTTACAAAACACTTGTACCATTTACCTAATAAAAATGGAAAATAAACAGAATTGTAATGATGTGGAATGTCATCATGCAGTAGGGAAGATTGCTTAGAAAGGAAGAAAACAAAATAGTGTCAGCTCTCAGAGGGAGAGCCATAGATGGTTCCGTATCATGTAAAAACTTGTGCAAGAGGATTAAAACCTTTTTTCATGTTTCTCCAAAACAGACTGTTTCAAAAAATAAAAAAGCATTACTGATATTTGAGACACACTGATACCTTTACAGATTAGTAAAACCGGACCATGAAGGGAAGAATGTTGGCACTGTGGCAAGTGGCCTTGCTTTAGGTAATCTATAGAGCCTCTGGAGAACACAATGAAGAAAATGACTAAAAAAAGACTGTGAACAACCTGAGAAAGCCTTGAAAGCAACAAGCCTCAGGTAACAGAGTCAAAAAGTCAGGTGTGGACATCACCACTGATTTTTGGTCTGGTAGCAGTTGCTATGGTAACACATCTGCCTAGCAGTCCCTCCCTTACACACTACTTCCCTGCAAAACGAGGAAGAGCATAAGATCCAACAGAAGATAATGAAGGAAAAGCAGTGAAGAAGACAGTGAATCATAAGCTTCAGTCTACATGATTTCATTTAAAATAACTACTGTAGGATTTTTCTTACTTATTACTCCCTAAGGTAAAAGTGTAAATGCAGAGTTTTGCCATTAAGTGAGTTTATATTCCAGGATTGCTATGTCTTCTTTTTTGTATAGGTAGTCTGTATTGCCAAGAAAATTAAATTGCGTACCAGAAAAATCTTGCACAATTTTCTTGGAGTTCTGCAAATTAGCCCACTTAGTCCATCATTTTAAATAGAGCTTTAAAAAATTGATGGTTGTATTCTCTTTAGTATAAAGCGAAACTCTTAAGCCAAAATTTATGCCATTTCCTTCCTTTCTCATACAGAATACAATCTATTCTTCTGTGAGATCTTACTTATTTTTTCATTTCAAAAACGGAGAAAAACATCAAGGGAAATTTATAAGGGCACCGAGACATGTATGTTTTCTTTTGTCCCTCAGGAAAGCCATTTTCCAAACATGAATCTAAAACAAATTGTTGGAATCTCAGGTTTAAGATTTTCTCCTGCAATATGACATCCCTTAGTTCACATCCTGCACTAAATATTATCAGGGCAGCTCCTGCCCTGCTGCTGTTACTGTTGATGATACACTTGGTTTTCCATTCAAGGCAGTTTCTGAGAGAACAGTTTGCCCCAGATTTGTAAAGGAAAACACTGTACAAGGAAAAGACACCCTTCTCTCCTTGGAGAATAAAGACAATTTGAGAGGAAATTAGAAGTAAATCCCCCACATATAAATTTTATAAAGTTTACCGTCTGCAGTGCACACCTCTGCTAAACCACCTTATGTAACTATGTAGGAAGTAAACAATTTCCATTGTCCTAAAGTCTGTATAATGTCTAGCTTTTCAAAAAACCTTCTTATACAAATATAAGGCTCTTTTATTTTTCTAAGAGTAGAGAAAATTCCAAACAAGGCTCTCTGGAAAACAGGAGAAAATAGACCAGTTTCTCCCTGCAACAAACATCTATGTGGATGCACTGCGTTAAAAAGAGGTTCTCTCCAAAATGAGACAGTATTAATATGGTTATTTTTATTATTCCATCTTACAAAATGGAAAACTCAAAGCAAGTAATATGCTAAGAAAACAAAGATCAGATGCTTGAGCATTTTGAAACTTATATTTTTAAAGGTCCTGATTGCTTTGGAAACTGCCGTTTATAATTAAAATTTCTCAAAATGTTCAACTATTAACTCAGATGCTATAAAGGTGTCTCCTTTATTACATCTCCAAGGTGTCTCCAAGGACACCTTTGACTGTTTGTGCTTCATAAAACTCATGATCTTCTGATTTATTTTTTTTTCCAAAAGACAAGGAAGAAAATACACCATTTTTGAAATTATACATATGAAAAAACAATCGCCATCTGAAGATGGTGAAGAATCACAGTGAGCAGTAAAAGATCAAAACAGAAATAGTTTCATTATCTTGATCTTGAAAAGATGCAAAAATGTTGTTTTTTGGGTCAGGAAAATTATTTTCATTGATTTCCCATCCTGCCTGAAACTGCCAAAATTTTGCATCTTTATGGTTGTAGTTCCTTGTGCATTTGGGTGAATGACTAAGCAGTGACCTGAAGTTCATATATCACCTATGATGGGGGGATTTTGCCACCTTTGAGACTTAAGAATAAAATTTGAACCTTTTTAAAAAGTAGCTTTAGAGCTGATAAGGCCGAAAAAATTCTGCTAAGAAGCCTTTGGGGACTGTTGTTGCAGGGTGGACAACCATACCCAAATACAACTATCAGAGTGATTTCAATGTTCAAAAGGCCCTCAGGACTATCAGGTCTCTACTTCATACCATTGTTTCGTCACTTTTTTTCTTAGATACCTAACTCTGAGGATATATCTAAGCATGCTGTGATTTCAACTCAGTCTGCCAAGGGACTTTACATTTTGCACTGCAGCTCTGCTAAGGGGTTTGCAACAGTTCCTGGGACGAAAGGCTACATCAATATAACTCTCATGTTTGGAGGGAGCTTCTCAGCCTGAAAGATGCAGTTTGAAAGCCACATACATTTCTCATTCTTTTTCTAATTATCTGTATGGCACTGTTGAAAACAAGACAGAAAAAGTCTTTTTGCCAGTGTATGAAAACAGTAGAAGCTACAAACACTGTGTGGGCTTTTGTTCCTGGCATCGAGCAGGGCTGGGAAAAATCTGGAGAAGGGCAAATATAATGATCAAGAATGTGGAAACACTCTCCTACCAGGAGAGAATAAAAGGAGCATTCAAGTATCTTCCATCCGGAAATAAGATTGAAGGGACAGCTACCAAGAAAGGCAAATTCGAGAATGTGGTGTACGAGGCATATGCAGAACTTTTGTCCAACTTCCAATACTGCCATTCAAAGAGAGTAATACAACTAGTAGAGATTCAATTTAAAACAAAAAAACATGAACTCTTTCATATACAATGCAGGGAACTTCTGGAAATTCCTGGCACAGGGATCACAGAAGCAGATAGCATCAGCAGGAGAAAAGATGAGACAAATCATGGACAATAGCTCCATAAATAGATGGCAAAGGAAGTAGAGGAGGACAGTCTTTGCAATGTCCCTAGTCAAATGATCAAAGATGCTGGAAGCCTATAGGTCAGCGGAATGTAGAAAGGGACCAAGCTTGTGTGCTTTTGCTCTTCCTAAACACCCTCTGCTATTGTCACTCTGAGACACACTTGCAGGGTAGATAGTGATGTTGTACCCAACTCTACAGAAAATCTTCGGTGAATTCAAGCACCATAACTCTAACCAATATAAGAAAAAATGAGGAAAGGAAGAAACACTCTGATCCAAACACAGAGAATAAGAGAGCTGAGGATGGAGTTACGGGTAAAGATTACCTATTAGGCCAATGACAGAGCTAATAAAACATGGTATTTTTTTCCCCAGGCCCAGTGTTCCACTAACAACCTCTTGTCCATGCAAGGACACACAGACATTAGAAAGTCACAAATGGCTGGAAGTATCACAAAGTGGACAGGCATAGCATGGAACAGGAATAGAAGGCATTTCTACCTTTTGGGCTGTCTGGGGATTTTTTAAGATCCTTTTTTTATCATTGAACCCTATGAAATCATTGCTCTTCTCTGTAGATAAAAAAATTCTCCGACATTTTTCCATAAAAATTATGGACATAATGCATTTTGGTACAATTTTTGTTCAATCCTTAAAAAGCAAGAAAAAGCCATTTTCTTCCAAATTTGTTGTAAAAAAATGTCATTTAAATCACAATATACTAGTTATTATTTGCTTCTTAATAGCCACAATATGAACAGATAAAATGAGAGTGGGGAGAAAATCCGCAGGTGTACACAAAGATGTTTAGTGATGCTGACAGGAAGAGAGAGAGGAAAACAGAAGAGTATAAGGAACAAATAACTGAGACATTACAGATATGGTTGGTGGTTGAAAGTGGATAATTCTGACTTTATTAAATGGGATATTTCTCAATCTCATGTACGGGTAGAAGGAATTATTAGAAATATGGAAAGTAAACCCACATAGAGACACCAATGATAAAAAAGAAAATAGATAGGAAAGAACATGGCTAAACAGAAAGATGCCAAATGCACAAAGCTTCAAAGAACAGAAGCAAAACTTCCTTTTGATATACAAAACACTGTGGAACTCTGGTAAAAGCAAGTAAAGACAAAGTTAAATTTGATTAAGAAAAATCTTTTTTTAATTAAATACTTAAGTAAAACCATATTGAATGCTTTTTTTTACTGGAAACTTCTGAAAATTTCCAGTAGATAAAAAGTCTTACCAGTGGTACTAGCCATCCACTGCTGAATGGAATAGAGCCAAGCTTGTAAAGTTGCTTACCTGAACCTAAACAATCTATAGAAGACTTTGAAATTATATTTACATCAAGAATGCCAACCAGGCCAATTGAAGCCCTGAAAAGTTGCTGAAAATCTTTGTTAAATGAATCACATGAAAAAGTCAATTTAATATTAAACAGTAGAAAAAAAAAGGTACCTAATTTCACTGTACAGAAATCAACCAACCTTGGCCTCAATGGCTCTGTGCTAGGAAAAAAAAAGTGTATTTTTGAGACTTTTTGCAACAACCTACTGCACAAGATCTATTAACAGAAATTTTAAATATTTTTGCTAACTATAACAAAAAGGTCTTTACTTATCCAAAATGTTATCCACACACACCCCTGAAAAGTATGTTAGGGTATGTTGTAATGGTTGAATATTTTATAGGTTTAAAATAGGTATTGAATAAAGGGGTTTTAATAATATTTCAATTCCAACTGCATTATTTATAAAATTAAAAATTGTTTCAGACAATGCATTTGAGATATTAGCATAAAAACTCCATATCACGTGCTTTTTAGGATCTCAGGTAGTGACAGGACTAAGGGGAATGGAGCAAAGCTGGAAATGGATGGATTTAGGCTTGATGTGAGGAGGAAGTTGTTCACTGGCAGAGTGGTGAGAGCCTGGAATGGGCTGCCCAAGGAGGTGGTTGGGGCCCTGTCCCTGGAAGTGTTTAAGGCCAGGCTGGATGAGGTTCTGGCCAGCCTGCTCTAGGGTGGGGTGTCCCTGCCCATGGCAGGGGGTTTGGAACTGGATGATCCTGTGACCGATTCTATATCTTCGGATAGGGAGGGAGATGGGGTTCTGCAGGGGGCTGCCTTGAGGTTAGTGGAGTCTCCTTTTCTGCAGACATTTGAAACCCTCCTGGATCTGGTTGGGGTGTCCTGCTGTATCAGTGGGATTGGACTAGATGATCTTTTGAGGTCCCTTCCAATCCCTGATAATTCTATGATTCTATTATTCTATGCTTGCACACATGGCTAAACCTACTGTTGAAGTGGTAAAATGTCTTTAGTTCATTTGAGCAACCGCTACTTTTGATTAGCTGTAAAGGTGTGAACAGCCTAAAAGGAAATATTGGCAGAGTAGTAAATGAAAGTAAGCAAATGAGGTATTTTAAAACCCATGAAGGTAAATTTTATTACCATGAATCTATATCTTTTTATTTTTTTTTGAGTTTCATTCATTTACATATTATCAGGCAAAAAGTATATATGAGCAAGGGGGAAAATTTCCTACATTTCAGACAGATGAATTTAAAAATGTATTAGTTATTAAGAAATGGTTGGGTTGTAATGTATCCTATTTGCCTTTTAATTTGCCTTCACAGCATTTATTAATAATTTCTCCAAGTGCACTAAATTCAACTGAAGCTTGGTTGTAAGTCACAACTACTAATTTTAAGATGGATAAAGGAAAAAAGTCTTTCAAATTCTCAGATGTTCTTTGAAAAAATTTTGTTACCTTTTCTCATAACTTTTTGGGCACAAAATGTTGTGCTTCCTCTCCGAGTTGTCTGTTTCTTAGGTAGCTATGATGGAATAACTGTTGAATGCTTTGTAAAATGAACCTCAGACAATGTAAACTTTAATGTAGGTAGGGTTTAGTTTGGTTGTTTTCACCTCTGTTCTCTACTACTTCCTGTACCACTGTGAAACTTTATAAAAATTACTTCATTTATCAACTTACAGTAATTTTTTTTCCCTTAACTGGCTGATAGCCAGGCAGGTGAGAACAGAACCACCCTCACTGACTTCAGCAGAACTGTGACTCGGAACCTAACCCAAGTCTTTAGACAACTTTTGAACAACCCATAAATATTTGCCCCGAAGGCATTTTGCATACAGGAAGTGATTATGTCAGCTTCAGCTTATCTAAAGCTACTAGGTGAAGTCCCTCAAGTCAGTGATTCAAAGAAAATGTACAATGTTTACAATTATATGGGTTATTAAATTCTGTGACCCATCAAGATAGCTTACCCATGTGTGCAGTTCCACTTGCAACCTAAGTTAAGCACAGGTTTAGAATATTCTTTTTAGGATTTGGAATTTAAACACTTTGGTTTTTAAGCAACAGCAACACATTGACATACTGTTTTCTGTAAGAGTCATCAGCAGGAATATCTGATCCAAACTGACACCCTAGTACATTGTTATTATTTTGGTGGTCAGTTTTGTCTCATTGCTTTTGTTTAGGGCATTTCACTTATTTACCTTGTAGAAGATCCCAGGAGTTCAAGTCAAAGTCATTATAGGATTTACAATTTCAGCACATGATAGAGTTTTGCACCATTAGAGGTCTCCTCTGAGGAGCTGCAAAAATACTGTACAACTCTTAATTAAGCTTAGCATTATGTCCATAAAATGCTACTCTTCGTAATTTATTGATGGAGAACTCAAGGTACTTTGGGGTTAAATCACAACCAATAAAAGCCATTTGAGGACAGCAGTGTCATAGTGCTGCCCACTTGTGGTTCACCAACCCATGGCACCACCACCCCCACAGAGGGGTCATCCAATTTGTTCTGCCTGCTGCATGACCACTTCTGCAAAATGATCACGGAGAGTATAATAAGTTTTAAATACTTTCCTAACATCACCTTTTTCTGACTCATTTGATAGAATGAGGTTAGAGAGTGACAAGGCTGGCAAGAGATCAATCCGCCCCCAGGGGAGTTTAATGAGGAGTAGCTGTAGGGATAGTGGACAGTAACTCTACTCAGTCAGGAACCAAGTGTGCCCACACAGAATCCGGGAAGCTTTGCCTCTTTCCTCAGAAGTCTGCTACTTGTGTGACATTACATGAGTAAAGTTGGATTGTTTCTGCTACTGCAACTTTCCAGCTAATCTTGTATGGTGACGGCAGAGGAAAGAGGCATGTGTGTGTGTAAAAAAAGTTTGGAAGTGTCATGAGCTACAATTTTTTGTAAATTCAGTATTTTAGTTTGTTTACATCTGACCTGCTTAATACTCCTATTTCCAAAACAGCTTAAGTAAAAGCACCAATTTATCTCAGCCCCTAAATAAAATATGATTCCACTAAATGATTCTTGAGGAAGATTTTAAAGAGCAAACTCAGTTTGACAGCTATGAGAACTGCAGTCCGTAAATTCTGTATAATTCAAGTCCTACACATCTACAAAAAGTCCTAGTAAAAGTCAATAAAAATAAAATACAGATTTCTGAAGTAAACGAAATTTTATAGAATGTGGAGAATACATTTCAATTTGTGACATGTTGGAAAGGCAAATGGAATACTTTATTGGCGTATTAGCCTGTATTGCTATTTTTATTGTCTTTTCTAAGCTAACAGAAGCTGTCCAGACCATAGCAAAAGCTATTTGGATTAACTCTAATTTCAGATTTTGAGTAACAAACTCCAGACAACCTCACAGAGCTTCTTCCAACACAAGTTAAATAGTCAGTTTAGGACAATGTTAGCTGTAAGCGTGCGCACACAGGCTGAGGTTTACAAATAAACATATCTATCTATCTATCTATCTATCTATCTATCTATCTATCTATCTAGTCTATACACATTCCTTCATGTCTATTTCTCTTCTGCAATTTTGACTATATAGACTACTTAGATCAGAAACTTCCTAAGTAGTGGAGCGGATCTGTAGAGCTGATTTCTATCCCTGTTCTGTCAAGTACCAGACTACTTAATGTTTTTATATTAGCTGTGACAGATTCTTCCTCTGACATTTCATGATCCTCAGATATCTGTAGGATGCTATGGGAGCCACATTTTTATCATTAGAAATCACATTTTCTGATGGTAAATTTTAAGCTCCATATAATAGAATGTAAAGTACTTTCATGAATTAATGAGCAGCATGTTAAAACACATAATTAATAATAGCATATCAGAACATTAATTTGAATATCAAACAAGAGAGCAATAAGTGTCTTTGGATGCTGGCAGCCACCATTTGAACAAAACTGTCAGGCACCTTTCTTTATGCCACGTCAGAGTTCTTACTTGTCACATTCACAGTGACAGCAAAACCACAAGCCTTAATGAAGTAAAAATCAGGTTGGCTATACAGCCATTTTGATAATCTGATAATATAGCATTACCTTGACTATACATTTCTTTTCAGAAAGTGCACAACATATTTATCTTTTACAGAACTCCTAGATAATATTTTAATTCTTGCCTTAGAATCATGGAATCATTAGGGATCAGAAGGGACCTCAAACGATCATTCAGTCCAATCCCCCTGCTACAGCAGGATCACCTAGACCAGGTGGCACAGGAATACAGCCAGGCGGGTCTGGAAGGTCTCCAAAGAAGGAGACTCCACAACCCCCTTGGGCAGCCTGTTCCAGTGGTCCCTTACCATCACTGGGAAGAAGTTCTGTTATTTAGATGGAACCTCCTCTGATCCAGCATGCACCCATTGCCCCTTGTCCTATCACCAGATGACCTTGAGAAGAGCCTGGCTCCATCCTCCTGACACCCACCCCTCACATATTTGTTGACATTAGTGAGATCACCCCTCAGCCTCCTCTTCTCCAAGCTAAAGAGATCCAGCTCCCTCAGCCTTTTCTCACAAGGGAGCTGTTCTACTTCCTTCATCATCTTTGTTGCTTTAAGCTGGACACCATCCAGCAGCTCCGTGTCCTTCTTGAACTGAGAGGCCCAGAACTGGACACAATACTCCAGATGCAGTCTTACCAGTGCAGAGTAGAGGGGGAGAAGAACATCTCTTGATCTCCTAACCACTCCCCTTCTGATCCCCCTCAGGATGCTGTTGGTCCTCTTGGCCACAACCTTCTTCTCCATGCCCTAGTACATCCACTCTAGTACCTCATAACTCATATCACAGATCTTCAGAGTGCAATGTGATGCTACAAAGTATTTTTACTCTTCCCAAAAAGAATATCTAGAGATAAAGTAAACACTTAAGAAAGTCTATTAGTAGTACTACACAGATGACTGAACTGTGATGAAATTAATTTAGGGAGAGGGAAGAAAGTAAATAATTGACCTGCTGTTAGCAATTATCAATGATGTGAAAGCATAGTTTAAAAGTAAGACTGAAATTATTCTTTATTAACTTTGTATGTGGCTTAAGAACAACTTTGGCCTTGTAATAATATCAAAAATTCTAACCAACTCTTAATTCTGAAAGGAATTATTTTACATAAAAAACAAAGACATTTGCTGGTAATTTTCACTTTTCCTAAAAATCTGGCTCAATGAATTTTCATCATTTAAATGTAAAAATCAAAGTTTTGTGTATCAAAATAATGGGAATCAAAAAGTTAATCTCAGTCATAAATTTATGTATTCTTTTGTTTTTATTTCTGTCAATGTGACGTTTCATTCATATGTAATGAATAATTCCATGGAAAAGACAATGAAATTTAATTTAACTGTAATCAAAATGTTTCAAGAGATGATGCCTCTGTTTTTGTGGAATAATTTCAATGTCATCCAGTTGCCTATTTTCTTTTTTTTCACCAAAGAGAGAAAAAATACCAGCTCTCTGCTCTAACCAGGCCTATCAGAAATGTTCCAAAATTAGTCTAAAACTGACTGTGTTAAGGAAACCCAATGCTTCGTAAAATGTATCCCTAGTTGTTGAAAATTATGGCTAGTTTTAAACTATTCTGGTATTCTATCTTCTTAAACACCACCTCCTCTAAATAATTTTACATAACCCTTCCTGGACTTATGCAAGGCATTTGACACTATTCCTCATGACATCATTGACTCAAAGATGGAAAGACATGGACTGGAAGATGGATGATTCAATGGATAAAGAACGGGCTAGAAGGTTGCACTCAGAGAGTTGTGATCAATGGTTTGATGTCCATGTAGAGAACAGTGACAAATGGAATTCCTCAGGGATCTGTTCTGGATTCAGTGCTGTTCAACATTTTCTGCTTATGGCGGGGAGGTTGGATTAGGTGATCTCTGAGGACCCTTCCAAACTAAGCCATTCTATGACTCTGTTACTTCCATAGTCTGACTGCAGTTGCAGTCCCTCAAGGATCAATACTGGGACCAGTCCTCTTCAATCTATTCATTAATGACTTGGTTGAGGGATTAGGGTGCACTGTCAACAAGTTTGCTGATGACACAAAGCTGGGTGGTGTTGCTGACACCCCAGCAGACTGTGCTGCCATTCAGTGAGACTTGGACAGGCTGGACAGCTGGGCAGAGGGAAACTTAATGAGGTACAACAAGGGTCAGTGTAGAGTCTGGCATCTGGGCAAGAACAACCCCAGGTACCAGTGTAGGTTAGGGACTGACCTGTTGGAGAGCAGTGTCCTAGTGGACAACAGGAAGACTATGAGCCAGCAATGTAGTCTTGTGGCCAAGAGGGCCAACATTATCCTGGGGTGCATCAAAAGGGGGATGGTTAGCAGATCAAGGGAGGTTCTTCTGCCCCTCTACTCTGTACTGGTGAGGCCACATCTGGAGTATTGTGTCCAGTTCTGGGCTCCTCAGTTCACACACAGATGTGTGAACAGATGTATGCAACTTGGTCTAGGTGAACCTCCTGTGGCAGGGGGATTTTGAATTAGATAGGAGTCCAAACCTTCACCACTTTCTGAGGTGAGCACAGCAGCATACAGATAAGCCCCTTGGCAAACCTAACATTAAGCTTGTGAAGAAAAAAACCATTTCTCACTATCAACAGCCTCCCCTGATAATTGAAGTGCCTGTTTTGACATATTTTATCACAGATTTAATGGGCCAGAGAATCTTGCCCTACATCTGGTGTATCCCTTTCCTTCCCTGTTTTTGTAAGTCTGCTATAGGGAAAAGAGTAATCAAGAATGTCTGGAGAGACTGAACTGACCTAATGAACATATGTCTGAGTTAATGAACATTTCCACGGACTCTGTCAGTGCACATCCTAAGGCAATTGTAGGCACTGAGTGGCTGTCATTTTCTGAGCTGCAAACTTATTCAGCTAGCTTGCCTCAGCAGTAAGTCACTTCAGCTAGCATTGCTATTAATAACTGCATTTAAAGGAGTTCTAATTTTGCTAGAGGTTCGAGTTTTTGTTAAGGACAAAACACCGTGATGATTGATTACTTAGATACATAATTTCATGATGTTAAATGAGAGCAAGCAGTCTGATTTCTTTCATTTCTCATTTATTTCCTTAAGTCTCTTGAAGTCATGCAGCTGAAAGGAGAAAGGTTGGATGAATATATGTACCTCAAGGTGTTGTGCTAGCATTAGGTTTCTTTATAGTGAGATACTGTCTTTATTCTTCTCTCTCTGGGTCAGCTCTCATTTCCTTTCTAGCTATAGCTATGCAACCCCACAAATACCTACCCACTTTCTCCCTCAAATAACATCACAGAGTTTTATTTTTGTGTTTGAATACGTGGGAGGGTGCAAGGGTCCACCAAGTTGTCAGCTAGCATATGTCTATTCTGATGCTATCTAGGGTATTTTTGTGACATGATGTGCTAGCGCTCTGCTATCTGTTACATAAGCAAAAGGCCAGCCTACCTCACTAAAGCAGTCACAGTGGTATCTGGTTCTTTTCATTCAACTGTGAGTAATTTTAATTAAGCTCAGCAGACTTCACTCATTCTTTGGGTTTGTATAAACACAGACAGCCTGAAACTGCACACACAGAGTATTCACGAATCCCTAGAGAATGAAGAGTCAACTCCACCATCCTCTCCTTTTTTGCTCAGATAAAGGCATGTGCTTTTGCAACTGTGGGCATTCTTTTGCTGTTTTATTTTCTCTTTTATCTAAACTACAAAAGATAAGCTACAATTTTTTCATCAGCAAAAAAACAATTAAAATATTTTACCAGCTGACAAATGTAATGGGATTGATTGAGCGGTAAAAAGATAACTGTACTTCAGGGAGGATAAATGTAGATTGATGCACTCAGGGGAAAAAAATCCAAATTACATATAAAACATTAATGTCTGTATACTGCCCCTTCCTACCACACCTAATGGGGTTATAAGAGAGTTTTGTAAAAATGCCATCTGTAGCAATTCAAGAAGTAAAAAAGTGTTAGGAATTTTTAGGAAAGGAAGAGAGAACAAATATGATTACAACATTCCTTCTTTGTACAGACTGACAGTGCATCCAGTCCTTCAGTGCTATGTGCAGCTGTGGTCACAATCGGAATGTTTATGAGGGATGTCGTATCTCCCTGAAAAGAGATACAGAGCAAGAAACATGAAAGAGATTCCATAGAAGAAACTACCAAAGTGAAGACTCCTCTTTACAGAAGAGAGATGCTGGGAGGGATATGATACAGGTATATAAAATTGTACTCCTTAGTGAAAAAAATACAAGAGACCCCAGCCTTCTCTTTCTGTCCCTTATGTTCTCTCTATAGAAGTGATACCTGAACATCAATTAGCACAGACAAAATTTCTCAGAGGATTTTGGATCAAGCACAGGAAAGTGTCACACATAAAGTCAATTTATTATAATGTGTACTCAGCTCAGTTTGTTGTCTTTGCACAGACAACCAGCAAGTTTTCTGGTGGTAGTTGCAGCAAAAGAAATTTATCACTATGTTTATGCTGACTGTAGTTCTTGCTATTGCTCTGTCTCTTTGGAGGTCTGGAAACGTGATTTATTTGCTGTCTGGTGTCAGTACTGATTGTAGCAGGCAGATATCTCCTTCACAAAAGCCACCCCTTGGCTAGCACTAATCACTCTCCTCATTGCCAAAGTCAGCACAAAGGCCAAGGATTGAATGGGAACAAAGTCCCAACCCCTGTCTGGTCATTCCTGGTCAGGGCTGAGGTATATGGAAAGATTATTGTCTCAGCTATGTGATACACTTCTTGTGTGGATAGATTGAGATTTTCAATCTTCTGAGCTGTCAATCCAAAAACTTTTATGGGCACTATATCCCTTAAAAAAATAAAAGGAAGGAAGAAAGAAAACAGAGAAAAAGAAAAGAAAAATATTTATTGACTGTACTTCTAGTAAGAGCGAAACTATTTTAGAAGTGTGTCCCTGTCATGACCTGTTTTCTTTTAACTATAAACAGTGGAATAGTGGAAATATAAGCGATGAAATATTGTAAGGTGTTGCAATTATAGCTTTGCATCTTCAGCCACTATGTAATTATCTCGCAGTGTATCTGGCACACTCTGTAGACTCTCGTTAGAGAAGAGAGTTTACACTCCCATTCAAAATAGCTGGGAAAATAGGAATAAATGCAACAGAATGATTTGTACACACATTTAAAATTAAGTATTATTTCTTTCCTGCTGTCTTTACGGTTGATCATTACAGTAACTATATTGCTTAGCTTTATTACACTATTCATTTTAATGTATATCTGAGCTTAACATAAAATGACCTAAATCACCAGTTCAAGAATATAAACAGTCAATGAAATTATTTCAGACTAACTATGCAGATCCTTCAGCAGAAATGGACCTGGTAACAATAAAATTATGAAGATAATGAAAAGCTTACATCAAACAAAAAAAACATTTGAGAAGAAACAAACTATGAATAACTCCTTACAGTGAAATATATTTTTAAATATTTTTAACTACTTAATGTATTTATTGTAACCAGCATAGCCAATAAGCAGTTTCTATTCTCTCATTGAGCCATATCCTGCTAATTGTATTACCAAACCTGTGTTTTTAAGAGTCACAAAGTATTCAGACAAAACACCATTGTGAAGGATGTGTTCTATTTTACACCATCTTTCACTGACCATACAGAAAATATTCCTACCATCAGTTGAAGAACTTCAACAGTAATAAAAAATAAGTTTACATTTGAGACTTCTTTTTGCTTCAGCCTTTGCCTCCCTGAAACCTCATTTATGTTGTTTTTCCAGGCAGATACATACCATAACAATTTTTTCTTGAACAGATCTTGGTTGCCACATTGTGTAGATGCCTTTCTGGTACCAGTCATCATCTGGATGTTTTCATCCAGCAGAAAATATAAAGTTACTTTTTTTCTTTTTCTATGGCCCACTTCATGACCCATAAACAAGGAACCTTTTGGCCATAGTAAAATAATTGATATTTCTGTCATTCAGTTGTTAGAATTCGGGTCAAATTTGACACAGAAACACGGGTGAATTCAAGAGTTTAACCAGAGTAAAAATTATTTCTATGCAGATAAGAATACACACAATTAGAGCAGTTTTTGAAAATATATACATTATTCCACTCCAAAGATTAAAATGTCTTTTAAATAATATTAATTAGAAGAAGAATCTGCTCATTATTCTGAAGGAAATGATAATGAACTAATTAATTTCAAATGTAATTAAATGTGATGATTCCAGTTAAAATGTTTATTACTCTCTTGTCTTTAAGAAGTCAAATTTACCTGCATTACACCCTTGATGAAAGAAGGCTAATAAATTATCTGTTTAATAACAGGATGTCATGACACTGATTCATTTTTACTTGTTTTCATAATTATTATCTTTACTGAAGAAATAATGAAGGAATCATTTGTAGAGTCTCGATTGAGGTATTGATGTTTAAACATCTGCCTGCTGTGTATCAACATTTGAGAATACTTCTTACTGCTCTACTACTTCTTACTGCTCTACAATTCAGTTGTATTCACTTCTCAAGACCTCCTGCTATCATACTAAGACTGTTTTCCTCTGCACTACAGAGGTGTGTTTGAGTTGTAAAACTAGAGTATTAGAGGTGGACATTATGCTGGACTTTTAGAGACCTAGTCCAACACCCTGTTCAAGCAGGTTGTCCTGGGTGGTGTTCAGTCAGGCACTGAATAACTCCAAGGATACAGACTCCACAACCTCTCTGATCAACTTACCAATGTTTTACTAACCTTTCAGTAAAACAGTTTTTTCTGGAGTTCAGAGATGTGGTTGACTGTCCTTTAGTTCCCCAGACATTCCTTCTTGCCCTTTTTGAAGACAGGAGTGATATTTGCTCTCTTACAGTGTCCACAAAACTCTCCCAGCCATCATGTCTGACCAAAGATAGTTGAAACTGGCCTTGCAGTGACATCAGCCAGGTTCCCCAGCACTCACAGGTGCAGTCCAACATAACTCATGAGCTTAATTACACCCAATTTGTTTAAGTATGCTCTAAACTGCCTCCTCTACCAGGTTAAATCCCCTTCTTTACAGTCTGTCTGTGTGGTCTAAGGATCTTAGTGTTCCTGAATGCTGGGTTTCCTGGCAAATGCCAAGGCAAAGAAGATACCCAGCAATTCACACTCTCCCTGGCCACCTTGCCCCATGCAGCAGCAGGTCCATATTTTTTCCAGTGTTCTCTCAGCCATTTATGTAATTACAGAATTCCCTTCACATCCTTTTCTAGATTCAACTCCAGGAAATCTTTGGCTTTATTAACCTTATTCCAGCATGATCAGAGAGCAGCTCTAGGCTCCTTCTGAGTGACCTTTCTCCTTCCATATAAATCAGTGCAATAATTGAGTTTCCCAGCTATCAAAATTAAAGGGAAAAGCACTGAAGCATTATGGCAGAACCTCTGAAAAGTGTGTTTTATTAACTTACTCTGTAATATTTGTCTAACATTGAAGACGCATGAAGTATCATTATTGCCCCAGGGGAAGAAGAAATCTCTTCTGAGCAGAAAAACAGACGCAAATTGTCACGATTGGATCACACAGTTCAGTGCTCAAAGAACAGCAAGTCAATTCTCTAAATTGTTTTTAGTTGAATATTCCTTCCTATGCTTTGTTTATCCAGTGGTGAAACACAGCATCCACTTCAAACCTTCAGCTGCTGTATATTAAGGCAGCTACACTGAAACCAGTGACTCAATTACTTCCGTAAAGCTCTATTCTTAAACTGAAATGCACTACATTTTTCAGTCTGAAAAGGAAAATATGAAGCTCTCGAGATATTTTAACGCCACTGATATCACCTGACCAAGCTCTTCTGAAACGTGGAATATATCATTTTACAGTACTTCAGCAGACTGATATTGCACCAAAAATCTTTAACTAAATGAACGTAAATTTATTAAAACTTTAATTTTAAAATTTACCATAGAAGCAGTTGTTTAATGTGCATTGAGTGATAAAATGAACATTTGCTGTCATGGAAAACCAAGTAGGAAGGCTATTTATATTTTTTAATTTTATTACTTACATTACCTGAGACAGACTGATGATTTGGCATAGATCAAAACACTCTATCAAAGTTTAGACTAAAACGTATTTTCTAGACTAAACAATTTGAGTTTAAATAACTGAGCATTTTGAAGAAGTAGAAACACAATCACTTTATATATTACTAGAATTATTAATTTCAACATTTCTGAGAATGGTAAAGATGAATCCAGGGTGCAGAAGAAAGAAATGTATTCAATTGCTCTGCTAATAAGGACAAATTTTATCACATGATAAATTACTACTTCTAAAATATAGATGTTGATTCGCAGCTAGGAAAAGCAAAAAACAAATTTCAGGTTAACTGACTGGCACATCTGTGAATAACAGCTCCATCAACAATACTTTTCTATCAGTTAGAAGTACTGCAAGTGTCCATGGAGGACTGACCATACCAGTGATCAGAAGATTAAATAATTCTTTATATTTGCAAAGAAAAACAAATAATTTTCTAGATTCCTTCTTTAATTTATGTCTTTCTGCTGAGTTACCTGAGTCTTTCAGTAATATACATAAAAAAATGCACAGCAAGAGCAAGGCACAGGGAGATGATTTAGGAATAGAGTTTGGACTCCTGGCTGAATTATTTGGATTTTATGAGTCTAATTCTGGCTTCAATAGCCTTTGCAAATACATTTGTGGTAGCTGCACTTCATGAATTTGTCAGATTCTGATTTCAATTACAGTGTTATCATG
Source organism: Upupa epops (assembly GCA_013397515.1). Taxonomy (NCBI): domain Eukaryota; kingdom Metazoa; phylum Chordata; class Aves; order Bucerotiformes; family Upupidae; genus Upupa; species Upupa epops. The sequence continues at coordinate 265,825 of VZRI01002792.1, forward strand.
TGGACATAATTTTCCAGATGCTACAGAAGTTATTTCTGACTTCCATTAATATTGGTTTAGTAAGAATTAGTGCCACAGCTATTCTAGAAGTGTAGTGTAAAATACCTCATGCCTGTCACCCAATTATGTCTTTGGAGGTTTACATTTTGAACACAATAGGCAGTAAAGCATGCATTTATATAGATGCATATTTTACATACATGGGGAATTTTAATTCTTAAATTATGGAAACTTGTTCAGGCACTTGCAGATTATTGACTGCTGCTATTCCTCTCTACTCTAGTTCCCACAGAATTACAGAATGAATTTTAAATGCTTACCATGATAGAAGGGAGCTTACTGCAGGCCTTTCATTAAAATTATTTGCCATGAGAGAGAAGGCAGTAGAAAATAATATCATGACAAACAATCCTTTAGTCATAAGAGGAGAACTCTATTACCTTCTAGATATTATCTGTCATTGTACCAATGATGAAAAACTTTTCTACAGAATGCATAAAGTATTTAACTATTTCATTTTGGATTTATTTAGGAACACAATCCTAATAAAGACATGCAAATGTCACTGGAACCAGAAAAAGCAGGGAAAGGGACTTTGTGGTGTGCACTACAGTTGAAGGCCAGTTTGTGAAGAATATTAACCCACAGAGAATGACACAACTGTTGAATCCAGATAGTAAGCTAGTAGGATTTAGTAGGATACAGCTTGACCCTGTAACTGAGATTGCAATTTTCATACAGGAACTCACTAGACTAAACAGTATCTCTAACAGGCATCTTCTCACACAGAATCAGAGAATCATAGAATGTTACCATCTGGAAGGGAACTTAAAAGATCAATTAAGTCCAACCCACCCTGCTGGAGCAGTGTAAACCTATAGCATCCAGCTTACCCTAACAGTATCCCATGCAAATACAAATTGCACCCAACCCTGTGTAGCTTCATGAGACAACATTGGGCTTTTAGCCAGGGTTGCATGGCTGAAGAGAAACATCTCTTTTCTACAATCTATTTGCTTTCACATAATAAAAATCATGACCTCTCTAAATTCAGAAAATTACACAGTGTTTCCTAAGATTGCACACAAGCAGCTGGGACCTTCTGTGCCTCCATTTTTACAAGTGTCTGCACTGTAGGCAATTTCTTTCTTATTGTTTGTCTCTACTTCTTTGAAATAATTCCTGTCAGCTTGACAACACTAGCAGGCCAGTGCTTGGCAACACTCGTTTTCATTTCCAGTCATTTGAAACAGGTTGAAATGCAAGTGCCACATGTTCAATGACGTATTCTTTCAGTTATTTAAATGAACCTTTTGAGATAAGAAGATATTTGTAATGACTACATATTCAATGCAAACATGTAATCAGGGCCCTAAAAATAGTGGGGTTTTTATCGTCTGAATATAAGCAGCTGAACATGGAGAATTATTATTTTTTTATTACAGTAGTCTGAGCAATATTCAGAAATAGTTTGCTAGAGGAACAAATATTTCTAAAAAACTAATCTTTTTTTGTTCAAAGGTATAAGTTTAAAAACCTCTCTTCATAGATTCCACCTAGAAAAAGGATAAAAAATGGTTCTTGCGAGAGATGACTGGCTTATCAAATTTCTTCTCCTAGCAGAAAGATCTTTGCATCATCAGTACAGGGAAAAAGAAGAAAAAAGAGAAGGCAATATTCAAGAATAAAACCACAAAAAAACTTCATGAAAATTATTCAAAGTGCTTGAAGGTTTGATTTCTCACATTCTATTGCATTATTCACCAAATAATTAGAGCATAACTTCATTGTGTACACATATTACGTAATGCAAACATTTTTCTTTCAGCTATACCCTTTTTCTTGGCATACCTTCGATCGAAATGTTTTTGGTATGAGCAGACATTTTTCATAAATCTATTCATGTAAAATGAACCTCAAGAAATGAAATAAAACAGATTAAAATGTAATATGAATGCATTTGAAACATTTCTTGTATATGCCAAACACATTCTCTAATTGCAGTTAAAGGGAATGAAAATCCATTGACCTTTAAAAGTTTCAGGAAACTCCAATACTCATCAGTAAAATTAAAACAACCATATAAATAGCAAACTAAACACTTAAGGAAAAGTACCAGTGATATTCTTTATTTTGTGCTGTGAGTGTGTTAATACTCTAATTAATAATCTCCTAGACAGACATTGTTTCCTATAGATGAATAAAGTTTCACTTTTGGATCAAATTCATCAAAGGACAAAGCATCGGGACTCCAGGAACGCTGAAACATGGATATTCACAATCACAGCTTTTCAGAGATTGCATACTGAGGAAAGCTCTTAAATCACTGAGGTGTTTTCAAAACTTTGATCAGAATGTCTAAGAGATCAGTAGCAATGGGCACTACTTTCTTTAAAGGGTTTTAAATTCAGCCTTAGGGACTGACATGCAAAGGGCCAGACGGCCCTTTGGAATTGATGTATATTAAGGGGATAAGGCATAGTACTATGGCCTCTGATTAGCTAAACACTTAGATTTCTTTATCCTCTGATGAGCTTGGTCACAAGACGAATTCTCAAGGAATAGCCATTTGTCACAGCTGTTACTGTACCAGAGGCACCAGTCCTAAGCATATCTTCATACTCCCACTAACCTCCATCACTACAAACACTGGTGACAGAAAGCTCATATATGGCATCGATCCTCCCAGGCTCCTCAACCCCACAACTCAGATGACAAGCTTTAGAACCAAGAGCCTTATTGTGCCAACACTAGCCTCATAACTTGTGTTTTTCCTCTGGAGCAGGATGCTCCACTTTTGACTCCCCTGTGTATGGTCTTTGCTATTCAAAGCCAACTGCAGAGCTACAGACACCAGATTAGAGCTTCCTCTAAAACAAAACGACAGCAAAAATGTTACCACCTTTTTAGGGAAGATACATGTTTCTTCCATGCAGACCTATGATTTGACTCTTTTTGAAATATGGTATATCAGAGTTTCATCCTGAATATCTGTCCAGAGAATGTCAATAAAAAGTTTTGATAGGCTCTCTCAGTTACTAAGACAACCCTGTTTCAAGCCTCAGTGGAAATGCTTACATCTTAAAATAGTTGTCGTATTCTTTTGGGGTTTCCTCTGTGATTATTTTCCATAATTGTCTTATTAAATTTGAAGTCAGTGGCTATTTATTTTGAGATACTGAGATATTCTATGATTTCCCAGAAGTGATGCAAACAAGTGAAGCATTTCTTTCACATTTATCACTAAATCAATAAATTAGAAAACTCCTTTTACAATACACTTTCAACTTCTCTTTATGTTAGAAAAATGAAACAGCTAACAGCTAAAAAACTTCATACACTTTCCTGATAGATTCCTTGGTTTTTTTGCCTTGATTAGACAGTCTTCATAATCTATCTGTCAATCAGAAAGCTATTGCTTCTTTCTTCTTTCTAATGCAATGCCAGCACTGAGCAATTATAAATATGGTTAGACCTTAATAAATAATTTCCTTTTCTGATGTGGCTTGATGACTCATTGTCAATTAGCAGTTGTGTCATTCCTTATCAGTGTAGTAACTTCACTTGCAAAGATTATTTTGAGATGTTATGTTAGCCATGGATACAGATTTCAAGTTTTAGGCCATAATTGGTACATTCCTTGTACTTTCTACAGTTTTCCTAATCGATTTGTTGAGACATTTAGATTAATCTCCATACATAGAAACATTTGCTGAAAATTTTTTCCACATCTATTTATTTATGAATAAACATTGCTACTGTTAACAAGGACATCCAGATTTTTTCCAGCACTAAATCCAGTCTTCTGCTTTTGTAACTACCTAAGTCTTCACTTGACTACAACCTCTTACATTCTTCTTGAGCACTACTGAATAGTCTGTTTGTCTGGATGTTCTAATAGTATGAACACATGGGGAGGGACTGGTTTCAACTAACAATATTTTCTCTTACACAGCTTTAAAGTTATGTGTCTGCCACAATTTCCTCAAATATTTCTTCCTTTTTTCCTAATATTGTTTTTGGCAATGATAGTTTTAAGTTTCATTGCTGTTACAACTATAACTTAAGTATCCGCGTGCACAGAAACTGCTAATGTTACCAGGGGAATAGCTGGTAACTCTTGGCATCACTCTTTAGGCAGTAGCTGATACCAGAAGAAAAGGCTGCAGGTCAGAGTTCTGTGTTCAGACAGAAGCTTTTCAAAATTTTCTCCTATGTTAACACAGCTTTGAGAATTTAATATGGCATTTGAGTTAGGTTAATGGTTGGACTCAATGATCCTAAAGGTTTTTTCCAGCTTAAATCGTTCTCTGATGATTCTTTGAAATCATAAATATTAAAGAAGTTGAGCTTAAGAAATAGAATGATACAGGAAAAAGACCTGTATGTCAGAAATTCTACCCACATATAGAAATTAAATTCACTATTAAACTTCACTTCATGAACATTTTTTTCTTTTCCTGTCAAGAATTAAGAACAAACACATTCTTCAGCTAGTAATTCTTTTCAATGAACAAAAGCAAAAATGGGTAAAATGAAGGTGTCAGAAACAGGGACAACAAGACTAATCATAGCATCATAGAATAATAGATTAATCAGGGATCACAAGGAACCTCGAAAGATCATTCAGT